>CM069133.1:133890216-134357716 GCA_035221665.1 Okamejei kenojei | reverse complement strand
ATGTTAATGCTTATTAAACTTATCAATAACCTTGTACACCCATTCCAGGATTCTCAAAAGAGATGCATTTTATGCAAAATGTTTTGTGAAGACAATCTTTGTGATTCCAAAGTCCTAATGAAATACAGTATTGATATTTTCATATTTACCCCTGTTTGTTCATGCTCTTCCTTACAGCAAAAAGTAGATTTAATAATCAAATTGCCAATGGCACTATAGCAACCTTATCCAACATAATTCATAGATAACATTTAAATGCACAAAATATTTATCAGAGTGGCTATTATGTACACTAAAAATATTTAATGTACTTGCATGATGTACTAGTGAATGTTTAATGATAAATCAATTATTACTGGGCAAAATTTTAGGCCATTTTGTAAAAAAAAAGTGGATTCCATTCCCCTTCGTAAAATATGTTTATTTAAATAGTTTAAATGTTTTTTTCAGCTGTATTGTGTGCACAGTGCAGCCTTTATTTAGTGCTCAAGTAAATATTTTCTAACATCAGCCAAGTTGGAATCATCATAGTTGCTGAATAGGACACTTAAGGGCCTGTCCCATTTACACAATTTTTTCGTCAACAGCCGGAAAATAGTCTGTCGCCACATGCTCACGGGGTGACGCCTGTATTGTCGTGAGTTGTCTCCTCAAGTGTCGTAACTTTTTTCTTGTCGCCGCTGGATTTTGAAATATTCAAAACATTTTGGCGACAGTGGGCTTGACGTTGCCTGTCTTCTCCTGTCGTAGGTGCTGTCGTAGGTTGTCGCCAGGATGACGCCAGGTGACGTTGTTTGTCGCCGGGCGCTGACTTCGGTGAATTCCATTGGCGACTACCTACATCAACCGGCGACTGAATTGTCTTCAGTTGTCTCCGACAGGGCCGTAGCTTGCATATCTTGTCCCAGGTGGACCCAAGTTGACTTTGGTTGTCGTAAGTTGTCACCTGTGTGGCCGAAGGTTGTCGTAGGTGTGGTCGTAGGTGGACGTCCCAAGTTGCGAGGAATTGTGTCGCCGGTTGACGTAGCTTGACGTAGACTAGGTGGTAGCTTGTCGTACACATTGTCGTAAGATGGGTCCAGTGAAGCCGTTTATTTAGCGTCCCGCTACGACTGTGACTGTCGCCGGCAGTCGCCTAAAAATCGCCTAAGTGGGAGAGGCTGTTTATGATCATGATGTAACTGATGTTGGCGAAAGGGAAGTCTGCTCTACAAAGACTGCCAGATCTTCAAAGTAATTGGGCAGTACCTAATCACAGAATTTAGCCCAATTTATTGTGAACTGTGGAGATCTTGATTTTTTACTTTTTTGTCATTTGTCTTTCTTTCCTTAGTGGAGGGAGTCAGCACAGAACTGTCTTCAAGGCCTTGGAGCGCTCCAGAGAAATTTCCACAGTTTAATCAATGACCAAACAATTCATGTGAGGCCAAGTTTGAATGCTCAGATCAATCTCATGATCAGTTTACTGTTTCTCACCACATTTGTACGCTGTTAGTGTATGACTGAAGTTTGAATGGGAAGCAGGTTGGGATGGTAGGAACAGGGTAGGTATAGAATGGGTGAGGTCGATAAGTAGTCAGTAGGTCACATTCAAGTGATGTTTGACCCTTTCACAAAAATATGCTTCTTTTTATATGCATCAGCTTATTTAAGATGGGTGGTTAGTTTAAAGACATCATAAGGCAGGACTTGTTTTTGTTTTTGTCCTATACAGGAGTTAGAGCCACAGGTTGGAGAACAGTTGCTGCAGCTTTGGGAACGCATTCCCGTAGGAGGAAAACTACCACAGACAGATAGCAGACTTGGCATCTTTGGAGAGGTAATTCTGCTGACTAAAAGTTAATTTCTAAATTTCCTGGAATAGATGGTGAATTTTATGACAATGCTTGATTTTTCGATCAATAGCATTACGGTTCTAATGCACAACAAAGATTACTACACACATTACACAGTTTAGCAATATAATATGTTCCCAACCCATTTAAATGTTGATGCAAATATATTCCTGGTGTAAATAAAATGTTACATATTGTGATCTAATCATATTATTTTCATTAAAAACATCATACTTTGCTGGTGAAGTAATAGAAACATCGTGAATGGGGTTAAAGTTCTATTGTATTCACATCGTACACATTTTCTCTTCAGCTTTATTTGGAAGACAAGATTTAGCAAAATAATACTGTACCAATGTCTTAAAACATTATAGAATTTTGGAGCACATACACTACAGGTACTATATTACCATGTATTAGTATACTGTAGAAAGTTAGCAGACCAAATAATGTTTGTCAAGATAAAGCAGAATTAAGTTTTTGTATTACTTAGGTGGCTGATGGTTGCTGGTAAAATGCAGCACACTTCAATACATTTGTAAATCAAGCACGTTTCCCCCCCATCATTCCAAAAGGTACTCTTTTTTTGAGTTTTCATCCGGTGCAAGAAGTCTAACTCTGATTGACTCTTAGTTAATCTGCCTGGTTTGATTGATGTCGTTGTGATTTATTCATATCATTTTCTGGTATTCATTATCTTATTGGTCAAAGCTTTTTTTTCTATTTTTAGAAATATTGCAATTGGGTAGATATCCAGAACAAAACTGCTGTTGAACATTTATAGTTTTACCATCAGCACCTTGGTCTTGATGCTAGGACTAATTTTTAGTTCTACTGACTTAATTTGAGATTAATTATATTTTCCTAAAGATTTTTAAACCAGGATTATCACTGTGAACATTAGTTTCAGACATTTTATGATACTAATAAACCAATTTATTTATTTAGTCCTAGATCATTGTTAATATGACAAATAATATGACACCTAAATATAACACTTATTGATATGGTATTCAAAATAGATTATATTTCAATATTAAGTCTATCCTTCAAATGTTGTCTATCCTTCAAATGTTCTTCAACTGAATATGCACATTTTTAAGGTTTCATTGCATTGTTTAAATCTATGCAGAGATTGTTGCAAAGATGTTTGCATCATCTTTAGCCACAGGTAAAGTTCTGGAAGACTGGAGGGTGTCGAATGTTGTACCGTTATGTAAGAAGGGTAGCAAGGACAGGGAACAACAGGCCAATGTGCCTGACTTCAGTGGTGGGAGAGTTGTTGGAGGTGAAATTGAGGGACAGGAACTGCCGGCATTTAGGAAGGCATGGACTGAGTAGGGATAGTCAGCATGACTGTGTGTGGGAAATCAAATATCTCATATCTGATAGTTTTTTAAAGAAGTTACGATGTAGATTGATGAGGGCAGTTTCTACATGTTGTCTATTTGGACTTTGACAAGGTCCCGCATGGTAGGCTCCTCTGGAAGATTAGACGGCTAGGAATCCAAAGTGAGCTAGTCAATTGGATTTAAAAGTGGCTTGGAAGATGGAGTCAAAGTCTGGTTGTGGAGGGTTGTTTTTCCCATTAGATGTGTACAAGCTGTGAAGTGCCGCAGGTGTTGATGCTGAGTCCACTGCTGTTTATTTTCTTCGTTAAATAACTTGGATGACAATATAGTAACATTGTTAGTAAATTGCAGCTGATGCCAAAATTGGTGGTATAGTGGACGGTGAGGAAGGATTTCTATGTTGACCAGGATATTGATCATTCCGAAAAGTAGGCAAATGGAATTTAACTCTGACGTGTGTGAGATGTTGCACTGGTCAAACTAGGGCAGGACTGACACAATAAATGGTAGAGGCTGAGGAATGTGGCAGAACACAGAGATCTGAAAATATAGAAACATAGAAAATAGGTGCAGGAGGAGGCCATTCGGCACTTCGAGCCAGCACCGCCATTCATTGTGATCATGGCTGATCGTCCCCAATCAATAACCCGTGCCTGCCTTCTCCCCATAATCCCTTGATTCCTCTACCCCTAGAGCTCTATCTAACTCTCTCTTAAATCCATCCAGAGATTTGGCCTCCACAAATTCACAACGCTCTGGGTGAAAACCTTTTTTCTCACCTCTTAAATGGCCTCCCCTTTGTTCTAAGACTGTGGCCTCTGGTTCTGGACTCACCCAACATTGGCAACATTTTTCCCTGCATCTAGCGTGTCCAGTCCTTTTATAACTTTATATGTTTATATACGTTATCCCCTCATCCTTCTAAACTCCAGTGAATACAAGCCTAGTCTTTTCAATCTTTCCTCGTATGACAGTCCCGCCATCCCAGGGATCAATCTCGTGAACCTACGCTGCACTGCCTCAATCACAAAGATGTTCTTCCTCAAATTAGGAGACCAAAACTGTACCCAATACTCCAGATATGGTCTTATATATCAGAGCCCTATACAACTGCAGAAGAACCTGTTTACTCCTATACTGAAATCCTCTTGTTATGAAGGCCAACATTCCATTAGCTTTCTTCACTGCCTGCTATACCTGCACGCCAAATTTCAGTGACTGGCGTACAAGGACACCCAGGACTCGCCGCACCTCCCCCTTGCCTAACCTAACCCCATTTTTGCCGCCAAAGTGGATAACCTCACATTTATCTATATTATACTGCATCTGCCAAGCAACTGCCCACTCGCTCAACCTGTCCAGCTCACCCTGCAACCTCCTAATATCCTCTTCACAGTTCACACTGCCACCCAGCTTTGTGTCATTCGCAAACTTGCTAGTGTTGCTCTTAATTCCCTCTTCCAAATCATTAATATATATGGTATTAACAGTTGCGACCCCAACACCGAGCCTTGTGGCACTCCACTCGCCACTGCCTACCATTCTGAAAAGGGCCTGTTCACTCCTCCACTTTGCTTCCTGTCTGCCAACCATTTTTCTATCCATTTCAACACCCTATCCCCAATACCATGTGCTCTAATTTTAGTCACCAGTCTCCCGTACGGGACCTTATCAAAGGCTTTCTGATACACTACATCCACTGGCTCTCCTTCATCCATTTTACTTGTCACACCCTCAAAAAATTCCAGAAGATTACTCAAGCATGAATTCCCTTTCATAAATCCATGTTGACTTGGACTAATCCTTTTACTGCTATCCAAATGCCCCATTATTACCTCTTTAATAATTGACTCAAGCATCTTTCCCACCACCAAAATACAAGTGCATTGTTCCTGTAAAACTGGTAAGTCAGGTGGATGGTGTGGTGAAGAAGGAATGTATCCATGTTTACAATCATTAGGAAGGGTATTGATTTCAAAAGTTGGCACATCATAATGCAGCTGTACAAGTTTTTGATAAGACCACATTTAGAGTATTGTTGCCTAGCTATAGGAAGGATGTTAGAAGATGTTAGAAGAGATTCACCAGGAAGGTTTGTGGGCTTGAGGTGCAGGGAGAGGTTGGATGAGCTGGGTCTTCTTTCTTTGGAGCGTAGGAGGCTGAGGGCTGATCTTATTGAGGTGTACAAGATCATGAGGGGCATGGATAGGGTGAAAGATCAGTCTTTATATCAGAGTAGAACATTCTAATTCCAGAGGGCATAAAGAAAAGAGATATTTAAGAAGGACCTCAGGGACAACTTTTTTCACTAGTTGTGGGTAGCCTGTATATGGAAAGAGTTCCATAGAGAAAGGTACAGATGTGATACAATGACAACTTTTAAAATATATTTGGGCAGATATGTGTAGAGGAGGGGTTCAGAAGATAATGGACCAAATGTAAGTTAGGCCAGTATGTCAACTTGTTTGGCATGGATAGCTGGACAAGAAGGGCCTGTTTCCATATTGTATAGATCTATGACTGACACTATGTAATATTCTCAATTTTAGATAAACACTGTTTATATTTGAGGGAAAATTTGCCTTTTTTAATAAAGGTATTTTATGAATAGGTCAGGATTTTATATTGAAGTGTATTGTCCATTTTGTTTGGTCTTAGATCAAATTGCTTCAGTGTAGTAAAGGGGTGATGAGTTTTAAAATACCTCTTCCAGTTGCATTCTTTCTGTTGTGATTTGGTTCTTGAATTGCTCTAAGCCATCCATTGAGGGTTGCATAAAAATGTAATTGGATTATCCTTGGCAATGTAAATAAAAATTACTAATGTGCTTTTTTCATTTTTCAGTGCTAGAGATTCTTCGATTCTCTGCAGTTCATTTTACAGCAACTCTGGCAACGGCATTTTCTGACGCATTTGACTTTTCATCACTGAAGATGTACTGGAAACAAATTCCAATTCCTCCGAATAGAATTTTGAAAACGTGGTGAAGTTCTGTGTGAACGGGTTATGTTTTTAAAACAGACAAAGGATTGGTGAGGCATGAGAGAGAGATGGAAAGAAAATGTTGGGTTTAATGTTTGTCTGATCTATAAAAATTAAGAAAAGCAGTTACATCTTGTTCCACTGTGTTATGTGGCTTTCTAAACTGTGAAGAAATTATTTCCACAGGATTATATGTGAAATAGACTTTACTCTTAGACTGCTTTAAGCAAATATTCATAGGAATCCTTTCCTTACCTAAGTATTTGTGTTGCTGGCTCAAATTGGTTGTAATGTTTCCTTTTAAAAGTAACTCCGTAGAGCTAATGGCTGAGATTTGGTTTCATCTTCGTTAAGTTTCTGGCTTCATGTTTAAGTTACAGTTCAATCTATCTGGAAAAATATACCTATGTAAGCTATATTTAAATTAAACCTTTTGTCGAATTTAAATTGTCTTTTATGTTGCATTTTGCCATATTGCAACACAATCACCACCTACCTAGCCACACATAACTTTATTACAACTGAATTTATCAAATATAATTGGTAGCAGAGAGAATATATTTACAAAAAATATTGCTTCATCTGGTAAAACATGTTGCACAGGGATTGAAACAGTGGAGGATTCTTCCTGTTCGGAAATATTGAAAGTTATATTACCAACAACATAATTTAAAAAATATTGTGCCAGGATTAAAAGTTGGCGTTTCTGCATTACCATAAGCCAAGAGTCCAGTTAAAAATTGGATGTAAAGTTTTAGTTACTAAGATATTTTAGAAGATTGTTAGTTAAAATGGTAGCCAAATTGAAAACCATTAAATAGAACTTTATACTTTGACATGTGTTTTGTGCAGAAAATAGCTTGCTCTTCAGTGTATTGATTGTCTTAGAGCTTTGGTAAACTTGCAAGAAAGTGTCAAAATTGTAATGTTGATCTATTATGTTGCCTGATGTTTATCGTTGATCATAATGTAATTTAGTTTTAGTTGTTGGCTTCATTTTAAACCATGTTCACAAATACGTCTGGTAAATGTGAACTATTCAGCACTTTGAAGCTTGAAATCAAAATTTAAATACAAACCAGTGATCTATTTATTAAGTTGCATACAATGCAGTCTACTTTTTTGGTGGGAAATGAATGATATGATTTTTCATATGACATTAATGAGCATTTTGTGACAAGTGGATGCGTCAATTTATTTGAAATATTCCTCATAATAGACTAATTTTATGATCTTGTCATTCCAATATAATGCCAGAAGTGACCGACTTAAAATTGCCCCTTTGCAGGCCGAAGTCTATGTGTCCTTGACTGAACAGCTAACCCTTCAGTAAAAAACGTAAACTTTGTTGTACTATTTTGTTATTCAGCATTTGTATAAACATTATTCAGGATGAAAATGCTACATTTGACTCTTCGTGCTAAAACTCTTAAGTAATGCAGAAAGCATGAACTGATTTGTTGAAATATTTCATCATATGTTTGTAAAATGTAATTTAGCATCAGGAAATGTAACAGTAGATTCTTCATTAGCTGCTGTTGAATGGAAGTGCATACATTCACATAGGGAAAAAGTTAACATTTTAACATGGATCTATTCTCAGGTCTCAGATACCTCAAATGGTTAGATCTTCAGCTTATCCAGAAACCATAGAAGCATAAGAAGACATTGTATAATATTGAAACAGATGAATATATTTAATGACAAAGAGAACAACTGTCATCTCTTTTTGTGAGGTAATGAGAGCGATGCTGAGATCAAGCAGTTTTAATCTAATTGACAAAACATAGCTAAAACTGCACAATTAAACTATGAGTGGTGTGGGGAATTGGAACTGTTTATTGTAGCACTTAAACTCAGTCAGACTCTCTTGGTGTAACAGTTACATTTAATGAAAATGCTGTTGTTGCATTATCCAGCAAAATGCTCTTCCATTTAGTCAGCTGTCAGCCTTGTATGTATGACAAAATAGCTTGTGATAAGTACAGAAACAATTCTTGCAATCATCAAATGATGATTTATAAACAAAATTAAAGCAACGTTCCCACTTGTCATTGAATGTGCTAACTGAAACATTGTAGACAATTTATGCTCAAAAACGTAGTTGTGCAGTATGCATTATAACTCTTGTGATGGCAGATGTGGAAAATAAGTAGAGGCCTTGTTCGAACAGAAAATTGTACATATTGCTGCTGTATGCAGTTATTTCTGAAATTTGACAATGGATTTTTTAAATGAAGGAATATAATTCAAATAAACTAATTTGTTTCTATGTTATTGTGTAATGTCTGGTCTCATTGGTGAATGGAGTTTACATTGGAGTACAAAGAGCTTTCTTTGAACAATCACTTCCAAATGGAGGATTCCTTTTGGAAAGGTTTCCTTTGAAACATGTGTATGTTAATCTGTTTATTTACAACTAAATCCTATCCACCTATTTGCACATACAGTGCTGTTTATAATGATTGGGACAGACCCATCATGTATTGATTTGCCTCTGTACTCCACAATTTGAGAATTGTAATAGAAAAAAATCACATGTGGTTAAAGTGCACATAGTCAGATTTTATTAAAGGCCATTTTTATGCATTATGGTTTAATCATGTAGAAATTACAGCTGTGTTTATATATAGTCCCCCCATTTCAGGGCACCATAATGTTTAGAACACATGGCTTTACAGGTGTTTGTAATTGCTTAGGTATGTTTAATTACCTCCTTAATGCAGGTATAAGAGAGCTCTCAGCACTAGTCTTTCCTCCACCCTTTCCATCACCTTTGGAAACTTTTATTGCTGTTTATCAACATGAGGACCCAAGTTGTGCCAATGAAAGTCAAAAAAGCCATTATGAGTCTGAGAAACAAGAATACAACTGAGACATCAGTCAAACCTTAGGCTTACCAAAAGCAACTGTTTGGAACGTCATTAAGAAGCACTGGTGAACTTACTAATCGCAAATGGACTGGCAGGCCAAGGAAGGCCTCCACAGCTGATGACAGAAGAATTCTCTATATAATAAAGAAAAATCCCCAAACACCTGTCCGACAGATCAGAAACACTCTTCAGGAGTCAGGTGTGGATTTGTCAATGACCACTGTCCGCAGAAGACTTAATGAACAGAAATACAGAGGCTACACTGCAAGATGCAAACCACTGGTTAGCCACGAAAATAGGATGGCCAGGTTACAGTTTGCCAAGAAGTACTTAAAAGAGCAACCACAGTTCTGGAAAAAGGTCATGTGGACAGATGAGACGCAGTGATGGCAAGAGCAAGGTATGGAGGAGAGAAGGAACTGCCCAAGATCCAAAGCATATCACATGTGAAACACAGTGGTGGGGATGTTATGGCCTGGGCATGTATGGTTGCTGAGGGTACTGGCTCACTTATCTTCATTGATGATATAACTGCTGATGGTAGTAGCATAATGAATTCTGAAGTTTATAGACACATCTTATCTGCTCAAGTTCAAACAAATGCCTCAAAACTCATTGGCCGGCGGTTCATTCCACAGCATCCTACAATGATCCTAAACATACTGCCAAAGCAACAAATGTAAAATATGGTCAATTCTTGAGTGGCCAAGTCAATCATCCGTCCTGAACCCAATTGAGCATGTCTATATGCTGAAGAGAAAACTGAACAGAATTAGCCCCCAAAACAAGCATAGGCTAAAGATGGCTGCAATATAGGCCTGACAGAGGATTACCAGAGAAGACAGCTAGCAACTGGTGATGTCCATGAATCGCAGACTTCAAGCAGTCATTGCATGCAAAGGATATGCAACAAAATACTAAACATGACTACTTTCATTTACATGACATTTTGTGTCCCAAACATTATGGTGCCCTGGAATGGTGGAGCAGGACTATGTATAGACATTGCTGTAATTTCTACATGGTGAAACCAAAATGTATAAAAAGGCCTTTATTAAAATCTGACAATGTGCACTTTAACCACATGTGATTTTTTTCATTTACAAATCTCAAATTGTGGAGTACAGAGGCAAATAAATAAATGATGGGTCTTTGTCCCAAACATTATGGAGGGCACTGTATATAAACTTTATTAATTGGTTATATAAATAATATTGTGTTTACATGTACCCCTTTACTATGAAATATTACTATCATTTTGTCAGTACACATTTATAACAGAAACTCCTATATTATCTGACAAGCTGTAAATATAGCTATCCGAGTGTGTGATTCAGTGTTTTCTCAGCTCTTTCTCCAGGCAAAGGAAAATATCTCCAGGAGGAACAACACTGAGAAAGCTTCAGCATTAATGTAATATATTTGGCAACCTCAGTTCGTGGGTTAACCATAGGAGTCCAGCGACTAGTACCAAAGGAATCCACAACTCTAGCCATCTGTACGTTCTCTGGAGTTTAGATGAATTATATTGAAGTATGTAAAATGCTGTTGGTGCTTGCAGACTAGATTCTTGCCATATCTTTCCTCTGGTGAGGAAATCTAGAAATGGGGAACATTCTCACACGAAGGTGTCCATTTTAGACTAAGATGAAGGAATGTCTTCTGATCTATAGGTCAGATTGATTAGTAGGACTGGATGTTACAATCCCTAAAGTTTATCACTACAATTGATATTTGGTATTCTTGGGGATGACCACTAGGTGATTTTGCTACCAATCAGACACATCTTCAGTTGTGTACCTAAACGTCACTGGGTGTTTCGGCCTTTTATCACAAGACATCCTCAGTCGAGGCAGGCCCACCGCAGGGTGATCAGACCCGTCTTATGGTTAGCCTCTAGATGGTCACGTGGCAGCCCAGATAACATCCTTTCTCTTCAGCCACAGCCAGTGACTGCTCCGTTCGGTGGCATTGGCAAGTTCTTTTGTTGCCCTCCTTTGTGCCTGCTCTCTGACTCCTACTTCCCTCAGGAACCTTGCTATGGAACTGGCTACAATCTCCTGCACCCCACCTCCACTGGACACACCCTTACCCTCCAACCTCTCTCCTCTGCCTCTGCTGCAAGGTTTGAATATCAAAGCCTTTTTCTTTCATAAGCCTCGTCCACAGCCTCCTCCCAGGGGACCGTCAGCTCAATGATGAAAACACGCCGACAGGAGTTGGACCAGAGAACGAGGTCTGGTCGCAGGTTGGTAGCTGCGATTTCAACTGGGATTGAAAGCCTTTTTCCAGTCCCTGGCTGCGTTCAGTGGGCATGAGTTGAGAGGCGAGAGGTTAGTCCTCCGTTTCTCTCCTTCCCGGATGAAGGATGGTATTTGCGGGAATGTTATCAGGACATTGATAGGCAAGGCGTTGTTGGTAACTCTTGCATTCGAGTTCAGCTGCCAAACACCTCAGCACCTGGTTGTGTCGCCAGGTGTATCTGCCTTGTGTCAGGCTGGTCTTACAACTGACCAGGATGTGCTTGAGGTTTGCTGGAACTGCACACAGGGAGCAGGCTGGATCCTCTCCCAGTCAAAGATTTAGGTTTGTGGTTGAGGGAAGGACGTCATATGTGGCTCTGATAATGAAGCTCAACTTATATGACTCCGTGCTCCACAGCTCACTCCATGTGAACTTCCTCCTCTCAACGCTATCCCACCTCATCCAGCGGCCGTGTTTGGCTTGGGATATGGCTTTAGCACACCTGGCTGCTTCTTCCTGGTGGCGCACCTCCTCCACCACCAGGTGCTGACATTCAGCTGGAGTAGCCTTTTGTCAGGTAGGTTTCATTGCTCCCAGGCCAAAGCCCCCTCGGCCTTGTTGGACAATGGCCCCACTATGTCCCGGTGTCGGAGGGCAGATTTTGCGTCCAGTACCACTGCTGCCGGAGTCCATTTCCTCCCTGTTGCTAGGGTTGGAGCAACACCTCTTACTATTGGGTCCCGGGATTCTGTTAGTGTCATGTCCAGCCTCACTTTGGCACATTTGTATTCCTCCACCATAGAAACATAGAAACATAGAAATTAGGTGCAGGAGTAGGCCATTCGGCCCTTCGAGCCTGCACCGCCATTCAATATGATCATGGCTGATCATCCAACACAGTATCCCGTACCTGCCTTCTCTCCATACCCTCTGATCCCCTTAGCAACAAGGGCCACATCTAACGCCCTCTTAAATATAGCCAATGAACTGGCTTCAACTACCCTCTGTGGCAGAGAGTTCCAGAGACTCACCACTCTGTGTGAAAAAAGTCTTTCTCATCTCGGTCTTAAAGGATTTCCCCCTTATCCTTAAGCTGTGACCCCTTGTCCTGGACTTCCCCAACATCGGGAACAATCTTCCTGCATCTAGCCTGTCCAATCCCTTAAGAATTTTGTAAGTTTCTATAAGATCCCCTCTCAATCTCCTATATTCTAGAGAGTAGAAACCAAGTCTATCTAGTCTTTGTCCCCTCAGAAGGGTCTCGACCCGAAACGTCGCCTATCTCCTTCGCTCCTTAGATGCTGCTGCACCCGCTGAGTTTCTCCAGCTTTTTGTGTACCCTCTATCTAGTCTTTCTTCATAAGACAGTCCTGAAATCCCAGGAATCAGTCTGGTGAACCTTCTCTGCATTCCCTCTATGGCAATAATGTCCTTCCTCAGATTTGGAGACCAGAGCTGTACGCAATACTCCAGGTGTGGTCTCACCAAAACCCTATACAACTGAAGTAGAACCTCCCTGCTCCTATACTCAAATCCTTTTGCTATGGAAGCTAACATACCACTGCCTGCTGCACCTGCATGTACTTTCACTAACCTTGACACCCAGGTCTCGTTGACATTACCCCCTATTCCTATCGGCTTAGTCTGGCCTGGCAGTGCTGCCCTATGCAGGCAATCTCGCCGGTACCAAGCCACCTTCCTCACTTGTTTTTTGTTTGGCTCTGGAGTTGAAGGTGTACACGGGGGGGGGGGTGGCTCAGCGGGACGGGCTTCATCTCTGGGGAGTGGGTGACGTTTTGGGTCGAGACCCTTCTGCAGACAATCACAAGTACTCTCACCGACGAGAGTTCAGTTCAGTCTGAAGAAGGGCCTTCTCTCCAGAGTCACTGCCTGTCCTGCTGAGTTACCCCAGCTTTATGCCTAACTTCAATTTCAAGAGTTAAATAAAAAACTCACTGCTGGAGGAACTCAGCAGCTAGGCAGCATCAGTGGAGGGAATGGATTAGGAGTTGTTTCACACCAGGGTTCTTCTTCAATAGGAAGGAACTGTAGATCAAAGATACTAGAGCGGACACTAGTATCTGCTGCAGACCAGGCATGATATTCTTCCAATTTAAATCGTAATTCCGATTTTATTGTTTTCCTATTTTCAAATTTTTTGTGCCTGATTATTTGGCGGCCAATCAACCGCTCTGGGGGTTGCGTCTCTAAGGGGGTTGCGTCCAGTCACCGACCAGCTTCCCTTAAAATTCCCGTCCAATCAACAAATCGGTCTCCTCCCGTCCAAACAGCCACCGTCTCCATGGGCATTGTGTCCAATCACATAATGCCCTGGTCACTCGCAGCCCAATCAGACACAGTCTCCGAGGAGCCTTTTGATCAATCACCGACCTGCCTTCCTCACCAAAGCAGACGATGGCTGCAGCCAATAGAGAAAGAAAGAGAGTGGGGGGGGGAGAGAACCCCCCCCCCCCCCCCCACTTCTTTCCCAACCTCAGCCTCACGGACCTTAGAGTACCCCTAGTTCCTAAAACCCATTTACATCACTGCTTCTTTTTCTTGCGTATGGTGTACACAGCCTAAAGTTGTAGGACAACTTGTTCTATTTGATTGTGCACGCCAGGATGACTGCATCAGTTGAAACAGGGCGGACCACGTGAAGATTGCAATCTCCCACCCCTCCATCACTGCTGTAGACCTCCGATACATTGATGCAAACTTCAACAATGGAGCTGAATTCTAGAGATGAGGTGATAACTTGCTCTTGGCATCAAGGAGACCAAGTAAATGTGAAGTTAATAGAAATCGAAAAGAAAACTCTCCACTGGTTAGATTCATATCTTGCACAAAGGGAAATGGTTATAATTATGGAGGCCCATCATCGCAGGATATCATTTTCAGAATTCTTCACATATGTGCAACGATCTTCAGGAGTGGATCGAAGAGAGGATCATGGCTGACATTTGACCAGAAATGCAGATTTATTGGCCAATTTATTTTACTTTCTCAGGACATGAATCAGTTTATGCAGCTAAACTTGGACAACACCCAGGATTAGATGGAAAGTTGATAAATTATCTTCAAGTTACACCAGTGTCAGCAATACCATTTTAAACAATGGAAGTGAAGGAAATAATTGCTTTTTATAATTATTGTAATGGAACTGTTTGATTTATTTAAACTGAGCAAAAACCCGTGTTTCTATACTGTGATATGCTTTGTGGGGGTCCAATTTTATGTTAGTACACTCACCCATTGTGGGTGGTAATCCCAATAGGATTACAACACAAGGCCATTTTAGTGCTTCAGTGCCCTCAGAACATATTGTCACATCTCCCTTCTTTTGTATTCTGACGTACATGTAATACATTTATTAAATAGTCGAAGTACGTCAAAACTGTAAAACTAATGCTTCAATCATTCAGTTACCTTGACTTGACCCCATTATTAATCTTGAGTTTTAATTCAACATGTATTTGTACAATAATCAAACTTGTTTCTGTACATGAATATGGGCTCCAACATCAAAAATAATCGCTGATTTAAATAGTTCCCCATCTGCATGTTTGGCTGACACCATATAATTACCAGTTTGGACTGCAGTAGCTATTTGAAATGTAATGTAATTTCTCTTAGTGTAATCCATTCATTTAGTTGAGTTTAGTTTAGTGATACAGCGTGGATACATCATCCAACAGCAGTTATACCTGGTCTGTTTATGTACAGATAATTCATTTCTCCAGCACATGTTTGCAAAATGATCAATCTTTTTTTATGTTATATAAGCAGTACGCAATTCACTCCAATTGAACATTGGTCTCCTCCCGTAATTACAACATCCTGACGTCCTTACGAATTCTTTCACATGTATTTTAAACTTTTCTGTCATTCCAGAAATGTCCTTGGGTTTACTGTATATATTTAGTTTAGATACAGCATGGAAATGGGCCCTTTGGCCCACTGAGTCCGCGCCGACCAACGATACCCGCACGCTAATACTATCCTGCACACACACAGGGCACAATTTACAACTATATCAAGCCAATTTGTTTATAAACCTATACGTCATTGTACTTACATTCTGCCCAGTTGATTGACATCAAATACCTACATCACACTGGCTAAGGTTTCATTTCACTATTCCATCAGGAAGAAGATACAGAAGAAGTCTGAAAATTGTGACCACCGGGTTCAGGAAGAGTTCTTCCGAGCAACCATCTGAGCCTTGAATATGACGCAACACTAATCTTTATTTTATTGAATTTTTGCTTGTTTGGAGACACAAGGAACTGCAGATGATGCTTTACAAAAAAATACACTAAGTCTGGTGTACATGGATAGGTGACCTTTCAGAATTCTGGACCCTTCAGAATTGTGTTGGGTTACTGTAAATGAGGGCTTGATCCCCTGTGAGGGTATAGGCCCATTTTCCCTGATTGACTCTAAACATCATGTGCTTCCACCAATAGCAAAGCAAGAGCTACTGCTGCTGCCTGAACATTGGATATTGGACAAATGGCATGTTGGCCTTCATTGTGACACAATTTGAGTATAGGAGCAAGGAGGTCCTACTGCAGTTGGACAGGGACCTGGTGAGACCACACCTGGAGTATTTTGTGCAGCTTTGGTCTCCTAATTTGAGGAAGGACATTTTTGCTATTGAGTGCAGCGTCGGTTCACCAGGTTAATTCCAAGGATGGCAGGGGGACTGACATATGGAAGAATGGGTCGGCTGGGCTTATATTCACCGGATTTTTGAAAGGATGAGAGGGGATCTTATAGAAACATCTAAAATTCTTAAGGGATTGGACAGGCTAGATGCAGGAAAAATGTTTGGATGTTGGGGGAGTCCAGGACCAGGGATCACAGTTTGAGAATAAGCGATAGGCCATTTAGGACTGACAAGAGGAAACAAAAATGTCAACCAGCCAGTTGTGAATCTGGAATTCTCTGCCGCAGAAGGCAGTGGAGGCCAATTCACTGGATGTTTTCAAGAGAGGGTTAAAGGAATCAAGGGATATGGGGAGAAAGCAAGAACGGGGCACTAATAAAGGAATCAAGGGATATGGGGAGAAAGCAGGAACGAAGGACTGATCATGGTGCTGGCTCAAAGGGCAGAATGCCCTACTCCTGCACTATTTTTTTTTCTATGTGTATCTTCTTTTCCAGCTTCATCTCCATTCCATCAAAATAATTTGATTATCTTCCAGTTTCCTACAACATTTCAGTCAAGTGATAGAGAACTTCCTGAAGCTATAAAGTGTGCAGTTAACTTTTCCAGTATCTGTCAAATAACCTGGCCAGCTCCAAGATATTCACCAAAAGTTGTGGTCATGCTTTACCTTCAGGATGTTCTGTAATCATCCCAGTGGCATCCTTGACCTGGCACCAGGAGGAAACCAGAACATCCTTGTGTCAAAGCAAGTAAAAGGAGGTACGTGCAAAGATAATCGTACTTGCAGCAGCATCAGAGGCACATGGACAGCTCACAAAAACATAAATTGTACATAATAGTACAAAGAAAAAGTAAAAGTGCAAAAACAACAAGACGAGCGCAAAAGTGCAGAATTAAAAAACAAGTCCATAGTAGTGCAAGAGGTGGTCCATAGTGTTCCATTGCTGATGTAGGATTAGGGTTTTGTAGCTCAGTTCAAGAGCCTGATCTTTGTAGGAAAGTAGCTGTTCCTGAACCTGGAAGTGTGGGACTTCTGTATCTCCTGCCAAATGCTAGGAGCAAGAGGGCATGGCCTGGGCAGTAGGAATCCTTGATGATAGTTTTGCAGAAATATCAGTCGTTAACTATTGTGTCCCCTCTCTCGCTCTTAAAGTGAGCTGCAGATTCTCTCATGATCCCACACTTAGTCTGCACTCCTGTGCAGGACCATCACCAATTCCAGTTACCAAAAGAAAATCTGTTAGTGAAGTGTATTCATGTTGCCATGTTCAGTGAGGTCTTGTACATAGGTTTGTTTAACATGGTTGCAGTTATTTAATGTGGTTAAGAGTGTAAAGCAGCAAAAACAAAGCACTGTAGAAATAGTCTGAATTGTAATAATTGTGTAAAGAAGGATCCCGACCCAAAACATCAACTATCTAGTCTTTCCCCACAAATGCTGCCTGACTCACTTTACTCCAGCATTTTTGTTTTATACTGTAAAAGTACCTCTCTTTCTGAGTTCAATGAGTTGTCATTTTACTCTGAATAGTCCACACGTAGTCCATTTCTCTTGTGTCATAAATCTTAAATACTCTAATAATCAAAGAGGAAAAGTGGCAGCAGATATTTATTTAAAGCAATTCTCACTTTATTATGCCAGTATTTGAATCAATTTGGATGGAGCTAAGGAATAGCTAAAGGCAGAAAACCATGGCAGGAATGATTTATAGGCCACCAAATAGTTGCAATGTTGGGCACAGCACAACTCAGGAAATAAAGGAGTTAGTACTGCAAATCTGGAGGTGCTTAATCTCCACTCAGACCAAGCAAGTCAAATTAGCAGTAAGAAAATGGAGGAATAATTCATGGAATCTGTACAAGGCGGATTTCTAGATCACTACATTGAGGAAGCATCCAGAGAAAAAGGCTCTGTGCAGTGAGAAAGGGTTAATGATTACTAGACCAAGTGGGACCCGTTAGGCCCCGTTCCCCCAACGCAATATTCCACCACTCACCCATATCCCCAACTGCGCATGCGCGGCTCATTTCCCCTCATCCCCCAGCACTCCCTCCCCCTCTTCTTCACCCTTCCTCTTCTTTCCCCTCTCCTCCTCCCCCTCACCCACTACCTCACCTCCTCCTCCCTCCTTTCCCCTACCCTCAGTCCCTCTCCCGCCATAACCCCTCTCCCCTCCCTAACGTCCTCCTCTCCCTCTATCTCCCTGTTCCCCCACTCCTCACCTCCCGCTATCCCACTCCCCCACTAAACACAGTTTAAATAACATGAAACAACAATCCTCGCCCTCTCCTCTTCCCCTCCCCCACCCCCCCCCCCTCTCCTTACAACAATGTAACAAATCTCTCATTGCACTGTGAGTCCTGTCTTTGTTAACATTGTAATGGATTTTTTTTTAAAAAGAGCAATCTTTTATATAAATGAGATTTCGGGATCCCATAGTGATGTCATAAGCTGCTAACTGTCAGTGCAGATGCAAGTGAATTTTCTCAAAGTGGGGTTTTGTAAAGTTTAAAATGTGAATAACTTGTAAAATATACCATCAATCTGAACAAAATGATGAAAACACACCACAGGATAATGCTGAGTAAGGTGGTCCAAAAATTGTAGCGCTATCATGTACCGTTTTGGCCTAATTTCAGGATCACACGGACAGACAGACAGAGACAGACAGACATAACAAACAAAATGAGAGTTTTAGTAATATATGGATGTAAAGGAGCCTTTTGGGAAGAGTGACTTCATGATAGAACAGGCAGAGCCACCGCAAAGACTGTGGGAAAACAACAGAGTCTCGGATCCTGCTGCCCCTGGATACTGAGGGGCTGTACGGAATCGCAACAGCTTCTCAAACACTTCACAGAGGCAATGTTTAAAGAGGAAATGATTATGGTGTTGACACATTCTAACGGAATGTATTGCATTGATGATATGGTGAATCATTGTGGAGGAAGTCTTGACTCAGATTACTTTACATATTATGCATAAAGTATATTTTGGGGGGAGGCAACTGTACAAACACTGGAAAATGTATTTTCTTTGGTTTTAGTTGAGTTTGTTTTTCATATAACACTTTTCCAAGATCCTTTCAAGAGTTAGGCACAAAGTGCTGGAGTAACTTCACAGATCAGGGAGCATCTCTGGAGAAAAAGAATGGGTGACATTATGGGTTTGGGCCCTTCTATTAAAGAATGGTCCTGGCACAAACGTCACCCCTTTTACTCCAGAGATGCTGCCTGACCCACTGAATAACTCCAGCATTTTGTGTCTATCTTTGGTATAAACCAGCATCTGCAGTTCTTTGTTTCTACTAAACTAATCTAAACTTCTTAAATGAGTTATTACATTAAAAGGTAACCCTTTGCAAGTTTATATATTCAGAAATATAATTGAAATGTAAAACATTCTGATCTGATTTTCCCAACTGATCAAGTGCTTCTCTGTGCCCCAGTGATTCCTGCAATTCCTCACTTCTTTCACAGGATGTCACTGTGAGATCAATGGTTCTTTTTCTCATTGGCAGGCAATGCACTGAGCTGAATAATCTTAGCTGAGGTAACTATTGCAATGAAATTACTCATGTTCCACTTAGATCAGGGGTAATTGCTTTGTTCCTGAGTCAGACCTGTGGATGTATGCCTCATGCTGAAGATTTGATGATATAATCAATGCAAGACTGAAATCGGAGGGTTAGCCTTTCAGTGATGTGTTAAATTAAATTCCATCTGTAACTTAGGATGTGTGTTAAATATTTTGTGTTAATTTTCAAGGCGGAAGAGGGCAGACCTAACCTGAATCAACTCTGAGCCTGACATGTTCAACTCTTCTTCTACCACTTTTATCTCCAAGCCACATTTATGACCAGGAGTCTTTACCAGATCGTTCTCCTTCCTCCAGAGTTCCTGATCCACCTGGATCCTCCTCAGCCTTCTACTCTCTCTCGAATGATTGATCGCTATCAACTGAAGGGTTGTTCAACTGTTGACCACTTTAATTTTTCCCAAGGGTACACAAAAGGCTGGAGAAACTCAGCGGGTGCAGCAGCATCTAAGGAGCGAAGGAGATAGGTGACGTTTCGGGGTCGAGACCCTTCTTCAGACTGGTTAGGGATCAGGGAAACGAGAGATATAGACGGTGATGTGGAGAGATAAAGAACAATGAATGAAAGATTTGCAAAAAGTATCGATGATGCTATGAGGCTGCAGGGTGACTTGGATAGGTTGGGTGGGTGGGCAGATGCATGGCTGATGCATTATAATGTGGATAAATGTGAGGTTATCCACTTTGGTGGCAAGAACAGGAAGGCAGATTATTATCTGAATGGTGTCAGATTAGGAAAAGGAGGTGCAACAAGGCCTGGGTGTGCTTGTAAGCATGCAGGTACAGCAGGCAGTGAAGAAAGCTAATGACATGTTGGTCTTCATTGCGAGAGGATTTGAGTTTAGTTGCAAGGAGGTCATAGAAACATAGAAACATAGAAATTAGGTGCAGGAGCAGGCCATTCGGCCCTTCGAGCCTGCATCGCCATTCAATATGATCATGGCTGATCATCCAATTCAGTATCCTGTACCTGCCTTCTCTCCATACCCCCTGATCCCTTCAGCCACAAGGGCCACATCCAACTCCCTCTTAAATATGGCCAACGAACTGGCCTCAACTACCTTCTGTGGCAGAGAATTCCACAGATTCACCACTCTCTGTCTGAAAAACGATTTTCTCATCTCGGTCCTAACAGACTTCCCCCTTTTCCTTAAACTGTGACCCCTTGTCCTGGACTTCCCCAACATCAGGAACAATCTTCCTGCATCTAGCCTGTCCAACCCCTTAAGAATTTTGTAAGTCTCTATGAGATCACCCCTCAATCTTCTAAATTCCAGTGAGTACAAGTCTATCCAGTCTTTCTTCATATGGAAGTCATGCGATCCCAGGAATCAGTCTGGTGAACCTTCTCTGTACTCCCTCTATGGCAAGAACGTCTTTCCTCAGATTAGGAGACCAAAACTGTACGCAATACTCCAGGTGTGGCCTCACCAAGACCCTGTACAACTGCAGTAGAACCTCCCTGCTCTTGTACTCAAATCCTTTTGCTATGAATGCCAACATACCATTCGCTTTCTTCACAGCCTGCTGCACCTGCATGCCTACTTTCAATGACTGGTGTACCATGACACCCAGGTCTCATTGCATCTCCCCTTTTCCTAATCGGTCACCATTCAAATAATAGTCTACTTTCCTGTTTTTGCCACCAAAGTGGATAACCTCACATTTATCCATATTATACTGCATCTGCCAAACATTTGCCACTCACCCAGTCTATCCAAGTCATCCTGCAGCCTCCTAGCATCCTCCTCATAGCTAACACTGCCCCCCAGCTTCGAGTCATCCGCAAACCTCTGTCCTACTGCAGTTGCACAGAGTGAAATACAAATGAGTTGGTCCAGTGCTTGAGTCAGTGTTTTTACTGAACTAGACTAGGGGGGTAAGCTTTAGGAGCGTATTTACAATTGGGGATGATCAGCCATGCACTTATTGTCTATTGTCTATCTAAGTGTGATTTGGTTCTATTAGTTACAACTAAACAATGTCGTTGGAAGAAATAAACTACAGTGCTACCCGTACAGTAGAGGTCCTTCCAACACTGAAAATAATTTGAGTAAACCAAAGCAATTCACTTGCCAAATATACATTATTCATTATACATCGCCATTGTTGGTAGCTCTAATGAACATTCACTATTAATGAAAGTACTATTGCTCAGAAGGCCGTCCACAATTGGAAGCTTTGGGCTCTATTAACTGTCCTTGCACCAGTGAAGAAGGCACAAGAACTATCAGGTGAAGGTACCAGGCTGGGCTGTGGCAAAGTCCAGGCCTGGATCTGTAGGAGACCCGGGACAGGCAGTAAGGGTGGGTCGGACATGGATTAGAGGAGCGGTAATGGGCCGAGAGGGTCAGCTGTTGACAATTGCTGGTGATGGGCCAGCTATCACTATTTGAGGTGAAGGGTTATTTATCCGAGTCGGTGGGTGGATTGGTTACTATGTGCTAGGGGCAGTGTCAAAAGTAAATCTGAGGTGGGGGATGGTTGTTAGCTTACTGATTGACCTTGAAGAAGGGAGGTGTGTGTTGGATGATCATTACCTGGAGAGGGATGTGTGGTCATTGTGGAGAGTGCTGTGACTAGTGGGAGAGCGATTGTGTTGGTGGTTTCAAGAAAGTGGAGGTCAAAGGTCATAATCTCTGATGTTGTGACCCCGCCGGGTGATGGTAAGCAGGTCCCGCGGCTGAATCCGAGCTCCGCGAGCGGGCCGGTTCAAACTCCGCGGCCCGGGGCGGTCGAAGCTGCCGCCCTCCAGTCCAGCGGATGCAGCTGTTGCTGCGGGAGCTCCGGAAAAACAGGTCACCAACCTGTGACCTGCGAGCTCCCGACGATGCCGTCCACTGGGCCCACGGCCGGGACTCCTCCACAGCCCCGAGCTGGTTACCTAACTTATTCTAAATTAAGACTAATGTAATTCATGTGCTCTTGATGTGAAGAATGGCTTGTCAACACCAGGTGCCTCTACATTAAACAAGGATTGGTGCCCTATCATTGTATCAGGATTTGTCCCTGCCATTGAACCAATTAACTACCATTAATTAACTACCATGCATTGGTAGAGATGTGGGAGGAAATTGGAATGCTCAAGTGAAATCCAATTGGTTACAAGAAGGGAGTGTGCATTCTGCACAAATCGTACCCAAATTCAGGATTGAACTTGAATCGTTGAGCTAGGTGACACCAGTGCCAATCACTGCGCTGAGGAGGTCTGCTGGGAATCCCATCCTGGATTTGGCCAAGATAAGTCTCTAGCCAGATACTTTTCCAGAGGGCAATAGATTACGGAGAGTCAGTTTGTCAAGGAGGACTCTCTCTAACTTCTACAGGTGCACAGTAGAGAGCTTGCTGACCGGTTGCATCGTGGCTTGGTTCGGAAACTTGAGCGCCCTGGAGCGGAAAAGACTTCAAAAAGTAGTAAACACTGCCCAGTCCATCATCGGCTCTGACCTCCTGGCCACTCACTCATCTCCCCACTGCCTTCGGGTCGAAGGTACAGGAGCCTGAAGACTGCAACGCCCAGGTTCAGGAATAGCTACTTCCCCACAGCCATCAGCTTGGACAAAACTCTGAACATTAATAGCCCATTCTCTGTTTACTTGCACTTTATCCGTTTATTTATTCATGTGTGTATATATTTATACAATGGTATATGGACACACTGATCTGTTTTGTAGTCATGCCTACTATGTTCTGTTGTGCTGAAGCAGAGCAAGAATGTCATTGCCCTACCAGGGACACACGACAATAAACTCTCTTGAATCTCTTGAATCTCTTGAGAATGTTACCTGCAGAAGGATGTCCCTATTGCTTATCATGCTAATAATATTATTTAAAGCGGCTTTAACATGATACCCAAATGAAGAATGTAATTTCTGGATCCATTTATCTAAATACCACATTTCAATACCTAACTGCATTTGAGCTCAAGCCAAATTGATATTTTAATTAAAAATGGTGATAACACAAAAGTCAGCATCAAGATTATGCCAGAATAAAGCCTTAACATTAACCAACACAAACAAGCCAAAGATTTAATTATTACCATCCAAAACAAACCAATTAGTGAATAAGGAATATGCCTGTGAAAGTCCTATCAGTCTTTTCAAGCTACTATTCTAATTTCTTAAGAGGCTCTAATGGTATTAATTCCATCTTTGTACTCTCTTGCTCAGTGCCAAGCATTACTTAAGAGTTACTTTTTCTTTACAAAGAAATAATGATGCAGTGTGCATTTCTCAAGAGGGCTCTAAATCCCCTGAGTAACCAAATCCATCAAATGCAAACGGGAGCAAATGGCCACTCAGCAAAAGTGGGAAAGATGATGTAAAAAATAGTTTTGCTTTTGATTCACTCATCCACTTATTAAATCACAAACTCGTTAAATAAAAACATTGGATGCCAACATGGTAAAATAATGCTAATGATGTTCAATGTTTCAGTCATTTTCTGAGACTGGATATCCAAGTGGGAAATAATAGTTGTCAGTGTGTGGGTCTCCTCTGCTACGAGTTTCACTTCAAAGACTGTCACTTTTAAAAAACTAGAAGCTGGCGTGACAAACAGGTTCAGCCCCTTGTCATGCAGCACATGTCCCAGTACAATCTGGAGGAGTACGTGTACTTCCACTCACTTTGGCGTGACTGTTTTGGAGGAGCTGATGATGGAGAAGTAGAGTTGAGCAGTGATTGTTGTAAGGCAAGCGGGACCAGTTCATAGGGAGGATGGGGAGAGGTTTGCAGGAACACACTGTGGCTCAAACTAGTCCACTGCGTGCAACAGCTCTCCCTTCCAGGTGCTCAACATGGGGATGGGCGGGTCGCAAAAGGGCTACGTCAAGACTTGAGATGGGCTGAATGGCCTAATTCTGCTATGTCTTGTGATCTATGATTTGTGAAATATTAACATTCCAACCAACCCAAACATTTGTGATCTTGACACTGAGAATGGCTCAGCAGTCTAAATTAACGTGTCTCTGGTATTCATTCAGATTTGCAAGACTTGGATTATCTGTAAAAATAATAATAATAATAATAATAATAATTTTGGTCTTTACAATAATTAGTAATTTGCCACATCGACAATGAAAGAAAGTTATTTTTCATGCCAATGTGACCTAGATGTTTGCTTTTCTATGATTTGGGGGGTGGGGGTTGGGTGGTAGATATGTATTTAAGTTTACAACTAATTTTGTGACTGCGTACGCATATTGTGCACTCATAATGTTCACTAATTCTCACTTTAAAATAAAATACATTTATTTCTTAGAATTTGTAATCCAACATATCATTCTTGATGTATGCCCTTGTCACTTGAATTGATCAAAGGTTATACAATATAAAATCCAATTTCTGGATGAAGAGGAAACGTTAATTAAAATCTGCTAAGTGGATTTTCCTCTTCTGTCCCGAAGAATTGGAACGGATCTTCTGCTCCACAGATGCGGATCCAGTTTGTTGGATTTTGTGGTTATTTTTTTAATCCGGATGAGGCTCCCATCCTGAGCCTTGTCAACAAGATGAGGGTTACTAAGGATGAGCAGGTGGAAAGGACTTCTACCTCATTTGTAATGTTTGGGGACTATGGACCAGCCACTGGAAACATAGAAACATAGAATATAGGTGCAGGAGTAGACCATTTGGTCCTTTGAGCCAGCACTGCCATTCAAGATGATCATGCCCATTCATGACCATATTGACTCTGTAACAGAGCCACTTACTAGCGTCATCAAGTACAAAATCAAAATTAAATTGCAGGTGCCAGAAAACTAAAATAAAAACAGAAAATGCTGGAAATCCTCCACAGGTTTGGCTGCATCTGTGGGAAGATAGACTCGATCGATGCTTTAAGCCCCTGTCCCACTGTATGAGGTAATTCATGAGTTCTCCCGAGTTTTCCCCGATTCAAACTCGGAGAATGTCCGTAGCGGGTCTGTAGGAGTTTGTGGATGTCTCGTAGCGGCTCGAATTGCTAACGGTAGGTACTCGGGACGTCCAGTAAACTAGTGATGTTTTCTCACCCATGTAAAAAATGTCCACGAGTAAAAAAATATTTGTGATGAAACAAAAACTGTTACTTTTTACTCGTACGAGCCACTACCAGACATCCACTAACTCCTACAGACCCGCTACGGACATTCTCCGAGTTTGAATCAGGGGAAAATTCGGGAGAACTCATGAATTACCTCGTGGAAGGACTGAGTGTTCCCAGATTGCAACCTTGTATGCAACTTTGTTGCAAGCTGGGCCAGCAAGGATCTTGCTGTTAAATTCTTCTTAAACTTGAATTTTAAAACTTAAAAATGATGAATAACTTGTGAAATATAACATCAATCTGAACAAAACTGTATAGGAATGACCACAGGAGAAAGGTGAGTAAGGTGGTTCAAATATGTTAGCGCTACCGTGTACAGTTTTGGCATAGATACCATCTCAATCACACACACACACAGAAACACGACGAGACTTTAAAATAGTATACTAGACCAAGTGGAGACCCGTTGGGTCTGATTCCCTAACGCACCCATCCCCTACCCGTAGCCCCCAAGGGAGGCTTGGTCCTCCAACTCAACCCGTTGTCGAAGGTAAGAATTGAGCACTCCTCAGCAACGATCATAGCATGTGAGCCTCCCCCAGAATTGGAGTTGAAAAAAATATTCCAATCCCCAATTGCAAACCAATTGACCCACCCACTCCTGTCCTGCCAGGAGCTATGATGGCAACATTGTTGCAAATGTCGGGTGCACTTGATGTGAGATGCCATTGAGCTGAAAAGTTCAGAGTGTTCCTGCCAGTGTTCCGTTCTTGCAACTTTGTATTAAAGTTTGTTGGAAGCTGTGAGGAATGATTTAAAAGTAAAAAACATTTAAAAAAAATTTAAACATTTTCAGTAATGTGGAGAAATAAAGCCTGAAAATTTCAGATAAGTAGATTTTGGACTCCACGGGAAAAGTCTCTACCGGAATATGTAAACATTTCGAGAAGATGTGATTAGACACAAAAACACACACAAACAAACACACACGCGAACAAACACATCCACATCCAAGATCTGACTTTTTATAGTTTTATGATAGATAGATATTAGTTCCATCCCCCCAGCTCCTTTCCCATAGGTTTAGTGTTTAGTGTTGCGTGTACTGAGGTACAGATCTAATCTGCAGACAGTGCTTTCCAGAGTCCATACGTACACTACTTTAAATTGTTTTTCCTTGTGTTATCTTTATTCCCCTTTTGCTTTATTTTGTACCTGTGATATCTAATCCTCAACCTTGACCTCTTCACTTCAGAAACAAACACCCACAATCCAATCTGTATCCAATCCAGTCAATGTATAGACTGTTAACAAATTTTTCCTTGAATCTTCTCTGAAAAAAAGAGTCTCAACCTCTATAATCTACCCTTGTTAGTGAAGTCCTTCATTGTAGGCATCACTTTATTTTTTTCCGCATCCTCACTCATTCCTTCACATCCTTCCTGTAACACAGTGACCAGAATGGATGCAATGCTCCAGTTGAAGTTGCACCAGTATCTGAGATGTATATCAAAAAGCATCACATTACAGTTTCTCTACTTTAGACGTCATCTGCCCTCTGTCTGCCATTTCCGCCAGCCTGTTTATATCTAGCTGTAGTTTATCACTGCTCTCTTTAGAGTTCATGATAGTGCCAAGATTTTGTCATCTGCAAATTGAGAAATTGCGGTTTGCATCCCCATTAATATAGAATAAAAAAGGCATTGGTGCCAACACTGATCCTTGGAGACTTCTATTATTCACCTTTCTCCAGTCTGGAAAATTTCCGACGTAATAAAAAAAACGGCAGATGCAGAAAGTCCAGAAAATGTTGGACAATTCTCAGTGGGTGAACTAGCATCTGTGAAGAGCGAAACAATGTTAAACTTCAATTCTGAGGAAATGGCATTGACCATGAATATTAACGCTCAACAGAAGGTCTCTGCTGAGGCTTTCAAGCATTTTCATTAGTACAACTTCATTAGAATCTTTCAGTAATTCATGCTGTTAATTTAGGCTATATTGAATGTTCTGTGCTGTGGTGTGCTGACACGAGCTCAGGATATGCACGTCCCTGTTAGCGTGAAGGGCAAGGCAGGCAAACGTAAGGAAGCTTGTAAGAGTTTTGGGAAGTAAGGAGCATGCTAAAAAAGAAAGTTGGAAGAGCAGAAAGGGTGCAGGAGATCGTTCTGGCAGAAAGCATAAAGGATAATCCCAAGGAATTTTATAAGCACATAATGGGAAAAAGGGTAACCAGAGAGAGAGAGTGGGACCCCTCGGGAATTAAAGTGGTCAACTCTTGTGTGGAGCCACTGGGGACGGGCAAGGTCCTAAAATGAGTATTTCTGTTTTTATGAGGAGAAAGACAGGCGGACAGGGGACCTTGAGGTTGTCATTGGAAGTGTCTTGAGAGCAGTCATTATTGTGGTCGAGGAGGTTCTGAAGGTCCTGACATGTATGAAGATAGACAAATCCTCTGGGCTTGATCACATGTGCCTGCGGACACTGTAGGAAGCTAGAGAGGAAATTGCAGGAGCTATCTGAGATTTATGGGTCGGTGTTCATTACATGTGAGATACCGGAAGACTGGAGTGAGGCAAATGTTGTGCCTCTATTCAAGTAGGGCTGCAGGATAAAGACCAGTATGCTTAACATCTGTGGTTGTGAAGTAACTCTAGTATTTTGAGGTATAGGATATACATGCACTTAGATGAATAAGGGTTGATTAGGGATAATCAACATTGTTTTGTATGTGGGAGGTCCTGTCTCATGAATCTGTGTTGAGAATGTGACAAAAAGTTAAAGGCAGAGCTGTAGACATTGTATATATGGATGTTAGTAAGGCAGTTGACAAGGTTCTGCATGGTAGGCTACTCTGGAATGTTAGACCCCATGGGATTCAAGGGGAGATAGCTCAATGGATAGAAAATTGGCTTCATGGAAGGAAGCAGAGGGTGATGCGCATCCCTCTGCAATTGGATCCTCGACTTCCTCATCCACAGACCACAGTTTGTCCGTATTGGTGGAAATATGTCATCCTCGATAACAATCAGCATGGGAGCACCTCATGGCTGTGTGCCTAGCCCTCTGGTGTACTCACTCTATACTCATGAATGTGCAGCCGGACATAGTGCGAACTCCACATTCAGGTTTGCCGACGACACCACTCTGGTGGGACAAATCACAGATGGTGATGAGTCAGAATATAGAAGTGAGATCGCCTGATTGACCAAATGGTGCCAGCGCAACAACCTGGCCCTCAACACATACAAATCCAAGGAACTGATTGTGAGCTTTGGAAGGGGTAGGATAGGGACCCACAATCCCGTTTATACGATGGTGGAAAGGGTAAAAAATGTAAAATTCCTGGGCGTAAATATTTCCGAAGATCTTTCCTGGACCCAGCACACTGATGCAATTATAAAGAAGGCACATCAGCGCCTCTACTTCCTGAGAAGATTACGGAGAGTCGGAATGTCAAGGAGGACTCTCAAACTTCTACAGGTGCACAGTAGAGAGCATGCTGACTGGCTGCATCGTGGCCTGGTTTGGCAACTTGAACGTCCAGGAGTGGAAAAGACTGCAGAAAGTTGTGACCACTGCCCAGTCCATCACTGACCTCCCCACCATCGAAGGGATCTATAGCAGTCGCTGCCTCAAAAAGGCTGCCAACATCATCAGAGACCCACATCATCCTGGTCACACACTCATCTCACCGTTGCCATCGGGAGGCAGGTACAGGAGCCTGAAATCTGTAACATCAATGCTCAGGAACAGCGTCTTCCCCACAGCCAACAGGCTATTAAACACGATATCAAATAAGCTCTGAACAAGAACAGACTATTATTATCGTTGCACTGTATCTGTTTATTTATTGTGTATATATGGTCTATAGACACACTGAACATTTATCTTCTGTTTTGTATTATGTTTACATGTTCTGTTGTGCTATCTGGGGCATGACAATAAAACTCTCTTGACTCTTGGTGGGAGCTTGCTTTTTGGCCTGGAGGCCTCTGACGTGTGTGTGCCTCAGGATAGGTGCCGGGCCCATTGCTGTTTGTCATCGATATCAATGATTAGGATGAGAATGTACATGGCATGGCTAGCTGGTTTTCAGATGATGCAAAAGTGGATTGTAGGTGGTGAAGGTGGTTGTCAAAATTAGCAGCAGGATCTTGATTGATTGGGCAGATGGGCTGAAGAACAGTTGATGGAATTTAATACAGAGAAATGCGAGGTGTTGCATTTTGGGAGCAATAATATGGGCAGGACCTACACGGTGAACGGTAGGGTTCTGGGGAGTGTTGTAGAGCAGAGGGATCGAGGAGTGCAGGTACATTGTTCGTTGCATCAGTCAGAGGATTGTAGAGATGTTGGGTGGTCATATTGCAGTTGTAAAGATGTTGGTGAGGTGGCATTCAGAGAAGTGTGTTCAGTTTTTAGTACCATGTTACAGAAAAGATGATATCAAGCTGGAAAGATCTACAAGGATATTGCCAGGACGCGAGGGCCTGAGCTATCGGGAGAGGTTGAGCATGCTACGGCTATATTCTCGTGCGCAGGAGGATGAGGGGTAATCTTATAGAGGTGTACAAAATCATGAGAGGAATAGATCAGGTAGATGCCCAGAGTAGGGGGAAGGATTTAATTGGAACTTGAGGGTTCACTTTTTCACACAAAGGGTGGTGGGTGTATGGAGGGAGCTGTCGGAGGAGCTAGTTGAGGCAGGTACTATCGCAACGTTTCAGAAACAGTTAGACAGATACATGGATATGACAGGTTTACAGGGATATGGGCCAAATGCAGGCCATCAGGTCATCGGCAGCAAAGCCAGACATGGATCAAATCAGCAAAACTCTTTGATCTACAGGTGGGACTAGTGTGGCTGGGACACGTTTGCCAGTGTGGGCAAGTCGGGTCGAAGGGCCTGTTTCCATGTTGTATAACCATATAACCATATAACAATTACAGCACGGAAACAGGCCCTCTCGGCCCTTCCAGTCCGTGCCGACCTAGGTAGTTTCAATATTTTTATTACCAAGACATTGATTTCTTAGCTCATGTAATGTTATTATCTGCGGCCTGGTGAGTCACAGACTCTGTAGGTAATGTGTACTTAGAGTTGCACACTTGTAAGACTCTGACTTTATGTAAATACAAACATACAAATTGAAACGATTAAAGAGATAAACTGATAGTAACTGCCTCCCACATGGCCCACAGGCAATGGTCAAACCACAACATTTCACAAAACAGTTTCAAGCGACTTGTTTTGGAGACGTAAAGTGCAAATTTCAATTCAGTCAAGACCTGCAGAGAACTCTGTGCCCTTGAATGTACTGTTAATTCAATTGTATTCCCGTCTTTTAACAAATGCATCCATCAGTCGGGCTACAACAGCAACTCTAAGTACACATTACCTGCAGAGTCTGTGACTCACCAGGCCGCAGATAATAACATTACATGAGCTAAGAAATCAATGTCTTGGTAATAAAAATATTGAAACTACCTAGGGAATACTGATATGCTAAATAATACCCTGACAAGGAGTACATATAATCCATAAAAAAACATGATGGAATAGACCTGTTGCTTCAGAGAAAAGTTGAATAAGTTCTCCCGAGTATACACTGCATCAGAGAAATAGTCCAGGTATTGATCTGCGATAATTGTATAAAAGGTTCATTGTACGTCATGCTAACGAGCAATTGTTGGTCACCCATTGATACTAGTTTCCTGAGAGTTTCACTGCTATTGTTGCACAGTCTGTTTGCTGGGGAGGCACGGTGGCGCAGCGGGTGGAGACCCGGATCCGATCGTGACTACTGGTGCTGTCTGTACGGAGTTTGTATGTCCTCCCCGTGACTGCGCGGGCTTTTTCTGAGATCTTTGGCTACCTCCCGCACGCAGGTTGTACAAGCTTGTAGGTTAATTGGCTTGATGTAATTGTAACTTGTCCCTAGTGTGTGTAGGACTGTGTTAAAACTCAAACACAACTGACCGTACAATGGAGTATAAAAGAAAAAAAACAGAGTTTGGAGCGGGGCCAGGACTGGCGTTTACTTTTAATTCAGAGATAGTGTGGAAACAGTCCCTTCAGCCCATAGAGTCTGTGCTGACCAGCGATCATCCATACACCAGTCCTATCCTGCACCCTAGGGACAATTTACAGAAGCCAATTAACTAACAAACCTGAACGTGGGAGGAAACCAGAGCGCCCGGAAAAAATGGCAGGCGGTCACAGGGCGAAGGTACAAACTCCGTACAGACAGCACCCGTGGTCAGGATTGAACCCAGGTGTCTGGTGCTGTAATGCAACAACTCTGTGCTGCCCACTGTACTGTTGGGGCAAGCAGTCTGACTAAAGCCATGGCTGGGATGGGCGGAGTGTAGTGATTGGAGGTAACTCGAGATTAATGGATGACTGATAATTGCAGCCTGATTTGGGAGTCATACAGCACAGACAAGGCCTCAGCGGACCACCAATTCTGTGCTGACCGTCAACTACCTGCTTATATAAACCTCTTGCCTGTAAAATTGGAACTGGGTGGGTGTTAGGTGCTGGTTAAAGCTTTGGGATGGGAGGGCTTGAAGCGGTGGCGGTTGATGTCCAGAGATTAGAGACTGGGTAAGGGGTGGGTATGTGGCCAGAGGTTCAGGTTTGAGATGTTGGACTGGCAGTGGGAGGCGGAGATGCCCAGAGGTTTGAGTCTCGGTCTCAAGATTGTGGCTATGGCCAGAGTTCAAGTGGTTAGAGGGGACGGTGTTTGGAGGTCAGACTGTTGGAGACGTTAGATGGTTCTAATGCCCCTGTCCCACTTAGTAAACCTGAACGGAAACCTCTGGAGACTTTGCGCCCCACCCAAGGCTATCGTGCGGTTTCCGGAGGTTCCCGGAGGTTTTTGTCAGTCTCCCTAATGGTTGAAAGTGGTTTCCGTTTTAAACATCGGTAATTTTTTAGTCGAAGCCGGTTGCGATGGTAGTTGAAGGTGGTTGCCGGAGGACAAAAACCTCCGGGAACCGCACGGAGACCTTGGGTGGGGCGCAACATCTCCAGAGGCTTCTGTTCAGGCTTCCTAAGTGGGACAGGGGCATAAGGGTTAATTGTAATATCACGAGTGAGGCTGAAGGAGAGATGGTAAGTTATAAAAATCTGAGGGAACTGACCTAACTGGCTGCAATCTACATTGGGATTCTCCTTCAAATAATGCCATAAGCAAAGGATGAGTCACTCCAGGGAGTGTCCGAGTGTCCCAATTGGTGCAAAAGATCCCAATGACACTCCTCTCTGGGAAAAGATGCCTTCCAAATTCATGCAGTGCATCCTTAATATTTGGAACGTGTTTATTTCCATTATCTTTTAAATGTTCAATAGCACATCTGTAATTCAGAATGCAAAATATCCCCCAAACCAAATACACTTCCAAACAGCTTGGATGGATTTAAAGGTTTTTACAAAAAAAGGTATAAGCATTGTAAAATGCAAACCAATGGTTTAAGGCATCAAAATGAAATAAAATACAGCAAAATAATTCAAACACTTCCCTGCATTTGTCTTTCTCCCAGGGGAGTAGAGAACCAATTCAAACATCTGGAGTCGATAGTGGGGAATCAAATTGACAGAATATTTATTCTACAGTGCACAGAACTTTGGCAAATGGGGGCAATTTTAACAGCATTTCTTTGCAGAATTCTGTTAACTTCCGCAATTAGTAGGTAACATATAACTTTGACATTGAAGCTAGTCTGGTAAGCCGTCTGGCGGCAGTTGGGTAATGGATTATGTGTAGGAAGGAGTTGCAGATGCTGGTTTAAACTGAAGATAGACACAAAAAGCTGGAATAACTCAGCAGGACAGATAGCATCTCTGGAGAGAAGGAATGGGTGATGTTTCGGTCGAGACTCTTCAGATAAAGGGTAAGATGGCCAGGTAGAACTGGTTAAAACTTAATTACTGGCAGCAAAGGCTGACTCAGGGCTTTAGACACTCCCCTGCTGTAAACAGAGGAGGATGTTGTCAATGTATGAGCTTGAGGTCCACTCTATGGAGCACTTCCACAGAGCAAAAAAAAAAAAAAAAATTTAATCAGTGTGATGTTTTAAAGTTCCAGTGATTCATTCTTTTTCTGGAATTTAGAAAGTATTTCTGGCAGCATTTAACTTTGGCATTAACCTGCAGTTTCTTTCAAATAGTTAGTCCATACTAAACAAACAGTGTGTTATTGTTGTTCCATTGTTAATTAGGTGGGCAGCTGAAACTGGTTACCAGGTAATTGTTGTCTGAGGTGCTTACATGAGTCTGAAAAATTCAAGGGTGGGGATTTGCTTGGATACAAAGCACCAGTGCACACAGCAGGTCCACAGAATACTGCTTCTATTGAGTAGGAAACATGGAATTTTGATGACTTGGCAATTCAGTGGAGGAAGTGCATGCTAATTTTTGCTTCAAGGATGAATCCGTTGAGGCTGTGAAAGGGGTTTTTCTGGCAAATGGAAGGCATACCATGTGCCATGCAGGAATTCCAGGAGACGTCCCATGACCTGGACAACCAGCAGATGCAAGAATCTCCTTCAGTTGAAGGAGCACAAATCTCTGGGATTTGGCGCACCAGTAATAGTTGACGTCACAGTATTCGGTCCAAAATGCTGAGCAAGCTTCAGTGAGTCCTCTACTGCTGGCCTCAAGGTGAAACTAATGGTGGATCTGGAGTTCGCAGGGCTGCCAACTCTCACGCATTGAGCGTGAGACTCACGCATTTCACAAAATTCTCACGCTGATCACAAATTTCTCACGCTCAGAAATCTGCAGGTGCTGGAAGTTCAAAATAAAGCAAAAAATTGTTTTAGAGGTGAGTAAAAACCGTGAGGGGAATATAAGGTGAATGCATAGTCTTTTTCCCGGATATGTGATTCAAGAACTAGAGGGAATTGGTTTAAAGCAGCGCTGTCAAGCTAACGGCCCGCGGGATGATTTTGGGGGGAAAAAAAGTAGTTTAGTTTCTCCCGTGCAGATGAGGTGAGACACGGCGGTGGTCCCAGCTCCAACCCCCCCCCCCCCCCCCCCCCCCCCCCCCCCCCACTCTCACCTCCGCCGGCTCTATGTCCGGCGGTCGCTCTGTCCATACCCCATGGAGTTTTAATCCCGGACCGGAGCCAGGAGCGGACCGGGTGAGCGGGGGTGTTGGTGCCGCATCTGCAGCCGCGGGGATGAATCTTGGGCTAAGGCTCCGCTCCGATGCCCGACCCCCGGGTCACTGACCCTCACCTCCCCCGGACCCCAGCTGGACGAGGAGCACCTGGGCCGGCCTGCATTCTTGGGAGTTAAAAGACTCGCTCCAGTATGCACCAGATTGCACAATTGCAAGCTGAAAAATGCAAAAGCTCCGTACCAAAAGCTCCAACCCACCCCTCAGTCACTACGCTCCCAATCAATTTCTCACTCTCAACTCTCTCCCAATGTTGGCAGCCCTGAGTTCGGGTGCACCACCATGTGATGTTTGGGCTATTTTAGACTGTCCATGCACATGAAGTCTGAAACAAAATGAGCCCTGACTGCCTATAGGCAATGCTAGCTTGACTCAGTCAGTTGGTGGCGGTTTAACCAAGTTGCATTATTTTCTACTGACGTTTTCTGTGAAATTATTTTAATTATTTATTTCTCAGTCTGGGAACTGCCAGCAGGGCCAGCATTTATTGCACATCGCCTAGTTATAGGAAGGATGTCAACAAAATAGAGAGAGTACAGAGGAGATTTACTAGAATGTTGCCAGGGTTCCAGCAACTATGTTACAGAGAAAGGGTGAACAAGTTAGGTCTTTATTCTTTGGAGCGCAGAAGGTTAAGGGGGGACTTGATTGAGGTCTTTAAAATGATGAAAGGGATAGACAGAGTTGACGTGGATACGTTTTATCCCATTGAGGGTAGGGAAGATTCAAACAAGAGGGCATGACATGAGAATTAAGGGACAGAGGTTTCGGGGTAACGTGAGGGGGAACTTCTTTACTCAGAGGGTGGTGGCTGTGTGGAATCAGCTTCCAGCAGAAGTGGTGGAGGCAGGATCGATTTTAACATTTAAAAGTAAAGTGGATAGGTATATGGACGTGAAGGGAATGGAGGGGTATGGTCTGAGTGCAGGTAGATGGGACTAGGGGAAAACAAATGGTCGGCACGGACTGGAAGGGCCGAGAGGGCCTGTCTCCGTGCTGTAATTGTTATATGGTTATATGGTTATATCCCTAATTGCCCATAGTTATGGTGGTAACCCACCACCTTCAACATGTGGAGACTTGTTTTATTCTGGTATTTAGAAGAGCACTTCAATGCATAAATATTACATTAGGTTACATTAGATTAGATCGGTTCATTGTCATATACACTAGGGTGCAATGAAATTCCTTGTTTAAATGAAAACTCAAATTGAAGCAAACCGTTAAACTTTTAAGTTTGTATTAAGATAGATGGCATGCAAGTCAATGAATTAATTTGAGAGACAAAACAATGTTTGCAACTGGGGAAGGTTTAAAATCAATAGAAAAGAGAAAGTGGATCCAATAAAATGCACTGGAGAATGGGAGGTTACAGACAGAGCTGCGCCAAATTAGGGCTTTTGTCTGGAACAGAGAGATCGTGGGGAATGAAGAGTTCTGACAACATAGATCCAAGTAAATTGCTTCATTTCCTTTTCACGAGGAAAAATTCTCAAAAAATGAATATTTCTGGGGCATCGTTTTGGCAGAAAAAGTTAATTGTTTTACAAGGAAAGCAAGTGTTTGAACAAACAAATGAAGTTACCAGGAATTGGATTAAACAGCAATATTAACTTCAGGGACGACCTGGCTGCTTCTAGATATCCTACTCCAGACCTTAGTCTTGATCCAAATGAAGACATCAATAAACATTCAGGATGAGGCAAGATTGACTTCCCTTGACATGAAGGCAGCATATGAGCGAGAGTGGAATCGCTGAGGTTAATGCAACATCAAGAGGAAAATACTCCAATGGTTGAATTGGTCACATTGAATGGTGGTGCTGGCTCGAAGGGCCGAATGGCCTACTCCTGCACCTATTGTCTATTGAATTCATATCTTGCACAAAATGAAGACAGCTGTTGGTGCTTGAGGTTAATCACGCCAGCAGTAAGACGTAACTTCAGGAGTTCTGCAAGGCAGTAGTCCAGGACAAGCCATCTTCAGCTGCTCCATAATAGCCTTCTTCTCACCATAGGGTGAGAAATGAGAATATTCACTAATGATTGGACAATTTCAATTCCATTCACAACTCCTCAGTAGATGAAACAATCCATGACTGCAAATACCAAGTCAGACAGCATACGCATGGAACAATGTGTGACAACTAATAGTCAGACCAATGATAATGACCATCTCCAACATGAGGATCTGGCCACCTACACCTACCTGACAAAGTCATTATCACAGAGTCCCCAGCCATCAACTTGGTGGGAATCACCATTGGCCCGCCAATATAAATACCAGGGCTACGAGAATGCATCAGATGCTGGGTATCCTGTGACAAGTGACTGACCTCCTAACACCTCAAAGACTTTCCAGCATCAAGAAAGTAGAATTCAGGAATGTTACTGTACTCGCTAGAATTTAGCTTGTATTTGGCTTGTACTCGCTAGAATTTACAAGACTGAGGGGGGATGTTATAGAAACTTACAAAATTCTTAAGGAGTTGGATAGGCTAGATGCAGGGAGATTGTTCCCGATGTTGGGGAGGCCCAGAACAAGGGGTCACAGTCTAAGGATAAGGGGGAATTCCTTTAGGACCGACATGAAGAAAACATTTTTCACACACAGAGTGGTGAGTCTGTGGAATTATTTGCCACAGAAGGTAGTTGAGGCCAGTTCATTGGCCATATTTAAGAGGGAGTTAGATGTGGCCCTTGTGGCTAAAGGGATCAGGAGGTATGGAGAGAAGGCAGGTACGGGATACTGAGTTGGATGATCAGCCATGATCATATTGAATGGTGGTGCAGGCTCGAAGGGCCGAATGGCCTACTCCTGCACCTATTTTCTATGTTTCTATGTTACTGAACATTCACCACTTGCCTGCATCAGCACAGCTCCAACCATTCTAAAGAACCCCAAAGCCTTCCTGGAGAAAAAAACTCACTTGTCTTTGTACCTAGCCCACTATCCCAAGTGTTCCCCCCCCCCCCCTCCCCCCTCCAACTAATGCTGTACAAAGTATTACAGTCTCTGGTACTCCAGCAGTGCCTCGCAAACCAACATCCTCTATCACATGCAAGGACACGATCAACCAGAGCATAGGACTGACACCACACGCTTGCCAAATTAAAAATAATATCGTAGTTACTTTATCTTCCCACGTTCTAAATCTTGGAATTCCTGTCCAGCAGTAATGCATTGAAGTGCTCTTCTAAATACCAGAATAAAATAAGATTTAGACACCAATGCTGAGGAAGGGTCCTGATTCAAAACGTCTTCTATCCATTTCCTCCCCAGATGTTGCCTGACCCCCTGAGTTACTCCAGAACGTTGTGTTTTTGGCTTCTTTCCCTGTTACAATACAAGTGAACTGCGGGTCAAAAATGCTCCACAGATACAATTTCCCCTCAAAATCAGACACTTGCTTGCAATTATATTTATTTAAAATTTTGATATCTTCCTGTTTATTGTGCTGCTAATTGCTGTTTACTGCAATAGTTGCTGTTACATTTTTTTTCTGCCTATATTCTTTAAAGTAACACCTCTGGTATTTCAGGGCACATCCTTCAAATTTTATTTCATAGAAACATAGAAAACAGGTGCAGGAGGAGGCCATTCGGCCCTTCGAGCCAACACCGCCATTCATTGTGATCATGGCTGATCATCCGCTATCAATATCCCGTGCCTGCCTTCTCCCATATCCCTTGACTCCACTAACCCCTACAGCTCTATCCAACTCTCTCTTAAATCCATTCAGTGATTTGGCCTCCACTGCCCTCTGTGGCAGGGAATTCCATAAATGCACAACTCTCTGCGTAAAAAAGCTTTTTCTCACCTCAGTCTTAAATGACCTCCCCTTTATCCTAAGACTGTGGCCTCTGGTTCTGGACTCACCCAACATTGGGAACATTTTTCCTGCATCTAGCTTGTCCAGTCCTTTTATAATTTTATATGTTTCTATAAGATTCCCCCCCCCCATCCTTCTAAACTCCAGTGAATACAAGCCAAGTCTTTTCAATCTTTCCATATGACAGTCCCGCCATCCCAGGGATCAATCTCGTTGTTTCCTTGTATTGCGGAAGTTTGGATGATGCTTTTGCACCCGGCCCCTCTTGGCATCTTCAGCTTGCAAGGGGAGGGACAGTGGATGGGAGGCTGCTGGAAGCACCAATAATACAACTGCATCATATCCTCAAAGGATCCAAAATTCTGTTAACCAATGCTACCAACATTTAATATTCATTAAAACATAAACACTTGCTTATTTTGGATCAATGACTCTTAATATTTTATTTTGAGTACAATTGACATGAGCCTCATTTGGGATATTTGAGTTAAAGGTTAAAAAATTGTTGAGGATATGCTACAGTATAAGGGTTGTGGAGCGTTTTTGAAAGTGGGGGGGCTGAGCGATCACTGACAAGGGAGCGGAGTGACCGAGGGGGGGTACATTGAAATCATAATATTCACCTGCTCCTATCTCTCATGTAGGCCCTGCGTTATCTTAAAAATACTTCGAGCAAAAAACATTAACATCATACTTCTACAATGCACTTTCAAAAATTTGATGTAGTAAAATCATGTTTTGGTGTATTGTCCTATTTTTTCCCCATATCCCTTGCTTTCACTAGCCCCAAGAGCTAAATGTAACTCTCTTGAAAACATCCAGTTAATTGGCCTCCACTGCCTTCTGTGGCAGAGAATTCCACAGATTCACAACTCACTGGGTGAAGAAATGTTGTCCTCATCTCAGTCCTAAATGGCCTACCCCTTATTCTTAAACTGTGACCCCGGGTCGAAACCTTCATCTGACTCGGAGTTGGGGGGGAGGGGGGGGGGGGGGGGGAGACGGGACACTGGACGTATGGGAAGGTACAGAACAGACCAGAGCCTGCATTGATGATTCAGGAAAGGTGGCGCCCACAGTAGAACATAGTGTTCAGAGCAACTTGGAGATTGTGTGTTTTAAAAGCTGATTAATTTGTTATCCTTGTCAAAAATACTTATCTCAATAATAGCATCTTAAAAGTAACTAGAAAAGTACAAGGAATAATTAATGATTAAAATAGTTGCTGTAATTGTATTACAGCCTAAAGATATCTTGCAATGATGTTCTGGACGTGCACTGTAAATCTGTATGCAATTTGCAGTTCATCAACTGTAAAGGTAGTATAGATAGCAGTTCACATGGAACCCTTAATTGCATTTCTTAAAGGCCGCACAAATCTGATCTAAAGTTTATTTTGACTACTCTGCTTTCAGCAATATTCTGTGCTTTTTGGTTTTTTTTAATTTCCATTACAGTAAAATGTTCTTAAGTTTTAAATAATGGGTTACGAAGAACTGGTGCAGCAAAAAGCATCACCTCTCACTAGCTATATATCATGAAACATCTTTGTTCCTCAAATGCTCTCCTAAGGGCCTGTCCCACCTGGGTGCCATTTACGCGTCACGCAGGCGGTGTGCAAAGATTTTGTGCATCGCAAAATCGTGGGGCGCCGCGTATCACTGCATACGCCACCATGCCTCACCATGCACGTGTAATGCACGGTATGTGCGCGTCACAATGCGCGCGTCGTGACACGTAACATGATATTGCGTAAATGACGCACTAGTGGGACAGGCCCTGTGCACTTCAAAATGAAGAAGTTCTCAAGAGCACAGGGCGCTCCTGTTGATGTTCCAAACTTTGGATTGGAAGGTCTTCAGGCACAAGTCCAAAATGTCAGACTCTTATTGCAGTCTACAACAGAATCAATCTCTGAAGACTCGTGTCTGACAAGACTACTTTGTTGGAGATGCAAGTGACCACAGATAAATAAAGTGGTATCGTATCTGGCAAACTCATCACCTTCACCCTAACTCCCTACCACCTGCATAATGGAAACTTGGCAACAGTTGGCACATGTTCAGGATGTGGGAGGTAATCCACAAGGTCACAGGGAGAACTTGCTGAAGGTCAGGATTGAACCTGGCAGCAGCTCTACCTGCTGCACCACTGTGCCCCCCCCACTCCACACCTATTACTTAATTAATTGAAGTCCAATAAAGCTACACCATGATTTCCTGACTCTTATATTCAATGCCTTGACCTATGAAGGCAGGTTTACCATATGTCTTTACTACTCTATCTATCTGTTGCTCTTTCTGGGAATTATGGACTTGAACCCCCAAATCCCTCTATACATCAATGCTGTTAAAAGTCAAACCATTAATTGTATATTTTCCTCTTGAATTTGACCTCCCAAAGTGCAAAACCCCCACACTTGCTCAGATTGATTCTCCATCTGCCATTTGTCTGGCCATTTCTGAAATGCATCCATGGTCCGATCTATATCTACAGCCTTTTCTCGGAGTTTGCAACCCCAGTGATCATGGTGACATCTGCACACTTGCTAATCAAGTTGCATCTGTCAATTATGTACATCAGAGGTACCCATGAGGAACCCCTCCATTCCTCTTCACCTCCATCAGCAACAAATCCTTCCTGTCTTCCTCATGCCTTCACTACACTGAACCTTATATCTTTGCAGACTCATTCCACTTGACTCTTGATTTGATGTGATACCTACTCTTCCCAAACTCTAATGCCCCCACCTGTTCCAGCTCAGTCACTGCAAAACTCAATCAACAAATGAGCAAAGCTCTGACGGAAAGCCTGGAGGATGGTCAAGGAAGGGGAGACCAGGAATGACAATAGACCATAAGGCAAATAGTTTAAAATGTCCAAAGTTGGGGAATAATTTAGTCATCGTCAGGCATCCCCCAATAACACCTAGCTATGAATGAGATGCAAAGTATTACTGTTTACAGTTGACCCCATCACTGCAATCAATGTACCGGTGGCCCTGATAATATTTCAAGAATATTGTAGCATTCACCGGTAGCTGGGAAACTGAACTGAACTTTGTAAAGAATTGAATGAAACTGCGGAAGATTTCATCAATTGACTGATGACAATTTGTTTCCTTGGGTAGTGTCTGATAGCTTAATTTAAATTACGTTATCGAGATAGCTGGCATGCAGACAGAAAAGTGAAAGACTCTTTCACTCAATACTCCTTTAATCTGTTCTCCAAGGGTTATGATTCCCTCTTGTGAAATGTTGGGTTTCATTCACATCTGCCTGGACAGGCAGCAGTGGCTAATTATATAACCTGATGACACGCAGCTCCTTCATTAACCAGTCTTCCAAGCGGTGATCAAATAGTTTGCTGAAAAGATGTCTGACAGAAAATTGGACATTTTGTGCAGTTATGTGTTGTTTCCAGCAGCAAACTGGAAATTAGGGTTAGCGTGGTTCCCACCTCAATCTGCATAGAACCATGGCCTGAGCTGAACCCAGCAGGAAAAGGGTATCTTCAAACTAATTCTGTAATTTTCCTGCACAATAGTAAACAAAAAGCTGCTGCCTGACCTGAGTTTCTCCAGCATTTCGATTATCTTTGGTGTAAACCAGCATCTGCAGTTTCTTCTTGCATAGTAAATAAAAACGTCAGCTCTGAAGGACATAACAGTTGGACATCAGTAAAACCCAATCCCGAGAGGGAGCTACAGAGGAGAGAGTTGCCGCAATGTTAAATGTTTGTCGGTGTTTCCACGAATACAGCACTCGGTAGTGAAACTGAAGGTCTCCAAACTTCCAGGTTATTTTCCTGTTATGTAATATTCCCATTGTTTCACATCCTGTATTTTAAGTAGTATGGATATTGGTGTATAGCCAAAATAATGCGATGAAGCAAAAATAAATATGTTTTTACAAAGAAAAATATCAGATATGTCATATATGTCCTTGGGTACACAAAAAGCTGGAGAAATTCAGCGGGTGCAGCAGCATCTAAGGAGCGAAGGAGATAGGCGACGTTTCGGGTCGAGACCCTTCTTCAGACCAGTCTGAAGAAGGGTCTCGACCCGAAACGTCGCCTATCTCCTTCGCTCCTTAGATGCTGCTGCACCCGCTGAGTTTCTCCAGCTTTTTGTGTACCCTCGATTCTCCAGCATCTGCAGTTCCTTCTTTAAAAAAAAAAAAAATCAGATATGTCCTTGTTTTCTTGCCTTTTTTGGTGACATTTTTCAAGCAGGATTTCATTAAATAGGGCTAATATAAACCCGAAAGGTTACATTTATTTTGCAGTTAAATGCTGTAACTCTATGCAAGCCAAATTCAGATTACGTTTATGATTTTTGTCATTTATCACCCGATTAGATATTTTTCTGTTGTCCCAGGTTTTTGCAGCCCCTTTGGTCACATGTGAAATATGTCATGTGTGAACCGTTTTTATATTAATTGTTTACTTTTTTATTGTTTATTTTGAATTAAGCTTTCCATTTGAAATACTTAATAATGAATAGAGCTTTAAATCATGAAATAAAAATCCAATTTGCTCACATATTTTCGCGGTGTCATTTTGTAGTCTCTCCCGTTGTCAATGTTATTTATAGTGTTATAACGGGTTTTATTGGACTCGCGTGATAAATTTTTTTTTAAATTAAAACAACGTGATTATAATGACCCTGGCGTGAACTACAGGCCACATGCCGACATTTTCTAAGGGAGTTTTAAAATCAGTAATAGCCCTGTCTCACGGTGCGAGTCCACCCACGAGTGACCTCAAGTGAAAGAAAAAAAACACACTCGTGGTTGTGTACGAGATTCCAAGTTTATGTTCAAGTGTTTAACCGAGTTCCCACGAGTATGTCATTTCTGCGATGTTCCAAGCTCCTCTCCCGAGTTACCAAGTTTCTCTCCCATTACTCTTGAGCCAACCATGAATGAAGGTATGTTTTAATAAGCAACAGTGTTAAAGAAGACATCTCCATCCTGCGGCTTTGAGTTAGATAGAATTCAGCGCGGCCGCATCTATTGATATGACCTACAAAGGGAAAATGCGCACCCTCCAGTGCCAGAGCAGTTACACTTATGATTTGTTTGAAACACACATCACGTAGTTAGAAGACCAGCTGGCGGAGGTTTGTTATATTTTAATTGAATTTACTGCCAGGTCTACACACTGCGGGGAGAAGGGAGATGAAATCTTTGAATGTGGATGGATGTCTCCACACCTGCTCGTTCTAAGCAGAATATATTTTTAGTTGCCTTTCAAGCCGGGCTTTGGTTTTATTCCTTGTTTTTGTTTATTTGCACACGCTTTTCGTGTGTGAGGGTGTGAGAAGTCCATGCCGGGTGTCGGCCGGCCGCAGCCGCTGTTCTTTTGGGAGACGGAGCTCAGGGTTCGCCTCCTGAGCTGCTTTGGTGCCCAGGCGTGAGTTGAGGTGGTGGGAGGTGGGGGGGGGGGGGGGGGGGGGGGGGGGCGTAATTAATCTGTCTGGGGTGACAAGGCTCTTGGGTTAGGCTGGGATCATTCCCTGCGGGATGATCTTAGTGTGGGAGACAAGTGTAGGAGAGGTGTACTGACTGTGTGGGCAGACACTTTGGTAGTGATTGCCCACCAGTCTCATAAGCCGCTGTGTCTCCCTGTCCCTGGGATAGCAGGGGGCAATCAAACAGCACAATACCCCCCCTCCCCCTCCACGCCAACACAAAGGGCAACGATCCCAAGGCTTTTGCATCAGAAACAGCGGGCAGGCGACAATGCATCTTTAGAAAGGAAAAATACAAAATATGTCAATCCCACTGGATAGGCCTTAGTCATGGTGCTGTACAACACGGAAACAGGTCCTTCGGCCCAGCTTGACCGTGCCGTCCAATTTGGTGTCTTGGGGTAGTCCTATTTGCCTGCATGTGGCCCATAGCCCTCTAAACCCTTCCCATCCATTTATCTGTCACTAATAACCTCAAGAAAATCCTTGCTTCAGTTTCCTGGGTCCAACTCAGAGAGCAGTCTCCCCCCCCTTTCCAGGGTTAATCGCTCCACTGTTTATAATGCTCACTGCATTATGAAGTCCTTGACAGTGAACCCCATGGGCAATCACTACCAAAGTGTCTGACCGCACAGTACACTTGTCTCCCAGACTAAGTCACCCCAACCCCCCCCTCCTCCTTCTCTCCCCCCCCCCCCCACCTTTCCCTCCCAAGTCCAGTCCCATCCCGACCCCCTGGGAAACTGAAGGGAGCGACAATCAACTGCCACGGATACAATTAATGTCATTCACAAGAAAGGGCAGGTGCTGGTTGGCAAAAAGTGAACACACAGTGCTGGAGTAACACAAAGACGCAGCAGAAATTTGGAAACGTCATCCCGTCACCCATTCCTTCTCTCCAGAGATGCTGCTTGTCCCGCTGAGTTAAAGAGTGTCCACGGTAGACTCACGAGTCACTAAGGTAAACGCACGGGCCACTGCGTTATTACAACGAGTTTAAATGTTTCAATTTTTAACTTGAACAGTAAATTTGACCCGTGGAAAACCTCAAACATGTTTGAATTTTTTCAAGAGTTAACAAGTTTCACGGGTACCTGCCGTTGCGCGTGCGAGTTCTGACGTTCCCGCTACGTTAATTGTACGTGATTACCGCGAGTGAAAACTCGGGGTCACTCGTGGGTCGACTTGCACCGTGAGACGGGTTTAAGTGTTGCATACATCTTGTATGTTTCAAATTTTGAAAGTATTACATTTTGATCACAAATTAGCTCAAGTGGATCATACGTAGGCCTATTTTTTTTTATCCTGTGGTATTTCATTATGATTTAATAACTTTCAAATTTGGACACCCATGTCACAGATTGGTACGCTTATTTGCGGACGACACAACCCTGATTGGACTGATCCAGGATGAGGAGGAATCTGCCTACAGACAGGAAGTGACACAGCTGGCGTCCTGGTGCCGTAGCAACAACCTAGAGCTCAATGCTCTTAAGACGATGGAATTGATTGTAGACTTTAGGAGAGCTCCCCCTCCCCTCACCCCACTCACCATCAACAACGTCACAGTCACAGCTGTGGAGTCTTTTAAGTTCCTGGGAGCCATCATCTGCAAGGACCTTAAGTGGGGGGCTACCATCGACTCCACAGTCAAAAAGGCACTACAGAGGATGTACTTCCTGCGGCAGCTGAGGAAGCACAATCTGCCACAGGCAATGATGGTCCAATTCTACACGGCCATCGTAGAGCCTGTTCTCACCTTCTCCATCATGGTCTGGTTTGGCTCAGCCACCAAGCACAACACCCGGAGGCTGCAGCTGTGTATAGTGACAATAAAAAGGCATTCATTCATTCATTCTACTTGGCCAATAAATGTACTTACTTACGGAAACACCCTTGTACTTTCTCACCCTCTGGCACTCTCTGGCAATGCCCAGTCATGGACCTGTGTTGCCTGCAGGATGATCACTGAGCCAAACAGGACATTGGTTTGTCATCAGTTAGCATTCTTCACAAAGCATTTTGTTGTTCTCTCTGCAGAAGCTTAGCATCTTGCAATGTGAAGGTGTAGTCTGCAGTGAGTTTTGTTGTTGTCTTAAAACGTCCTGAGTGAAAGGCGTTTACAGTCGTGAGAAAAGTGGGAATGATGCTTGCTGTGCTCCTACTTCACAGGTTGCTCTCAGTTGTGTGGGGCCTTGAACTCCAATTTACGCCAGAATGTGCAGGAATTTGCATCGGGCAAAGCATTTCTTGGTATAAATATCAGAGCCAATTTTCTGATTGTTCACCTTTCCTGACCTCCCACCCCCTCCCCACATTGTTCGACCTACCTGATGCCCACCTGGTTCCATCTACCAAATACCAGCCTTTGCCCCACCCTTCCCTGTACCTCTGTACACCAGCGATCTTTCCTCCTACCCCTTTGTCCTGATGCAGTGTATAGACCTGAAACTTTTTGCCTCCGTTGAAGCTGAGTTCTTCAGTATTCAGTCTTTTGTTCCAAATGGATGCAATTGGAATGCCCAGTCCAATTTCACAATTGGTGCAAGTTTATCTGGGTCACTGACCCATTTTGGACCATATAAAACTCCATAGAACAGTATAGCGCAGGAACAGGCCTTTGTCTGCGCTGAGCATGAAGCCAAGACAAGCTCTTATCTGCCTGTACATAATCCCTACATTCCCTGCAGTTCCATGTACCTCTCCAAAAGCCTCTAGTACGTCACTATCGTATCTGCCTCCATCACTTCCCTGGCAACGTGTTCCCGGCGCTCACCGGGAACACGTGTTTGGGAAGGAAAAAACACAAACTTTGCCCCACACATCGCCTTTGAATTTCCCCCCGCCCACCTTGATGCTATGCCCTCTCGTATTTGATGCTTTCATCCTGAGCAAAAGGTTCTAATGCCCCTGTCCCACTTATGCCTCCTGAACGGAAACTTCTGGAGACTTGGCGCCCCACCCAAGGTTTCCGTGCGGTTCCCGGAGGTTTTTGTCCTCAGGCAACCACCCTCAGCTAGCATCTCAACTGGCTTCGACTAAAAAATTACCGATTTTTAAAACGGAAACCACTTTCGACCATTAGGGAGACTGAGGACAAAAACCTCCGGGAACCGCACGGAAACCTTGGGTGGGGCGCCAAGTCTCCAGAAGTTTCCGTTCAGGTTTCCTAAGAGGGACAGGGGCATAACTGTTTACCCTAACTATGCCCCTCATGATTTTGTGAACATCTATCACTCTGGTGAACCACCTCTGTACCCTTTCCAAAGCCTCCAGGTACATCCTGCATGGAGTGATCATAAATGCATGCAATACCTCAAACGCAATGAAACCGATGTCTTGTAAAGCTGCATCATGACTTCCTGACTCTTGTACTCAATGCACTGACCTATGAAGGCAAGCATACCATGTGCCTTCTTTACCATTCTAACTACTTGTGTTGTCACTTTCAGGGAGTTATGGACTTGGACCCCAGGATACTCTGTACATTAATGCTGTTAAGGGACTTGCCTTTAATTGTAATATTTCCCTTCCATTTGCGCTCCCAGAGTGCAACACCTCACATGTAATCTGATTTTACTGTCATCCATTTCCTCCTTGGTGAATCCGAAGGCAAAGTACTCTTAGTACTTATCCTCTGACTCCAAGTCAAATTCTCCCGTGCCCTCTTGTTTTTGAGGTCATTTAAAAAGCCTTGATTTTTGTTTAGTCTGACTCGCCAAACCCATTCCATGGCTCGTTTTGGCACTTCTCATCGCCAGCTTTCCTTCTTCCTTTATGTTTTGATTCGGGTCCTGTCTGATTTCTTAATTAAAACTTACATTCATTTTTTTCTTCTTGACAAAATTTACGATGTCTTTGGTCATACGAAACCAAAGTCCCATCACGTCTCCCTTACTTTGCCATGCTCATCACTCCTGACTGGAACATGCCAGTCCTGAACTTTGATCAACTGGCCTTTAAGTGACTCCCATGTCCGATGTGAACTTGCTCAATAACAACCGCCCGTACCCCACGTGTAGTTTCCATCATTTTACAAATTTAGTTTGTCACCCAGAATATGGAGATTTGTTGTAATTTTATATGAATAAACCAATTAGTTTTCTAAAAATTAAATTTAGAAAATATGAATGTTTCCTTAACATTGTCTGCACTTTCAACATTTTTTTTACAACAATATATATTGAATAGTTATAGTTAAAAAGCGAATTTTTGAACTGTTGCCATTTCCATTAAAGTTTCTCCATTCTATTGTTTGACAAAGGCAGACTGGAGATGAATACAATTTGTGCTCATTTTTATTGGTTTTAATCTTGGTGTAATGAATACTACTATAAGGTCTAATCTTGGCAAAGCTATTTACTCATCCCGTGGATGTTAAATGCCTGTGAACAAGTATTTGTGTAATAGAACTTGACCAACCAAAAGTTAATTCCACATGTGACTGCATGCGGCGAGCGCGACCAAACGTGGTGGCTTGAGGCGTACGGCCTCGTGAGGCTGGTCCCATTTCCAACTGCGGAGCCGTATGGAGCTGGTCCCGACATCTTACTCAACAATCAGCTGGGCAGGAGGCGGGCCGACTGAATTTGGACGTCGCACAGTGCCGGGCGGTGACGTAATCTTGCAACACCACGTGCTAGACGTACGCAGTCAAGATGCTGCGTACGGCGACCAGACACTGCGTACGGCGTCAAGACACAGCGTACGCCAGTCGAGGTGCTGTGTACGGCCTCAATGCGGCTGTAGGATGACAGGCTGTTGACGCGCGGGATTTTTGGACCGTGGCAGTTTTTTGGAGCCCCGCGCGATGTCGGGACCAGCCCCGTACATCTCCATACACCTCCGCCGAACAGCTCAAGCGACCACGTTAGGTCGCACTTGCCATATGCAGTCGCATGCTGGTGGGACAGGACCTTTAGATTCTACTTTTAACAACAATTTATTATTTCATTAAAACCCGTTGTTGCACTTAATGTGTTGTGCCTTTAGCAGATCTGGTTTAACCTGCGCTTTACCAGTTTTGCGGCTGTTTCTGTCTTTGGTTGAATATTCCCTTGGAAGAATGCTCAACCTTCTTAATAATTAAAAGAACTGATAATTAAATCATAAAGCTTTAAAATGTATGACCTCTGAGAATACATATTGTAACTAAGGGGAAAACCAGCATTCCTTGGCATTCTTGTTCAGATAAATGAATTTCATTTCTATTCACATATTGCTTTGTTCTATTACACATCCATTCTGTCAAAATAGACTTCTTGGATTTGTTATAATTTTGCCCAAAGCAGTTTCCATTAGTATTACTGGCAATGTAAACCAGATCAGCAACTTGGGCCACTTGCTTTGCCAGCATGCGATGCCATTTAATAAGCTCATGGCCATTAGAGTGACTTCTGGATGAGGTATTGATCCTATGAAGGAAGGTTGAACAGGCTAGACCTGTACTTGCTGTAATTTAGGAGCATAAAAGGTGATCGCGTTAAACCATATCAGTTTAGTTTATTGCCACGTGTCCAGAGGTATGGACAGCTTTTGTTGCGTGCAAAGTAGTCAGCGGAAAGACAATACATGATTCGAATCGAGCCATTTTTAGGGAATAACGTTTAGTGCAAGGTAAAGCCAGCAAAGTCCGATCAAGGATAGTCCGACGGTCACCAATGCTCTCTAGTTGTGGTAGGATGATTCCGTTGCCTGATAACAGCCTGGAAGAAACTGACCCTGAATCTGGAAGTGTGCGTTTTCACACTTCTATACGTTTTGCCCAATGGGAGAGCGGAGAAAAGGGAGTGGCCAGGGTCCGACTCGGCCTTGATTATGCTGCTGGCCTTGCCGAGGCAGCACGGAGTATAAATTGAGTCATTGGTCGGGAGGTTGGTTTGTGTGATGGTCTGGGCTGCGTCCACAATTCGCTGCCATGTGAGATTCCAATGAGGGAGGATTGGCAGGATAGATGGCATAAGTATTCGCCCCATGTTGGGTGAGAATAGGGGTAAGGGATCGGCCATTAAGATTGAGAAACGTGGGATTTTTCACTGTCAAAGGATTGTACATCTTTGGAATTATCCACAGAAAGAATGGACAGGGTGGTGCAGTAGAGTTGCTGCTTTACCGAGCCAGAGACCTGGGTTCGATCCTGACAACGGGTGCTGTCTGTATGGAGTTAGAACGTGGGGGTGGGAGGGGAAAGGACGGCGGACATGTCATTTTGGCCTGAGAAACGGCAGTTCAACCACGCAGAGAGAAGAAATGCAGACAGCCGCAATGGGATCCGCAATCTAGACTGGTTACTTGGCAGCTTGCACAGAGATCCATAGTGGTTTGCATTGTTCTTTAGAGCGACTAATGTGGTCAAAGAGTGTACAGAAAATACATAAGTCTTAAATCGTACAATAAACGATTGAACGAAAGCCAAACTTTTCATAGAAATGGTGCCCACCACCAGTGTAACATTAAGGTCGCTTTTTTTACAGTTCTGCTGCTTGTTGATTTAGAAAATTAAAGACCATTTTTAGCTTACGGTTAGGAACTTGCCACTTCATGCAAAAAAGCAAATTCAAATAAAAAAACTGTTGGAGACTGGCTCAGGCAGCAACCTTGGGCAAAGAAACAAAGCTGATATTTTATTTCAGAATAAATAGGCCATTGCCTCTTTCTCCACAGGCTGACCTCCTATAAGTTTACAGGCTGTCATTTTATACGTTTATAAATTGCAAAATAAAGGTTTTAATCCACAAATTGGCAGGGTTAAGGGCCTGTCCCACTTTCACGACCTAATTCACGACCTCTGCCGAGTTTGCCCTTGACTCGTACTCGCAGCATGGTCGTCACGAGGTCGTAGGAGAATGTAGGGAGGTCCTAGCAGGTCGTGATGCTAGTCGTAGGTACTCGTGGCATCAAGTAGGTCGGGGCGTTTTTTTCAACATGATGAAAAATCTGCACGAGTAAAAACAAGTAATGAATTGGGTTGTGAAAGTAGGACAGGCCCTTTACACAGGAAGCTAAATTGCTCCTTTGTATTATTCATGGCAAAAATAATCAATGGGTTGATTGGCATGTCTGACAGAAAATAAAGTTGCAGAGACATAGTGGAGCAAGGAAAGCAGACACGAGGCTTATGGGCCTGTCCCACTTGGGCTTCTTCTTAGGCGAGTGCAGCAGACTCTACGCTCACCACCTGTTCGCTGGTTGTCTCTGGTTAGTCTCCTTCATGGTCGTGAGGAGTTCCCGCACGTTGAAAAACTTTCTGCGACCAAAAATTGGTCGCCATGGTGATAATCGATAATGCTGTAGTCGTAGGTACAATTGTAGTGGGGTCGCCATGTAGTTGAGGTAGTCGTAGATAGTTTTAATTAATCGCGTTTGCTGACCGGTCATTTTCATTGGCTCATTGGGGGAAAAAAAACCATAAGCAGGAGTTTTCAGAACCAAGGATAACCGATCGGTAATGTTAAATGTCCGCCGAACTTCACAGCTGTGTATCTCTGGCCTATTAAAAGATGTCTGGCTTCTTAAAAGTTGTCTCCACTCCTCCTCCCCCTTCTGCCCCCCCCCCCCCCCCGTTTTAAAGGACTTACCGTACACTGTGCTAGCCGTCTTAATTACAGCGCCAACTTTCCTGTTCATCGTGGTGTGTGTCTGTATCACCTTGGCTTTGCACCGTGTGAATTTCAGACAGCGCTCCCCCCCTTGCCCTGCCTCCCGCCTTTGCGATGTGTTTGTGTGTTCCACTCTGGCAGTCACCATTCCAGTTCCCAGTTTTTCAGGCGAGTGCCGGCAACTTGACAGTTGCTGGCAGTCCGCTCAAAAATCGCCTAAGTGGGACAGGCCCTTGATGCAATTGCCACCCTGAAGCCTGACATGAATCGGATGGGCTGAATGGACTCTTTTTGGGTTGTTATGAATATAATACAATGTCATATGATGATTCCTCTAGCCAAGTCTTTATCTGATCCTTTATTATCCATGCTCTCTCAGTCTACTCTTCTGAAGCTCTACTTTTAATTCATCCCTTGGCTGTGAGTTCTGCTGTCAAGGCCAGCATGTTCTGTTCATCCCTGTCTGCTCTTAAAAGACAGCGTGGGATATTTATTGAGCTGATGCTCCTATATCGAAACTATTCACAAGTGCTCTTTTAAAAACAATTTTTAACCAAAAATAATTTAAATCAATTACTAGACCAAGTGCAGACCCGTTGGGTCTGTTCCCCTAACGTGCGGTTGAGGGGGAGGGGCGGCATGCGGCATCACACACATTAACCACCCCCACAAACACACACTAACTACCCCCCCCCGCACACACGCTAACTACCCCACTTGTTAATATATTAATATTACTAATTTGCTCCTTTTACCCCATAATCACCCTATCTACTGATGCATAGCCCCCAACTCGCAGACGCATCTAGGGGGTGTTGGGGGGGTAGAGAGTGAGGGCAGAGAAGGGGGAGAGAGAGGGAGAGGTGGGGGGAGAGAGGGAGTGGAGGGGGGTCGCAAGGTTTTTATCAAAGGACTTACGAGAGGCGCGACTGGCAGCACGTTGGGTTTGCAGCGAGAGGGAGGGAAGGAGGATGAGGGAGGGAGAGGGAGAGGGCAGACTTGATCTCAGTGAGCGGGCGGCTCTGACGGGGCCGACCTCGGGCGACGTGGAGAGCCTCGGCAGCTCTCGCGTGACTATTTCCCGTGTCCCTGCGATCAACGGAGGAATTGCAAGTTTCCCAGAGGACAATAACTGCCGCCGCCATGTTGAAGACCTCGAGCTGGATCGACCGTCTGCGATGAAATCGCGAGTCGGATCGACCGTCTGCGTACACACACACACACACACACACGGCGAGGGCCAGGGAAAGCGGGGGAGCGCTGTCTGAAATTCACACCTGCGATGAACAGGAAGGTAAAAGACGGCAGGCACAGTTATGGTAAGTCCTTTAGAGAGTGTGGGGGAGGGGGGTTGCGGGGAGGAGTGGAGACACTTTTAACAAGCCAGACAACTTTTAATAAAGTTTAACGGGTATTTAACATTACCGGTCGGTTTCCCTTGGTTCTGAAAACTCCAATGAGCCAATTAAAATGCTCGGTCAGCAAAGGAGATTGCCTAGCGACCCCACTCCACTGCACTATGAGTTCACAAGAACCATGCCGACCAATTTTTACTCGCAGAAAATGTTTCAACATGCTGAAAACTTTTCCTCGACCAAACTGAGGCCGCGAGTATGCAGGAACTGCCCTCGAGCATGAAGGAGAGTTCCAGTGACCTCCTAGGACTACGTGTCGACTATGCTGGGAGTTTGAGTCATGAGCAAACTCTTCTAAACTTGCAAATTAGGCAGCGATGTTCCAAAACTTACCTTCAGCAGCGCTGCAGTTCTGCCACTGGCCGTGTGCGCGACTTTGGCCCCTTAGGGGGGGCGGGCAGGTTTCCTCCTGCCTGTCGGAGGCGAACTTCCTCGGGCTGCCAACTGCTGAAGAACAATCAACCGGACTTATGTTCTCGGAAGTTTAAGAAAAAAAATCGCTGGACAATTTAATCGCTGGAGTGAAATAAAAAGCTACTTCTAACGCCCTCAATGCCTACAACGGGACGGATCTTAAGTCGGGGACAAAACACGGGGTAAGTCATGTATTTTACATATAAACTAGCTCCTTAGGATGACTTTAATCAAAATTAACATGTCGAAAATGTGAATTTGGCCCCATACGAACTGGCAGTGTTTTTCCTGCCGATATGGGGTTCAAATTCACATCGACCGCAACATTCCAATCGATCACGTTCCACAAAAACCCACTCGCAAGATGATTCAAATGACCAATAATTTACGGGAATTAAACATTAAATTTGGCCTATAAATTCAGGACAATGAAATTTAAAAATCATATTATATTGTGAATTCTTGTGTGAATGTTATTTGGACACTTCGGCTATTTAAAAATGTTAACTTTTTTTTAGAAATGCATAGATGTTTAGATCTAATAATTGAATTTTGTAATTAGCTACAATTAGGTAACTAACTAATTATATGCTTTAATTTCAGGTGATCCAAGTAAGATTGTTTCATATTTGTTTCAGAATGCTTCAATCTATGATAACTGAAAATGTCATTCAGTTCTCTTAATTTTTAAGAAAGTTATGGGCATTTGACTGTCCTCGATCACAGCTTTTGTGTTAAGATAATGGAAAAGCAATAGGGAACAAGATGCTAATTTCCGAGTATGAAAATGGCCATAACGTTTTAAATACTGAAGATATGAAAGTGAATTAGGTGTCAAATTAAACTTCTTTTTAAGCTTTATCTGATGGGATAAATTGCAGACTTTATTTTTAAAATCTCAAAATGTTGTAACATTGCTAAATTAGGTCGCCACAGTGGGACAGGCCCTTAACTGAACAAAAGGGGTTGGAAACATAGAAACATAGAAACATAGAAATTAGGTGCAGGAGTAGGCCATTCAGCCCTTCGAGCCTGCACCGCCATTCAATATGATCATGGCTGATCATCCAACTCAGTATCCCGTACCTGCCTTCTCTCCATACCCTCTGATCCCCTTAGCCACAAGGGCCACATCCAACTCACTCTTAAATATAGCCAATGAACTGGCCTCAACTACCCTCTGTGGCAGAGAGTTCCAGAGACTCAACTACCCTCTGTGGCAGAGAGTTCCAGGAAATTGCAACCTTCATGTGGTCTGCCCTGTTTCAACAAATGCAATCACCCTGGTGTGCATAATCAAATAAGATCAAATAGAACAAGTTGTTCTACAACTTTAGGCTGTGCACGCCAAACGCATGAAGAAGAATAGAACAAAAAAATACAGCCAGGTGTCTTTCCTGAGCATTTGCCTCTGTTGTCATTTTGTCCCCTGCAGCTTCCAGCTGTTTCCAGGTCTCCCAGTTCAGGTCCAACCCGGGTCTAAGGTGCCCCCTACTCCATTATTTTGGCAAAGGGTCATGACCCAAATGTCATCTGTACATCCCCTCCGCACATGGTGTCTGTTGAGTCCCTCCAGCACTTTTTGCCCAAGTTTCCATCATCTGCAGTTGCTACCGTCTCAGGTGTAAGTGAAGAGCTTGGTATTTTTCCACAGAAACAGAAATCAATGTACTCTGTAAAAAAAATGATGCCCTTCCCTCTGGCTCTGTGAGAAAGGGACTATTCTGCTTCATGGCTTTGCTCCCTGAGTGGTGTTTGGCATCTTCTCGGGGCTGTCACCAGCATGAACTCTGTCTCGTCACTCGCACCGTTATAATGTCGGTGCAGCAAGGAATACTCTGGGCTTCACACTGGTTCCAATGTACTTTAAAGAAAAATCACAAAGCCATTTGCAGCCACTCAGTCAGATAAATCTTTCACAGTACTCCAACCCCCAGAGCTAGAAAAGAGAAGAAGCAAACTGATAACATTCAACAAAAGGTCGACAAAAATGCTGGAGAAACTCAGCGGGTGCAGCAGCATCTATGGAGCGAAGGAAATGGGCAACGTTTCGGGCTGAAACCCTTCTTCAGACTGATGTGTGGGGGGGGGGGGGGGGGGGGGGGGAGGGGGGGAAGAAGAAAGGAAGAGGTGGAGCCAGAGGGCTGAGGGAGAGCTGAGAAGGGGAGGAGACAGTTGGGACTGCCTGAAATTAGAGAAATCAATGTTCATACACAAACTGCCCAAGCGAAATACGCGGTGCTGCTCCTCCAATTTCCGGTGGTCCTCAATCTGGCCGTGGAGGAGGCTCAGGACAGAAAGGTTGGATTCGGAATGGGAGAAGGAGTTGAAGTGCTGAGCCACCGGGAGATCAGGTTGGTTATTGCGAACCGAGTGGAGATGTTCGGCAAAGCGATCGACTGGCTACCTGCCGCCATACATGGCAGTTCTCCTTCCGGGCACTGAGATCTACTCTGGCTGCGATGCTCTGGCACCAGCAGGACCTCGCTTTGACTCCGCCGTAACTTCGGGCCTCACTCACCCAGACCTGCGATGGATCCCAACTCTACTTCATTCTACGGACGATCCATGCCTTCAATCAACAATTCCTGGCCCACCTTAACTCAACCAGGGACCTGAAACTAGCCCGCCTCCTGGCTGCTCCTGCCACCGACACTCCGCGACTCGACAGCCTGCAGGCCCCGGGCCCCAACTCAGGCCCGCGTGTCCCGCGACGCCATCTTGGCCACGAGGAGCAGCGCCAGCACTAACCGCCTCTCGGACCGACCTCAGGCCCGGACCAACGAGGACGCCACCTTCGTCGACGCTGCCGCCAACCTTCACCTGCCTACCGATGACGCCAATCCTCGCTGCCTCACCAGTAACTCTTACTATCGCCCCCTCCCCGATTCCTCTGACTATCGCCACCATAACGTTACCGCCGAACTCCGCCGCCTCACCGGGCCCATCAAACATCGCCGCCGCACCAGGGCTTGCCGAACCTCACCGCCTCACTGGGCCCGCCTCGCCTCGCCAACCATCCGCCCACTGGGACCTCCCACGCTTTGCCCGTCGACCCAGACTCCACTGGCTTCCACCATCGGCTCTACCGACCCTCGACACTCTACCGTTCCCCAGCAGACCGCAGCCGTCGTCTTACCTGCATCCTGGGCTTTGCACCGGGCCTGGAGTGTCCACGCTGCAGACTCCTAACCTAGTTGGTTGTTCCACAGGGTCTTCCCCTCCCCCCCTCTGTGACCCAGGTGACCCCAGCTCTTCCCCACCCACACTATAGTCCTCACACCCCCTCCCTTCCTGACCACCCACCACCCCCCACCAGACATCACCTCGACCTCAGTCCACTCACCTGCCTTTCACCAGCCCCCCTGACCTCCTCCTCTCTGATATCGAATGGTCTGTCCACAGCAGAGGCCTTACCTTTGTCCCCCTCCATCCCCACCTTATTGAGTTCCGCGCCCACCATGATGTGGAGCTCTTCTTCCGTCGCCTCTGGGAAGGAGTCCTCGCCCCCCATTGATGATCCCTTTTTCCAACGGACCCTCTCTTGCCCCCCCCCCCTTCATGGCCAGCTTCCTGCTTTAGACCTTTTTATTTTAAACTGCCGGTGGGGCATCAACCGCCTCAACTTCTCCACTCCCCTTTCTCACTCTAACCTCTCTCCCCCTGAACGTACAGCCCTCCACTCACTCCGCAACAACCCAGACTGGGTGATCAAACCCGCCGTCAAGGGAGGTGTTGTGGTAGTCTGGCACGCTGATCTCTACAAAGCTGAGGCCACGCGCCAACTCTCACACACCACCTCCTACTTATCCTTGGACCATGACCCCACAGATGAGCACCAGGCCACTATCTCTAGCACCATCACTGACTTCATCAACTCCGGCTCCCTGTCCCCCCCCCCCATCCAAGCCTCCAACCTCATCGTTCCCCAGCCCCGCACGGCCCGATTTTACCTTACAAACTTACAAAATTCTTAAGGGGTTGGACAGGCTAGATGCAGGAAGATTGTTCCCGATGTTGGGGAAGTCCAGGACAAGGGGTCACAGCTTAAGGATAAGGGGGAAATCCTTTAAGACCGAGATGAGAAAGACTTTCTTCACACAGAGAGTGGTGAGTCTCTGGAACTCTCTGCCACAGAGGGTAGTTGAGGCCAGTTCATTGGCTATATTTAAGAGTGAGTTGGATGTGGCCCTTGTGGCTAAGGGGATCAGAGGGTATGGAGAGAAGGCAGGTACGGGATACTGAGTTGGATGATCAGCCATGATCATATTGAATGGCGGTGCAGGCTCGAAGGGCTGAATGGCCTACTCCTGCACCTAATTTCTATGTTTCTATGTTTCTATGTTTACCTTCTCCCCAAAATCCACAAACCATTGTCTTTGCCTGTTCGTGTCCCACCGAACTTATTTCCACATAACTTCATCTATTTCACCACTAACTCCCATCCGGCACTCAAATACACCTGGACCATTTCTGACACTTCCCTCCCATTTCCTTGACCTCACTATCTCCATCGCAGGTGATAGACTTCTGACCGACATCCACTGTAAACCTACTGACTCCCATGGCTATCTGGACTACACTTCTTCCCACCCTGCTTCCTGTAAGGACTCCATCCCCTACCAATTTCTCCATCTACGCCCCCAGGATGAGGTGTTCCACACCAGGGCATCGGAGATATCCATATAACCATATAACAATTACAGCACGGAAAACAGGCCCTCTCGGCCCTTCCAGTCCGTGCCGACCATTTGTTTTCCCCTAGTCCCATCTACCTGCACTCAGACCATACCCCTCCATTCCCTTCACGTCCATATACCTATCCACTTTACTCTTAAATGTTAAAATCGATCCTGCCTCCACCACTTCTGCTGGAAGCTGATTCCACACAGCCACCACCCTCTGAGTAAAGAAGTTCCCCCTCACGTTACCCCGAAACCTCTGTCCTTAATTCTCATGTCATGCCCTCTTGTTTGAATCTTCCCTACCCTCAATGGGAAAAACGTATCCACGTCAACTCTGTCTATCCCTTTCATCATTTTAAAGACCTCAATCAAGTCCCCCCTTAACCTTCTGCGCTCCAAAGAATAAAGACCTAACTTGTTCAACCTTTCTCTGTAACATAGTTGCTGGAACCCTGGCAACATTCTAGTAAATCTCCTCTGTACTCTCTCTATTTTGTTGACATCCTTTCTATAACTAGGCGACCAAAATTGTACACCATACTCCAGAATTGGTCTTACCAATGCCTTGTACAATTTTAACATTACTTCCCTACTCCTATATTCAATGCTCTGATTTATAAAGGCCAGCACACCAAAGGCTTTCTTTACCACCCTATCTACATGCGATTCCACCTTCAGGGAACTATGCACAGTTATTCCTAGACCCCTCTGTTCCACAGCATTCCTCAATTTCCTACCATTTACCATGTACGTCCTATTTTGATTTGTCCTGCCAAGATGTAGCACTTCACACTTATCAGCATTAAACTCCATCTGCCATCTTTCAGCCCACTTTTCCAAATGGCCCAAATCTCTCTGTAGACTTTGAAAATCTACTTCATTATCCACCTATCTTAGTATCATCTGCATACTTACTGATCCAATTTTCCACCCCATCATCCAGATCATTGATGTACATGACAAACAACAGTGGACCCAACACAGATCCCTGAGGCACCCCACTGGTCACCGGCTTCCAACCTGACAAACAGCCATCCACCATTACTCTCTGACATCTCCCATTCAGCCACTGTTGAATCCATCTTGCTACTCCGCCATTAACACCCAAAGATTGAACCTTCTTAACCAACCTTCCATGGGGAACCTTGTCAAAGGCCTTACTGAAATCCATATAGACAACATCCACTGCTTTACCCTCATCAATTTCCCTAGTTACCGCTTCAAAAAATTCAAGAAGGTTTGTCAAACATGACCTTCCAGGCACAAATCCATGTTGACTGTTCCTGATCAGACCCTGTTTATCCAGATGCTTATATATATTATCTCTAAGTATCCTTTCCATTAATTTGCCCACCACTGACGTCAAACTAATAGGTCTATAATTGCTAGGTTTATTCTTTGAACCCTTTTTAAACAATGGAACAACATGCGCAGTACGCCAATCCTCCGGCACTATTCCCGTTTCTAATGACATTTGAAATATTTCTGTCATAGCTCCTGCTATTTCTACACTCAGATATCCTTATTGTTCAGGGAAGGGGGGTTCCCCTCTCCTACCATAGATGAGGCTCTCACCAGGGTTTCTTCGATACACCATGACAAACCTTTCTCTCCCCATCCCCCCCCCCACTCGTAACAAGGGCAGAGTCCTCCTAGTCCTCACCTTCCATCCTACCAGCCATCACATACAACAAATAATCCTCCATCATTTTCGCAACCTCCAACTGGATCCCACCACTTACCACATCTTCCTACCTGCTCCCCTTTCTGCTTTCTGCATAGACCACTCCCTCCGTAACTCCCAGGTCAATTTGTCCCTTCCCACCCGAATCACCCCCCCCCCCGGCCACTTTCCCTTGCAACCGCAGGAAATGCTACACTTGTCGCTCTACCTCCCCCCTTGACTCCATTCAAGGACAAAAGCATTTGTTCCAGGTGCGACCTGCACCTCCTCCAAAGTCATCTATTGCATCCGCTGCTCTAGATGTCAGCTGATCTACATCGGTGAGACTGAGTGTTCTGCTCGGTCCGCAATAACCAACCTGATCTCCCGGTGGCTCAGCACTTCAACTCCCCCTCCCATTCCAAATCCAACCTTTCTGGCCTGGGCCTCCTCCACGGCCAGAGTGAGGACCACCGGAAATTGGAGGAGAAGCACCTCATATTTTGCTTGGGCAGTTTGTACCCCAGCGGTATGAGCATTGACTTCTCTAATTTCAGGTAGTCCCAACTGTCTCCTCCCCTTCTCAGCTTTCCCTCAGCCCTCTGGCTCCTCCTCTTCCTTTCTTCCCCCCCTCCCCCCCCCCCCCCCCCCCACCCGCACATCAGTCTGAAGAAGGGTTTCAGCCCGAAACGTTGCCTATTTCCTTCGCTCCATAGATGCTGCTGCACCCGCTGAGTTTCTCCAGCATTTTTGTCTACCCTTTGATTTTCCAGCATCTGCAGTTCCTTCTTAAACATTCAACAAAAGTATTTTTTCATTTGCTGCCTGTGCTGCTGGGATAACAAGTCATATTGATTTAATATTCTAGTCTCACCTGCAGTTCAAACTTGATATTTGTTATCAAGCAATTTGAATTATGTGGCTTGCTTGAATTTTACATATTTCAAGCAAAATTAATAACATTTTATGGATAAAATACAATATTGATAAATTCACAGTGAACAAATATAATTACTCCTGAAACAGAAATATTATCACAATGAACATCGCTGAGACTATGCAGGCTGAACTACAGCATGCCATCACTATGCTCCTGAATTCAGGCATAAAATGATAGAGCAGATGACTTTGGTTGGGGAGATGACTAGGCATAGATTTCTGAGGAATTGGAACTTTCTAGGGGAGAGGAAACCTCTACAAATCATGAGTTGCATCCCAACTCTTGTCAGCTTTTGCTATTGCTCTTGGATGTTTAAGCGAGCTTGATGGACGAGCCTAATTGTGGAACCGGATGAAAAGTTTAAGTTGAAAGTAACAGTAAGGTGTTGATGTATTTCGGGAAGTGCGAGAAAAGGGAAGGTAACAGATGGGCAATGACGGATGATGATAGCTAGAACATGGCAAAAAGGAACTTAACGGGTCAGGCAGCGTCTGTGGAGGGAAATGCATCTCCTATGCTCTTTTAGTCCAGATGAAGGTGTCTCGAACCGAAACATCAACTTTATTTCCCCCCCAACCACAGATGCTGCCTGAACTACTGAGCTCCTCCAGCTGCTCTCCTTTTGCTACATAATTCCACATCTGCAGTCTCTTGTCTCCAGATACGTATCTGGATGAGGCAGGATGTGCATGTGTAAGCATGCCCCAGCGTGTGGAATCGGAGTAATGAAAAACACTGCGAATAACATTTATAAGGATTTTATTATCTGAACAGATTTGGCATTGGGAAACTAGATAGATAATTTTATGGTACAAATTAAACTAAATTGGTAGCAATTTGATTATGTAGCTGTTCGAGATGAGATTGCAAGGTGATGAAGGCTGGGATCTATATCTTTTGGGGGATCTACATTTTTTTGAAGGATCAGCAAGAAGAAAGAGGTGTGGGTAGCTCTGTCGGTAGCAGAGGAGTTGATGCAGTGGCCAGTTGTGGTATTGGCTCAGTAGTTCAAGTGTAAGCATTTCCTTTGCCAAAGTCTAGATGGCAAGGGACCAACTGCTGGTGAATGGGATTAGTATTTGACACACAAACTGGAGGAGCAGCATCTTGTGTTCAACTTGGGGAGTTTACGATCCAATAGTATGCACAATTAATTCTCCAATTTTTTGTAACAACTCCTCTCTCCTTTCTCCACCCCTATGGCCCATCCAGGTGTGCACACATTTTTCCCACTATCCCGCCCTCTTTCTCCTTTTCCCTTCCACACGTATCCCTTCCTCCGGCTTCACAGTTCACACCACCTCTCTTTATCTGACATCCATTTCTTTCCTTTTCATGTCTAATCTTTGACCTATCACTTGCCAGTGTTTGATCTGCCCCCACATCCTTTCCAGGTGTCTTCCCCCCCCTCCCCTCCAATACAATCAGTCTGAAGACGGGTCCCGACTCGAAACATCGTCTATCCATGTCCTCCAGAGATGCTGTCTGACCTGCTGAGATACTCCATCATATTGTTTTTCTCCATAAACCAGTTCATTGTTATCTTTGTGTGATATATGCAACTCTGACCATAACATTGTATGGAATCTCCTTGTGGGTGGGGGGGGGGGGGTGGGGGGGGGGGGGGGGGGGGGGAATAAGTAATGGAGTAAGGTCATTAATGGAACAGTGTATCAGCTACACTGTAGGACAGCATATAAATTATGAAATAGGGCTTATAAAAAAGGGTATTAGGGGGATAATCATGGGAGGTGCTTATCATTGGATAAATCAAATTGGTAGTGGTAGCCTTGAAGGTGTGTTCATAAGGAGGGTTTTCTGTGGCAATACATTGGAAGAACCATGAAACGGATTATTTTAAACAGTCATAGTCATACAGTGTGTAAACAGGCCCTTTGTCCCAACTTGCCCACACCTGCCAACATGTTCCATCTACACTATTCCCACGTCTGCATTTGGCCCATATCCTATCCATGTACCTCTAATCTGGAATTACGTAATGAGACGGGGTTAACAGTTCTCTTAATAAATGGTTTCCTCGGAAAGAGAGATCAAAGGATGGTAAAATAAAACATTCTGTATATGGGTGAGAAACCTGTGTCCAAAATGTAAATTAATAAAATTTAAACAATTTCACATTTGACATGCGGTGAAAATTAAAGTTGGCTAAAGTCGTTTGGATAATTAGTTTAGATTAAAATTGTAGATCAGCTGTAGCAGATATTTAAGGATGTATTGCATAAATGTTGGAAAGTTATTTCTATGAGAAAGCAATATCTATCCATGTCTATCAAAGGAAGATAAGGATGTTAAATTGGACGTAACGGCAAAGATTAATTGAAGGCCGGAGGTTTGGGTAATTTTTAGAAACCAAGAAAGGATGCTTTAAACATTTATAGAGGGAGAAGACGGTGTGAGAATAAATTAGTTAATACTATGAGAATAAATCATAAGCTTCCACAGGTGTACAAAAGAAGCAAACAGTCAAAGTAAATGTTAATTTCTTGGTCAGTAAGACTGGCCGGACGTCATTGTTCCTGTTTGCGGTAATGATATGGGGTGGGAAGGGGGAGATCCTGTGGAGTAAAGACAGGGAGTTAGGCAGAAGGTTATAATGCAGGGCATCGAGTAGCAATCTCCAGATTGCTCCCGGTGCCAAGAGCTAGTGAAGGTAAGAACGGGAAGATAGGAAGGGTGAATCCATGGAAGGCATCCATGCATGGGTTCAGACTCTTGGACCATTGGGACCTCTTCTGGGACAGATGCAACTTGTGTGAACTGGAGGTGAAACAATAACTTGGCAGACATGTTTTTGCTAGACTAAATTGGTGGGATTGGGGGTGGGAGGAAAAGGAATCCAAGGCAGGTGAGAGGCTGGAAGTTATTGAAAGCCCGGCCCGTAGACAGAATAGGCAGTAGCTTGGCAGGGAGCAAGGATGGACTGTTGGATTCATTCACCTATTTCAATGCAAGAGGCCTGACAGGTAAGGTGGATAAACTCAGGGCATGGGTCAGTACGTGACTGGAACATTATAGCCATTATGGGAACCTGGGTAAGGGTGGGACAGGACTGATTGCGCAATATTCCAGGGTTCTGATGCTGCAGGCAAAAGAGAGGCGAGGGGAAAATATTAATCCTATCTGCCAGTGCTACGTCTTGGCCTCTTTTCCCTCACAAATTCCTTCTTTTTGCTCCTCGGTCCCATAAACTCGTCTAGGGATACACTTGATCCCAGTTGCCTCTACCTGGGCCACACCTCCTTTTTCCTAACCCGAGCCTTAATTTCTCTCGTCATCCAGGCTTCCTTTCTCCCACCTGCCTTGCCATTCACTTTAGCAGGAACATGCAAGCTACGACGCCTGACTAGCACACTCTTAAAAGACCATTGATATGGCCCTGATTATCCTATCGTCCATCCACACAAGTGTCCACATGCTGCACGTAGTTGTCTGCCAATTCCAAGGCCAGTTTTATTTATTGGCGTCTTCAAGTGGATCCGCTCTTCAAAACCTTCGTTGTTTCAAATATCTCCATTAGCTAACCTCTCAGCCTTCGTTTCTCAAAGAAAAATTGTAAAGGGTTAAGATGGAGTATGAGAATAAGCTTTTCTGATGTGTATATGGTCATTTCATGGATCATAATTCACTGTGGTCTCTCGAGTCCCTCACAGTATGGTAACTAAAACCGTACTCCGCATTATAGGTGCTATAGCAGCATTTAAAAGACACGGCAGCGACCTGTAGTTCAACCTTTTGTGATAATTAAATGCAATATTTTGTCATGCAAGCTGTGATGTTTGTGACGGGGGTATGTAATCCAGTTCCATTTATAAATAGTGCCAGGAGTGCAGTTTCAGTGAAAGACCCTGGATGGGAAATTTAATATGTACTTGCAAATACCCTGCTGTCATAGCAACAGGGAATCACTGCAGCTAATGAAAATGTCCGCAGGAACATTTTCATTTATCAACGGCGGCAGTAAAGCTGAATTCAAAGCCTGTGACTTTTAATATTTAGGATGCCTGCAGGCTCGTGGAAAATCCCACGAGCCTCTTGAGAATCATAATTTGTAAATGTGCCTCCATCACTGGTTCAATGGTGCTTTCATTTTATGGTTCAGGCTTTATCGTAGAAGTAATTGCTGTGAGCAGTGGTTTTGGGGGTGGGGTGGGTCATGTGCCATTTAGTTGAGTAATATAGCCCTTTGGCCCACCGATTCCGTGGCGGCCAGCAATCCCCTTACACTAACATGAATCTACACACGAGGGATAATTTTCAATTATTACCAAAGCCAGAAACAGGCCCTCTCGGCCCTTCCAGTCCGTGCCGACCATTTGTTTTCCCCTAGTCCCATCTACCTGCACTCAGACCATACCCCTCCATTCCCTTCACGTCCATATACCTATCCACTTTACTCTTAAATGTTAAAATCGATCCTTTATCTCCACCACTTCTGCTGGAAGCTGATTCCACACAGCCACCACCCTCTGAGTAAAGAAGTTCCCCCTCACGTTACCCCGAAACCTCTGTCCCTTAATTCTCATGTCATGCCCTCTTGTTTGAAACTTCCCTACCCTCAATGGAAAAACGTATCCACGTCAACTCTGTCTATCTCTTTCATCATTTTAAAGACCTCAATCAAGTCCCCCCTTAACCTTCTGCGCTCCAAAGAATAAAGACCTAACTTGTTCAACCTTTCTCTGTAACATAGTTGCTGGAACCCTGGCAACATTCTAGTAAATCTCCTCTGTACTCTCTCTATTTTGTTGACATCCTTCCTATAACTAGGCGACCAAAATTGTACACCATACTCCAGAATTGGTCTTACCAATGCCTTGTACAATTTTAACATTACTTCCCTACTCCTATATTCAATGCTCTGATTTATAAAGGCCAGCACACCAAAGGCTTTCTTTACCACCCTATCTACATGCGATTCCACCTTCAGGGAACTATGCACAGTTATTCCTAGATCCCTCTGTTCCACAGCATTCCTCAATTCCCTACCATTTACCATGTACGTCCTATTTTGATTTGTCCTGCCAAGATGTAGCACTTCACACTTATCAGCATTAAACTCCATCTGCCATCTTTCAGCCCACTTTTCCAAATGGCCCAAATCTCTCTGTAGACTTTGAAAATCTACTTCATTATCCACAACACCACCTATCTTAGTATCATCTGCATACTTACTTATCCAATTTTCCACCCCATCATCCAGATCATTGATGTACATGACAAACAACAGTGGACCCAACACAGATCCCTGAGGCACCCCACTGGTCACCGGCTTCCAACCTGACAAACAGCCATCCATCATTACTCTCTGACATCTCCCATTCAGCCACTGTTGAATCCATCTTGCTACTCCGCCATTAACACCCAAAGATTGAACCTTCTTAACCAACCTTCCATGGGGAACCTTGTCAAAGGCCTTACTGAAATCCATATAGACAACATCCACTGCTTTACCCTCATCAATTTCCCTAGTTACCGCTTCAAAAAATTCAAGAAGGTTTGTCAAACATGACCTTCCAGGCACAAATCCATGTTGACTGTTCCTGATCAGACCCTGTTTATCCAGATGCTTATATATATTATCTCTAAGTATCCTTTCCATTAATTTGCCCACCACTGACGTCAAACTAATAGGTCTATAATTGCTAGGTTTATTCTTTGAACCCTTTTTAAACAATGGAACAACAAAGAAATTGTTCAATATCTCCCCCATCTCTTTTGGCTCTGCAGATAGCTGTCCATTCTGGTTTCTCTAATGGTCCAATTTTATCCCTCGTTATCCTTTTGCTATTAATATAGCTGTAGAAACCCTTTGGGTTTACTTTCACCTTTCTTGCCAAAGCAACCTCATATCTTCTTTTAGCCTTCCTAATTTCTTTCTTAAGATTCTTTTTACATTCTTTATACTCCTCTAGCACCTCATTTACTCCATGCCTCCTATAATTATTGTAGATATCTCTCTTTTTTCGAAACAAGTGTCCAATTTCCCTTGAAAACCATGGCTCTTTCCAATTTTTACTATTTCCTTTCAACCTAACAGGGACATAAACCAGTTTGACACCACCCAGCTGTAGATTTTTTTTTTTAGTTCCTTTCGGAGGTAGATATTGGTATTGATTTATTATTGTCATGTTTACTGAGAAGCATTGAAAAGCTTTGTTTATGTGGCATCTAGTCAAATCATACTATAAATGACTGCAATCAAACCGTGCACAAGTACCACGTAGCTTAAGAAAAAAACATACCAGAGTACACAATAATGTCGCAGTATTGTAGCAGGTTACAGAATTGAAGGATTGAGACTGCATCTTAGTTAATGGGAGGGACCATTCAGTAATCTAGTAACATTAGGGAAGAAGCTGTCCTCAATTTGCTTGTAGATGCTTTCAACCTTTTACGTCATCTGCCCGATGGGAATGGGGAGAAGAGAGAATGACTCGGGTGATGAAGGTTCTCGACTGTTGGCTGATTTCCCAGGGCAGTGTGAAGTGGAGATGATTTAATAGTGGGGAGGCTATTTTGGCGTTGGACATTTAACATTACCAGTCGGTTATGAAAATGACTGCTTACCTTTTTGTTCCCAGTGAGCAAATACAATTCACCGGTCAGCACTGGCTACAACTTACGAGAACCTCCGAGAATCTTCGACCTCCTGGCAACCCACTAGGACCTCCTGGCGACTCGCCTACGGCTCGAGAATTCTCGCTACTCTCCATGGCGGCTTCATTCTAGTCGCCGCTAGTTTTTCAACATGTTGAGAAATTCACGGCGACCATAATGAGGTGCGGCCACGAAGGCGACTCCCCGACAACCACCCGCGAACATGTGGCGACCATGTGGCGACTGCGTAGTCTCCTGCAGTCGCCTAAAAAGTCTCCTAAGTGGGACAGGCCCATTAATCTTCTGAGGAAGTTGAGGCGTTGATGTGTTTGCTTGGCTGGAGCTTCAATGTGGATGGTCCCGGACACATTGGTGATATTTCCACTGAGGAACCCAACTCTCTCAACCGTTTCCACTTCACCGCTAATACTGAGTCAAACGTGTTCTCCTTGTTTCCTTAAATCAATATCTAGTTACTTTGTCTTGCGGACGTAGAGTGAGTGATGTCTTGACACCATGTTATCAAGTTCTCTATTTCCTTCCTGTACACATCCCATCATTGTTCCTGATCTGGCCTGGTACAGTGGTGTCACATCTAAGGAGTCCAGAGGTCTTTCTGATGGGTTTAGCTTCCAGGCATGTTAATGCTGAGCTGTTAACTGTCTAAACTAACTACCTCAAAACACAACTTTTTTTTTGCAGGCTGCCAACTTTCCAAAACTGAAATACACAGCACTTCCTCACGAGAATGAAGCCAGCCACCAGCCAGCTTGTAATCATTGCATCTGTAGTATGGTTTGGCAGCAACAAGGTAATTCCTGGCCAGCGCACTGTATCTTTCAATGAATCCACTTTTTGCTCTTCCTCAAAATAATCAGCAGTAGTTGGGTTAAGCCCCCCTTATGCTGCCAAATGGGTTCAACATGTTGTCCAAGAATGAAATATTATAGGGGTGTCGGCACTTGCCTTGGTTGAGCCATTTCAAGGTGGCATCGTTGCTGCTTATGATAATATTTGTATATGAAGATACATGTAATGGTGCCATTGGCTCTAGCTTCAAAACATAAACTAGAATATTGCAAATGTGGGCAGGTTTAAAGAAAGAAATTAAATGGCGAAAATTCCCACTCTCCTCTCTATGTTTTCCCAACTTTGACAATTATGTTCGTTCATTGCTGAAATAATAATAATAATAATACATTTTATTTATAGGGCTTTCAAGACTCTCAAGGACACCTTACAATTAACACAAGCATAAAACAAAAACACATATCCAGCAACAATACACAATTCGGAGAGAGAGAGCAGCGGCAGCCAATCGCGCTAGCGTTCACTCTCGCCTCCACATGTTATCCGAGCCATCTGCAGCACACCAATAAAAATAAAACACAACAGTAAAGAATTTAACATAAAACATAAAAACATCCCCCCACAATGGTTCCCACTGTGGGGGAAGGCACAAAGTCCAGTCCCCATCCCCATTCCACCCAAAGTAGTCGGGCCTATTGAGGCCTCCACAGTCGCCGCTATGGAGGCCCGATGTTCCCGGCTGTTCTCACCGGGTGATGGTACTCCGCCGTCGGTAGACCCTCTCAGCGGCTTGGGGTGCCAGGAACAGCCGCCTCCTTACCGGAGACCGCGGCTTCCACGCCAACAGGCCGTACTGGACGGAGCTCCACACACTGGCGATCTCGGCGAGAGATCCCAGGCTCCACAAGTGTAAAGTTCAGCGCCGCCGGCCGCGGCTGGCCGCTCCCCAGACCCGCGGCTCCGCAATGTTTTTCTCGGCGGTTGCAGCATACTGGAGTTCCAGCACGGCGACCCAGGCAAGGCATCGCGTGCTCCGCGATAGAGCTCCAGCGCTGCACTGCCTCAGAAGCCAAGGCTCTGGCCAGATCTCCTCAGGAAAACACCGCTCCAGACCCCGCTGGTAGGCCGCGAGGACGGGTCGAAGTTGCTGCTCGAGAAAGCCGCCTCTCCAACCAGTTAGGCACTTGAGAAAGCAGTTTCCCCCTTAGCCCCCCAACGCCCCCCACACATAAAAAGATTTAAACCCCCAACTAACGCTTTTAACATACTAAAAATAAAGAAAAGAAGGGGAAAAAACCCCCAAAAAAACGGACAGCTGCAGGACTGGCAACCGTACAGGACAGTGCCCCCTCGAACCTCCTCGAAATAGCCTGCAACATGCTGCTCATGTTGTTGTGGGGGATTTCCAAGGGGTAGGGACAATAAATGGTGATGGGCCATGTAGCCAATGAGTTTTGGGGGACACTCCTACTGTACATTTATGGATAGGACCTCCTTCAGTTCAAAAATAAAAACGTCATCCTTTAGATCTGCAAATTTACTCTGCTATAGCATAATGTTTGAATTTAATTAGTTACTCCCGTAACAACCCTGTGCCTGGAAGATTCTGGAGATCCAGAATCCAATGAGTTTACTGATTAGAATGATGCTCGGGTTAAACTCGTAAAACCAAATGTGTATGCAGATGGGACCAAGAATTTGGTGGGTGGCAGGGAGGTGATTTATGCACCCAGGCAGAAGCTTGACAGAAACAATTAAAGTTGTTTACTTGTGTGTCATAATTGGAATATGGGGTATTTAAATAATTTAAATTTAATTAATATGTAAAGCAATGCATATATGGAAAACCTTGCGCCAGACTGCAATGCTTTTTTAAAATCCAGGACTAATGAAGATTAAACATGATTTCCAGCAAATGCACTACTCCAAACGACTCATCTCAATTTCCTGGACTTTAATGTAAACATTATGGTTCAGTCCTCTTAATCAGCATTACAGACTTCTTAGTAAATTCTAGCATTTGTGCCTTCATTAGCATACCTAAAAATATCTGCTTATGGGGAAAATATGATAAATAATTTATGAAGGGACCTGACTCGAAACATCTGTCCATTTTCTCCAGAGGTGCTGTTAACCCACTGAGTTACTTCAGAATTTTGTCTATCTTTAAAATGTAATCCTAATGGACAGGTTAGATCAATTCAGAGGAATGTGGTCTCCATTTATTGAATATTTAAAGGGTTAAGGTGGTCCGGTTCGAGGCCATGACTGAAGCCTGAATGAAGGAATAGATGAAGAATTATATACAATAGATCATGAATGTATCTCCAATGAAGAATATCTTGCTTAATATTCCACTCATTTTATTTATCTCTTTCTTATTTCTTTTTCTTTTTATTACCTATCTTTATTTCCTACTGTTATAAAATAAAAAAATATAGAAGTACAAATAAGATTGACTGTAAATTTTAAAAATATTAAGAATGTATGTGACGAATAATATTTTCCTTTTTTTGATTTTATATTATTTCTTCTTAATATGTAATTACTTCTAATAAAAATATTTTGCCAAAAAAAAAAAATGTATTTCTCTTGTGGTCTTTTGAAATGTTTCTGTTTGTAAATCTTGCCCTCGGTAATTATTGTACCCGACTGTTCTACAGCAATGTTGGATGTAAATGTCTCAATTGTATGTGTGCCTCTCTTTTTAAAAAATTACTGTAAAGTTTTACTGAGTTTTCTTTTGCTTTTGGAAAACTAAATACATCGGTAGTATTAGTAAATACAAGCACTTGCATCTTCCTGGCACTCTTTACATCGTAAACCATCTCAAACACTGGGCATTATCATCCATGCTTGACACTGACCCTCAAAAGGAGATATTATGATAAACATAATGTGGGCAGGTGTATGGGAACGTCTCACCAATTTGTGATAAATGCCAGTTTCAAGAAGCTACTATAGCGCCCTCATTCATCTTTTGAACAAAAATTCAAAGATTTTGGATTGAAATCTTTGAAATCTTCACAAAATTGTTTGAAATAAAAATGACACCAAAGCCAGAATGGATTATTTTTGGAATGACAGAAGGTAGTTCGGAATTAAATGTGTATCAAAATAATCTATTTGATTACGGCTTAATAATAGGAAAAAAGCTAATCTTAAAATTTTGGAAAAATGCTCCTAGACCACCATTAAATATGTGGATTTCAACTATGTTTGAAACACTACATCTGGAAGATATGAGACTCTGCCTGGCAAGAAAATCAGATTGTTTCTATCAGACGTGGTCTGCATTCATAGAATTGCTACAAAGATAGGGTGCAAAAATACCTCGGGCCTTGGTAGGGGGGGGGGGGGGGGGGATGAAAAACTATCGTTGGTGGATTCCTTTTGCGTGATATATATAATATAGTAACTGGCTTTTTTTCCTCTTTCTTTCTCTCTTTTTTTCTTTTTCGTTTCTAGGGTCTATCTCTTAATCCCCTTTCTCTAACTCTTTGACCAAGGGGTTTTTTTTTCTCCCCTTTGGCACGCTCTTTCACATTCACCACTCTTTTCACCTACTTCACTCTCTTTCTTTCTATTCTTTTTCTTTAAAAGCCATTATATGGTTGAGTTCTTCATTAGGATGGAGAGTGACATTGTTAATTCAGAAACAATGGTTCTGAACTTAAAGAAAGGTAACTTTGAGGGTATGAGACGTGAATTGGCCAAGATTGACTGGCAATTAATTCTAAAAGGGTTGACGGTGGATATACAATGGAAGACATTTAAAGACTGCATGGATGAACTACAAAAATTGTTCATCCCAGTTTGGCAAAAGAATAAATCGGGGAAGGTAGTGCATCCGTGGATAACAAGGAAATCAGGAATAGTATCAAAGCAAAGGATGATGCGTACAAAGTAGCCAGAAAAAGCAGCATACCAGAGGACTGGGAGAAATTCAGAGACCAGCAGAGGAGGACAAAGGGCTTAGGAAAGGAAAAATAGATTATGAAATAAAACTGGCAGGGAACATAAAAACTGACTGCAAAAGTTTTTTATAGATATGTGAAGAGAAAGAGGTTAGTTAAAACAAATGTAGGTCCCTTGCAGTCAGAAACAGGTGAGTTGATCATGGGGAACAAGGATATGGCGGACCAATTGAATAACTACTTTGGTTCCGTCTTCACTAAGGAAGACATAAATAATCTGCCGGAAATAGCAGGGGACTGTGGGTCAAGGAGGAATTGAGTGAAATCCAGGTCAGTCGGGAAGTGGTGTTGGGTAAATTGAATAGATTAAAGGCCGATAAATCCCCAGGGCCAGATAGGCTGCATCCCAGAGTACTTAAGGAAGTAGCTCAGGAAATAGTGGATGCATTAGTGATAATCTTTCAAAACTCTTTAGATTCTGGAGTAGTTTTCTGAGGATTGGCGGGTAGCAAATGTAACCCCTCTTTTTAAGAAGGGAGGGAGAGAGAAAACGGGGAATTACAGACCAGTTAGTCTAACATCGGTAGTGGGGAAACTGCTAGAGTCAGTTATTAAAGATTAGCAGCACATTTGGAAAGTGGTGAAATCATTGGACAAAGTCAGCATGATTTACGAAAGGTAAATCATGTCTGACGAATCTTGTGGAATTTTTCGAGGATGTAACTAGTAGCGTGGATAAGGGAGAACCAGTGGATGTGGTATATCTGGACTTCCAGAAGGCTTTCGACAAGGTCCCACATAAGAGATTAGTATACAAACTTAAAGCATGCGGTATTAGGGGTTCAGTATTGATGTGGATAGAGAACTGGCTGGCAAACAGGAAGCAAGAGTAGGAGTAACGGGTCCTTTTCACAATGGCAGGCAGTGACTAGTGGGGTACCGCAGGCTCAGTGCTGGGACCCCAGCTATTTACAATATATATTAATGATCTGGATGAGGGAATTGAAGGCAATATCTCCAAGTTTGCGGATGACACTAAGCTGGGGGGCAGTGTTAGCTGTGAGGAGGATGCTAGGAGACTGCAAGGTGACTTGGATAGGCTGGGTGAGTGGGCAAATATTTGGCAGATGCAGTATAATGTGGATAAATGTGAGGTTATCCACTTTGGTGGCAAAAACAGAAAGCAGACTATTATTTAAATGGTGGCCGATTAGGAAAAGGGGAGATGCAGCGAGACCTGGGTGTCATGGTACACCAGTCATTGAAAGTAGGCATGCAGGTGCAGCAGGCAGTGAAAAAAGCGAATGGTATGTTAGCTTTCATAGCAAAAGGATTTGAGTACAGGAGCAGGGAGGTTCTACTTCAGTTGTACAGGGGTCTTGGTGAGACCACACCTGGAGTATTGCATACAGTTTTGGTCTCCAAATCTGAGGAAGGATATTATTGCCATAGAGGGAGTGCAGAGAAGGTTCACCAGACTGATTCCTGGGATGTCAGGACTGTCTTATGAAGAAAGACTGGATAGACTCGGTTTAACTCTCTGGAATTTAGGAGATTGAGAGGGGATCTTATAGAAACTTACAAAATTCTTAAGGGGTTGGACATGCTAGATGCAGGAAGATTGTTCCCGATGTTGGGGAAGTCCAGGACAAGGGGTCACAGCTTAAGGATAAGGGGGAAATCCTTTAAGACCGAGATGAGAAAGACTTTTTTCACACAGAGTGTGGTGAGTCTCTGGAACTCTCTGCCACAGAGGGTAGTTGAGGCCAGTTCATTGGCTATATTTAAGAGTGAGTTGGATGTGGCCCTTGTGGCTAAGGGGATCAGAGGGTATGGAGAGAAGGCAGGTACGGGATACTGAGTTGGATGATCAGCCATGATCATATTGAATGGCGGTGCAGGCTCGAAGGGCTGAATGGCCTACTCCTGCACCTAATTTCTATGTTTCTATGTTTCTATTAAATTATGGGGTACAATGATTGTAACAATATATATGTGATGTTCACTGATGTATTTGCCTCTATTAAATAAAAATATTAAAAAAAACAAAAAAACAATGAAAAATTTGGTCAAAGTGGGTGTCAAGAGGGCTTTAGACTTCAGACTTTAGAATTGATAGAGACAGCACGGAAACAGGCCTGTTGGGCCACAGAGTCTGCGCTGACCAGTGATCACCCTGTACTACACTTTTTTAAACTGAAGCCAATTAACCTACAAACCTGTACATCTTTGGAATGTGGGAGAAAACCAGAGCAGCCGGAGAAAACCCACGCGGTCGCAGGGCGAATGCACAAACTCCACACAGACAGCACCCGTAGTCAGGATCGAACCTGGGGTTCTGTCGTTGTAAGGCAGCAACTCTGCCACTAAAGGGTGGCAAGAGTTTGGGAGATGGAATGGTTCAGTGGCTTGCCAACTGAAAGAACAGACATCAATTTAAGGTGGATGTGCATGAGAACAGATTTGAAGTGCAGAGTGCATTCTAATTCCGAAGTAGGATTTAAGTGTTACAGAAAGTGTTCAATTGAATTAATGCTATTCATGCAATATAGCACCATGCTGATTATTTGGTAAATGCTTCTTTAAATAGCTCCTGAGAATATTTGTGGATAAAGTAGCAAAACTGTCTCCTGCATTTAAAATGCATTTGTGAATGTTAATTATTTGTTTGTGGAATATGTACCATGACTGGGATGTGTTGTTGATGACGTACAAATGAACACGTTGTCTTTGAGTCAGATGGTGAATGTAATCTCGTAGGACAACCACTTACATTCTCCATGACAATTGTGTCCCAGTTTTCCAGGTATTTGACTTGTTGAATGCTTCTCAGTTCAGTTTTGCAACAGGTATAGCATTTGCCATCTTCCAGACTCACCAGGCTTTGGCCTGCCCCTCCTCTCTTCCAGCTTTCACCCCCTCCACCGCTATCAGTCTGAAGAAGTGAGCAACTTAAAAGATGCTCAGGAGATGCTGCCTAATCCACTTTGAGTCCATCTCTCTCTGTGGCCTCTTGCCTTCTTGTCCATTGGGATTGTTATACTAGGACCTCGGAGAGGTTAATGCCCGGGATCCACGCTGCTAACCCCCCACTGCCAACACGTTGATTAATAGCAGTCATGTGGTCTCTTGACTTCTCCTTTCTCACATCAACAATTAGTTCCTTAAGGGCCTGTCCCACCAGCATGCGACTGCATGCGATGAGCGCGATCGATGAGCTTGAGCCGTCCGGCCTCGCGTGGCCGGTCCCCCTTCGATCGCCGGAGTCGTGTGGAGTTGTGCGGAGCTGGTCCCGATATTGCGTGGGGCTCCGAAAAACTGACACTGTTCAAAATCCCGCGCGGCAACAGCCGACAGGCCCGCAGCCGCATCGAGGACGTGCGCAACGTCTCGACGTCGCACGCAGCATCATGACGCTGTACACAACGTCTGGACGCCATACGCAGCGATGACATCACCGCCCGGCGTGCCGTCGCGTGATGACGCCACCGCCAGACGCCGTGCAACGTCCAAATTCGCTCGGCCCGCCTCCTGCCCAGCTGATTGGTGAGTATGATGTCGGGACCAGCCCCCGCACAACTCCAGACGCCTCCGCGGTTCGAATTGGAACCGGCCCCGCGAGGCCGTACGCCTCAAGCGACCATGGTAGGTCTCGCTCGCCGCCTGCAGTCGCGTGCTGGTAGGACAGGCCCTTAAGTTTTCTTGATATTGAACAAGAGATTGTTATTGTAGCGCCATTTAACCATGTGTTACATCTCTCTCCTGTGTGTTGACTCATCACAACCCTTGAATTAACCATCCACAGTGCTGACAGTGAATTTATAGATGGCAATGGAGCTGTACTTGGCCACACAGACATGAGTGAAAGGTGGGTAGAGCAGGGGACTAGGCACATGGTGATGAGGTTCACGAGGTCAGTGAGGAGATGCTGTTACCAATCTGCACTGATTGCGGACTACCAGTGAGGAAGTCGCGGATCGAGTTGCAAAAGGGAGGTACAGAGGCCCATGTCCCGGAGATTGGTCATGATTTTGGAGGGTCGGATAGTGTTGAACACTAAGATATAGTTGATGAACAGCGGTAAGATGTGTGTTCCATTATCTAGATCAAGGGTTCCCAACCTGGGTTAAATTTACCCCAGGGGGTAAATTCCGCCTACCCAGGGGGTACATTCTGCCTACCCAGGGGGTAAATTTGTTGATTCTGGATTTGTACATATTTGTTCTCATTGACTGACTGTGTTTGGTTCTGGGATACCGGTAAATGTTCATCATTAGTTGTTCATAAATAAGTGAAATAGCATTGTTATGAGCTATTAAAGTTGCCAGGGGTAAACGGGATGCAAAAGGTTGGGAACCCCTGATCTAGATAATCCTGAGCAGAGTTCTGGCTCTGGATTCAGAGCCAGGAAGAGCCAGTGAGATAGCACTTGCTGTTGGCCTGTTGTGGCAACAAATAAATGATCTGATCGAGTTAATTTCTGAGGCAAAAAATATTTTGTAATTCAGTAGATACTACTGAATGGTAGTCATTTAGGCAAGTCACTGTGTTCTTCCATAAATGTCCTTTTGAAGCAAGTGGGAACGCCATCCCACAAGAGGTTGAAGATGTCTTTGAATGCTCCAGCCAATTGATCCAAGCTGGTCTTTAGAACAGCCAGGTACCCCATCTGAGCTAGATGCGTTACATGGGGAATATGTTACAATGTAGTAACAAAGGTATAATGGCAGAGCATTTGGAAAACAGTGACAGGATTGAAAACTGTTGAGTGGGAATCTGGCGTCAGGGTTAGTAGAACCCTGGTGAACAGAGGTACAGTGAAAAGCTTTGGGTGGTCTGCTAACTGGTCAGCAGAAAAACAATACACGATTACAATCAATCCATTTACCGTGTATAAGGGAATAACATGATAGGGGAATAACATTTAGCGCAAGGTAAAGCCAGCAAAGTTTGATCAAGGATAGTCCGAGGGACATCACAGAGGTAGATAGTAGTAAGATGTGTGTCCCATTATCTAGCTCTATTATCAACTGCTCCCTGGTTGTGGGAGGATGATTCAGTTGCCTGATAATAGCTGGGAAGAAACTGTCCCTGAATCTGGAAGTCTCCTATACCTTTTGCCCTATGGGAGAGGGGAGAGGAGGGAGTGGCCAGGGCGCGACTCGTCCTTGATTATGCTGCTGGCCTTGCCGAGAAGTATAAATGGAATCTGTAGAAAGGAGGTTGGTTTGTGTGATGGCCTGAGCTGCATCCGCAATTCGCTGCAATTTTCCTATGATCCTGGATGGAGCTGTTCCCAAATCAAGCTGTGATGCATCTTGATAAAATGCTTTTTATGGTGCTCATCTTGGGTATAAGAGGTGAGGATTGCAGTGGACCTGTAGAATTCACCACCATAGAAGCAGCTAAGGCAAATCATTAATCATATTTAAGATGTACTAAGATGTATTTCAAATGGCTAAAGGGATGATGATCAGCCATGATTACATTGAAAGGTAGGGCTGTCACCCTCTCCTGCTCCTCATTTTTACCTTGCTATGAATGTGTTTCATGTCTAGTTAATTATATTCCAGTATCGTGGCACTAACACTGGATTGCTGTAGTTTTCAGAGATTTTGCTGCCAGAGACTGTTCTCAAAAGCAATTATTTATCCTGATTTGGATAGTCAAATAGTGATTTTCTGCCTTAAGTAGTTGCAGCTAAATTATTTCTTGACTGACAGGAAAAGGCCACTGCCTCCTTGTACCTCTGCCAACTGAGTATTCTCTAATTTGAATGATTTGGCTAAAACAGATTCTTGCAATATATTTTGTATGTTAAGTACAACAAAGTAAGCTAGAAGATTGTTTTGCATTTTCTGGTAAATGGATGATGGACTGAGATGATTATCTCTGTTTGCATTTTTCATTTTTATGAACACACAATGGATCCTTCCTTGAGCTGTTTTTGAGATGCGTTAATTATTCGATAACTTAGTTTAATATGATCCTAGTAGCACAAGTAGAATGTGCAGGCAGTTAAAATGGAAGGAGTATTCCATGCCAAGTTGCTACGCCAAACCATCCTAGTAGCTGGAGTCCAGATAGTAAGGAGATATGCTTTTTATCAGCCAGGAAGATGCGTAATTAAAATGGGCAGGTTAAGGCCGGACTGATCTCTGAAGTCTGAATGTGATCATTGGAGTGGCAGTGACAATCTGCACAGCAAGGCTGGCCAGTAATCGGCATTGGTCAGAGGAGATAAAGTTACATTGTTTGCTCCTACATCCTCTTAAGGCTCTAACTCAACTCCCCTTTCCCATGGGGCCTTTCTTTTCTCCAATTTCCTGCTCAACATTTATTATTAAATAATTACATCGGGCGAAGAATTGTAATTGAAACAGTTTTTAATCTTCTGGGCATCGTGCCAGCTGTCAGTGGACGTTTCCACTAATCTCAAGGAAACCTGGACCCACGTGCAGAGTCAGTGCATGTCCTTTTTGTGGCGCTGTTTCTCCTAGAGTCTGGGAAGAGGTGGCACTGAAGTACCCATCTAACTGGAGACTGTTGGTGGCAAGGATGGCACGGCGTCCCTAGTGCGTGTCGGCGCGGACTTGGTGAGCCAAAGGGTCTGTTTCCACGCTGTATCTCTAAACTAAACAGACTAAACTGTATTTGTGATTTTTGTCTTGCAGGGTTTTCATTCAGAATTTCATTTGGTAATTCAATTAGAATTCAAATTCCAAGTAGATCTGAATATTTGTTTCTATTGGGTAGCTTGATTTTATGTTTTGAAATGCTTAAAGTGCTAATGGGTTGTGAATTACCTGCTCCTGACACTAGAAGGACAAATCAATTTGCCGTCAGATGCAATGCATGAAGATATAGGAAATTGCTATCAATGGGATATAGTGACGATACTTAACTCAGTGATTCATAAACCTAATCATATTTGTTTCTCTCTTGGTTCTTTATCAATTCTCACTGATTTCTCTGCAGTACCATTTGGTATTGGACATTATGGTGAAATAAGTAGATTCTCAACACATGCCCACTGAACGCAACCAGGGACTGGGAAATGCGTGTTGACCTAGGCCAGAGGCTTTTGTTCCCAGTTGAAATCGCAGTTACCAACCTGCGACCAGACCTCGTTCTCTGTCGGCGTGTTTTCATCATTGAGCTGACGGTCCCCTGGCAGGAGGCTGTGGACGAGGCTTATGAAAGGAAAAAGCTTTGATATTCAAACCTTGCAGAGGAGAGAGGTTGGAGTGCAAGGGTGTGTCCAGTGGAGGTGGGGTGCAGGGGCTTTGTTGCCAGTTCCACCGCAAGGCTCCTGAGGGAAGTAGGAGTCAAAGGGCAGGCACAAAGGAGGGCAATAAAAGAACTTGCCAATGCCGCCAAACGGAGCAGTCACTGACTGTGGCTGAAGAGGAAAGATGCTGTCTGGGCTGCCACGTGACCATCTAGAGGCTAACAATAAGACACACACCCAGGGCTGATCAACCTGTGGTGGGCCTGCCTCGACTGAGGGGGTCTTGTGATAAAAGGCCGAAACACCCAGTGACGTTGAGGTACACAACTGAAGATGTGTCTGATTGGTAGCAAAATTCACCTGGTGGTCATCCCCAAGAATGTCAATTGTAGTGAAATCTTAGGGATTGTAACATCCAGTCCTACTAATCAACCTAATAGAAGTTAGTTTTGTGAAGTGTTTGAGAAGCAAGCCACAGTGGAGGATTATTACCCATGTTTAGATTTTCTGGCAAGCCATGACATGAAACATTGAATATCAATTCCTTAGTAATACACTCTGTTACAGAATAGGAAGCAACATGTCGCATCTCAGTCCCTTTTGGAATATTCTTCTCAAGCCCCTAAATGTGCACTTTTAGGGACATCTCATTAACAATTTCTAACTTTGTAAGGATCATTGGTCTGGCTCTATTATAAATAGATAGTCCACATCTACTAGTCTTTTCAAGATCTTTAATGATTCTATGGATGAAGAAAAATACTTGTGGCTATTGCCTTCATCTTCACTACCACAACGTTCCATATGAAACACTCCAACAATATATCTCAATACATTGGTGCCACAAGTGTGTGTCCCCATTGACAGAATGATTTTCTGCTGCTATGTCATATGATCATTAGCAACATGGTTTTGTTCAGTAGCCCTTCATGTATCAAGTGCTCTCAGCTGTTTCTTGTTATCACACGTTGTGAGTTGACTTGGCTTATAGGAAATTGGAAGGTGCCATAGATACATAGACATTAGGTGCAGGTGTAGGCCTTTTGGCCTTTCGAACCAACACCGCCATTCAATGTGATCATGGCTGATCATTCACAATCAGTTTCCCGTTCCTGCCTTCTCCCCATATCCCTTGTTTCTACTAGCCCTAAGAGTACTTTCTAACTCTCTTTTGAATGCATCTAGTGAATCAGCCTCCACTGCCTTCTGTGGCAGAGAATTCCACAAATTCACAACTCTCTGTGTGAAAAAGTTTTTCCTCATCCCAGTTCTAAATGGCCTACCCCTTATTCTTAAACTGTGGCCCCCTGGTTCTGGACTCTCCCAACATCGGGAACATGTTTCCTGCATCTAGCGTGTCCAATCCCTTAATAATTAGACATGTTTCCATAAGATCCCCTCTCATCCTTCTAAATTCCAGTGAATACAAGCCCAATCACTCCATTTTTGCATCATATGACTGTCCCACCATCCCAGGAATTTACCCTGTGAACCTACGCTGCACCTCCTCAATATTAAGAATGTCCTTCCTCAAATTAGGAGACCAAAATTGCACACAATGCTCTGGGTGTGGTCTCACCAGGGCCCTGTACAACTGCAGAAGAACCTCTTTGCTCCTATACTCAACTCCTCTCATTATGAAGGCCAACATGCCATTAGTTTTCTTCACTGCCTGCTGTACCTGCATGCTTACATTCAGTGACTGACCCCCAGATCTCATTGTACTTCCCATTTTCCTAACCTGACACCATTCAGATAATAATGTGCTTTCCTGTTCTTGCCACCAAAGTGGATAACTTCACATTTATCCACATTAAACTGCATCTGCCATGCATCTGCCCACTCACCCAACCTGTCCAAGTCATCTTGCATCCTCTTCACAGTTCACACTGCCACCCAGCTTTGTAAATTTGCTAATGTTCCTTTTAATTCCTTCATCTAAATCATTAATGCATATTGTAAATAGCTGTGGTCCCATCACCGAGCCTTGCGGCAACCCACTAGTCAGTGCCTGCCATTCTGATAGGGACCCGTTATCCCTACTCCTTGTTTCCTGTCTGCCAACCAATTTTCTATCCATGTCAATACCCTACCCCCAATACCATGTGCTCTAATTTAGCCCACTAATCTCCAATGTGGGGCTTATCAAAGTCTTTCTGAAAGTCCAGGTACACTACATCCACTGGCTCTCCCTTGTCCATTTTACTAGTTACATCCTCAAAAAATTCCAGAAGATTAGTCAAGCATGATTTCCCCTTTGTAAATCCATACTGACTTGGACCTTGGATCCTGTTACTGCTATCCAAATGCACCGCTATTGCATCTTTAATAATCGACTCCAGCAACTTCCCCGCCACTGATGTCAGGCTAACTGGTCCATAATTCCCTGCTTTCTCTCTCCCTCCTTTCTTGAAAAGAGGGATAACATTATCTATGTTCCAATCCACAGGAACTGATCCAGAATCTATAGAACATTGGAAAATGATCACCAATGCGTCCACAATTTCTAGAGCCACCTCCTTGAGTACCCTCAGGAGCCGTTGGAAGAAGAGGAGGAGGGGGAGGAGCGACACCCGACCGGTAAGGTTTAAAATCAAGCGCGGGGCTTGTTTTTTCAGAGGCCCACAGGAGCCGTTGGAAGAGGAGGAGGAGGAGTGACACCCGACCGGTAAGGTTTAAAATCCAGCGCGGGGCTTGTTTTTAACGAAATCCATAACATTCCATTTGGAGAAGTGGGTTTTTTTTTTTGAGGAAGCCGCTGATTGGTGGGAAGTGGACTAGGGAAAGCAGCTGATTGGCAGTCAAATTCCAACAGTTTGTTGTGTACTTTGTATTGTGTTGATATTGTATCCTGTGTAAGGGGGGAGTATGAAGGCCAGGGCAGTGTACTGTTCTGGATGTCAGATGTGGGAGGTCAGGGAATCTGATAGCCCTCCAGACATCCACATCTGCGCCAGGTGTGTTGAGATGGGGCTCCTAAAGGACTGCGTTAGGAACCTGGAGCAGCAGCTCGATGACCTCCGTCTGGTCAGGGAGAGTGAGGAGGTAATAGAGAGGAGCTACAGGGAGGTAGTCACTCCCAAACCACAGGAGGCAGGCAAGTGGGTCACAGTTAGGAAGGGCAAGGGGCAGAGGCAGGGGCTAGAGAGTACCCCTGTGACCGTGCACCTGGAAAACAGGTACTCGTGTTTGAGTACGATTGGAGGGGACAGCCTAGCTGGGGGCAGCAACAGCGGCCGGGTCTCCAGCACAGAGACCGGCCCTGATGCTCAGAAGGGTAGCAAAAAGAGGAGGGCAATTGTAATAGGGGACTCTATAGTTAGGGGGTCGGATAGGCGATTCTGTGGACGCAGTCGGGAGACCCGGATGGTAGTTTGCCTCCCTGGTGCCAGGGTCTCGCATGTGTCAGAACGTGTCCAAAAGATTCTGATAAGGGAGGGAGAGGAGCCTGATGTTGTGGTACACATAGGTACCAATGACATAGGCAGAAAAAGTGACGAGGTCCTGAAGGGAGAATTTAGGGAGTTGGGGGGAAAGTTAAGGAGAAGGACCAAAAGGGTAACGATTTCAGGATTACTGCCTGTGCCGCGTGACAGTGAGAGTAGGAATGAAATGAGGTGGAGGATAAATGCGTGGCTGAGGGACTGGTGCAGTGGGCAGGGATTCAAGTTTCTTGATCACTGGGACCTCTTTTGGGAAGGCATGATCTGTACACAAAGGACGGGTTGCACTTGAACCCGAGGGGGACCAATATCCTGGCAGGGAGATTTGCAAAGGCTACTGGGGAGACTTTAAACTAGAAAGGCTGGGGGGAGGGACTCGGGTAGAGGGGGCTAGGGGACAGGGTGTGGGGCAAGAGGCAGAGAAGCGAAGCACTCGGACCCAAAATGTAGGCGAGAAAGATGAAAAAGATAATAGACAGAGAATAAGGGATGGTGGGTTTCTAAAATGTGTATATTTTAATGCTAGGAGCATTGTAAGTAAGGTGATGAACTTAGAGCCTGGATTGACACCTGGAAATATGATGTTGTGGCAATCAGTGAAACATGGTTGCAGGAGGGCTGTGATTGGAAACTAAATATTCCAGGATTTCGTTGCTTCAGGTGTGATAGAATTGGAGGGACCAGAGGGGGAGGTGTTGCATTGCTTGTCAGAGAAGATATTACAGCAGTGCTTTGGCAGGATAGATTAGAGGGCTCGTCTAGGGAGGCTATTTGGGTGGAACTGAGAAGTGGGAACGGTGTAGCAACACTTTTAGGGGTGTATTATAGACCGCCAAATGGGGAGCGAGAATTGGAAGAGCAAATATGTAAGGAGATAGCAGATATTAGTAGTAAGCGCAAGGTAGTGATTGTGGGAGATTTCAATTTTCCAAAAATAGACTGGGAAACACATTCTGTAAATGGGCTGGATGGTTTGGAGTTTGTAAAATGTGTGCAGGATAGTTTTTTGCAGCAGTACATAGAGGTATCGACCAGAGAAGGGCAGTGCTGGACCTCCTGTTAGGAAATGAGGCAGGTCAGGTGACGGAGGTATGCGTTGGTGAGCACTTCGGGACCAGTGATCACAATACCATTAGTTTCAATATAATTATGGAGAGAGTCAGAACTGGACCTAGGGTGGAGATTTTTGATTGGAGAAAGGCTAACTTTGAGGGAATGCGTAAGGATTTTAAAGGAGTGAATTGGGACACTTTGTTTCATGGGAAGGATGTAGAAGAGAAATGGAGGACATTTAAAGGGGAAATTGTAAGAGTACAGAATCTTTATGTCCCTGTTAGGTTGAAAGGAAATAGTAAAAATTGGAAAGAGCCTTGGTTTTCAAGGGAAATTGGACACTTGTTTTGAAAAAAGAGAGATATCTACAATAATTATAGGAGGCATGGAGTAAATGAGGTGCTAGAGGAGTATAAAGAATGTACAAATAATCTTAAGAAAGAAATTAGGAAGGCTAAAAGAAGATATGAGGTTGCTTTGGCAAGAAAGGTGAAAGTAAACCCAAAGGGTTTCTACAGCTATATTAATAGCAAAAGGATAACGAGGAATAAAATTGGACCATTAGAGAACCAGAATGGACAGCTATCTGCAGAGCCAAAAGAGATGGGGGAGATATTGAACAATTTCTTTTCTTCGGTATTCACCGAGGAGAAGGATATTGAACTATGTGAAGTAAGGAAAAAAAGTAGAGTAGCTATGGAAACTATGAGATTCAAAGAGGAGGAAGTACTGACACTTTTGAAAAATATAAAATTGGATAAATCTCCAGGTCCTGACAGGATATTCCCTAGGACATTGAGGGAAGTTAGTGTAGAAATAGCAGGAGCTATGACAGAAATATTTCAAATGTCATTAGAAACGGGAATAGTGCTGGAGGATTGGCGTACTGCGCATGTTGTTCCATTGTTTAAAAAGGGTTCAAAGAATAAACCTAGCAATTATAGACCTATTAGTTTGACGTCAGTGGTGGGCAAATTAATGGAAAGGATACTTAATATATATAAGCATCTGGATAAACAGGGTCTGATCAGGTTGGTTAAGAAGGTTGAATCTTTGTGTGTTAATGGCGGAGTAGCAAGATGGATTCAACAGTGGCTGAATGGGAGATGTCAGAGAGTAATGGTGGATGGCTGTTTGTCAGGTTGGAAGCCGGTGACCAGTGGGGTGCCTCAGGGATCTGTGTTGGGTCCACTGTTGTTTGTCATGTACATCAATGATCTGGATGATGGGGTGGAAAATTGGATAAGTAAGTATGCAGATGATACTAAGATAGGTGGTGTTGTGGATAATGAAGTAGATTTTCAAAGTCTACAGAGAGATTTGGGCCATTTGGAAAAGTGGGCTGAAAGATGGCAGATGGAGTTTAATGCTGATAAGTGTGAAGTGCTACATCTTGGCAGGACAAATCAAAATAGGACGTACATGGTAAATGGTAGGGAATTGAGGAATGCTGTGGAACAGAGGGATCTAGGAATAACTGTGCATAGTTCCCTGAAGGTGGAATCGCATGTAGATAGGGTGGTAAAGAAAGCCTTTGGTGTGCTGGCCTTTTATAAATCAGAGCATTGAATATAGGAGTAGGGAAGTAATGTTAAAATTGTACAAGGCATTGGTAAGACCAATTCTGGAGTATGGTGTGCAATTTTGGTTGCCTAGTTATAGGAAGGATGTCAACAAAATAGAGAGAGTACAGAGGAGATTTACTAGAATGTTGCCAGGGTTCCAGCAACTATGTTACAGAGAAAGGTTGAACAAGTTAGATCTTTATTCTTTGGAGCGCAGAAGGTTAAGGGGGGACTTGATTGAGGTCTTTAAAATGATGAAAGGGATAGACAGAGTTAACGTGGATACGTTTTTCCCATTGAGGGTAGGGAAGATTCAAACAAGAGGGCATGACATGAGAATTAAGGGACAGAAGTTTCGGGATAACGTGAGGGGGAACTTCTTTACTCAGAGGGTGGTGGCTGTGTGGAATGAGCTTCCAGCAGAAGTGGTGGAGGCAGGATCGATTTTAACATTTAAGAGTAAAGTGGATAGGTATGTGGACGTGAAGGGAATGGAGGGGTATGGTCTGAGTGCAGGTAGATGCGACTAGAGGAAAACAAATGGTTGGCACGGACTGGAAGGGCCGAGAGGGCCTGTTTCCGTGCTGTAATTGTTATATGGTTATATGGTTACCCTGGGATGCAGACCATTAGGCCCTGGGGATTTATCAGCCTTCTGTCCCATCAGTCTACCCAACATTTTCTAATTAATGTTAATTTCCTCCAGTTCCTCCATAACCCTAGATGCTCTGTCCCCCAGTACATCTGGGAGATTGTTTGTGTCTTCCTTCGTGCCGTTTGAACATCAGTGGTAATTGTGCTTTCAACCGTTGGTAGTTCATGCTGCGGCTTTTCTTTCCTAAGCCTTTCCAACTCTACCTCATTCCCTTGAAAATTAACCTCTTTAAAATCCATCGAGTCACGCCTCTGACTCTTCTAATGCACAATCGGTCATTGTCAGATTACTATCCTGTGAAGCACCTCGGGTATTTTCCTAAATTAAAGAATACAGGATAGAAGCGCAAGATATTGTGGAGGAATTGAGGTAGTACCAATGAGATAAACTTATTGGTACATAAATCAATCGTGCTAAGTTCTATATTCTCATGTCATTGATTTTTGAATCTTCAAAGTGTTATGTGATGGGGGTGGAGATACACTGGAGGTGAGATGAAGGACCATTTGGTGAGGGATGAGATGTTTGTCTTTGAAGTCAATGGATCTGAATGTTGAGAGGTGCATGTAACTATAGCTGACATTATCATGCTTTAAAGGATTGGAGACACAAAGTTACAGTTCTTTCTCAAGGCTATCAACTTCTGGTTAAGTTTTGATCAAAATTTAGAGTTTCATCTTCATGCAAGAAAAAAATCCAAATCGAGGTTTAGTTTAAAGATACAGCGGGAAAACAGGCCTGCATATTAACACTATACGACACATACTAAGTACATTTTTTACATTTACCAAATCAATTAACCTACAAAGCTGTACGTCATTGGACTTATCTAGTTCCTGATCCAATGTAGTCAAGATAAATCCTACATGTGTTTTTGGACTCCCTCAGCAAATCAAGAATGTTACATTATATAAGTAAAAATATGCAAGCAAGTAACATAATTTATCACACGTTAGTGATATTGATGGCTCTGCTACAGAAGGCACAGAATCCATTGTGCTGTTCTGTCATAATATGGCCATTTAGATTAATTTTGAAACAAAGTAAATCATTTTATTACGGTCCTAATTTTATTATTTTCCATCTTTAAAATAATTGAATATTATATGTGCTATAATGACAGGGTGCCATTAGAATAACAAAACTTCAATTATTTTGTTAACTTTAGTGTAAGGATAATGTGGGTATAATTAATGATAATGTGGGTATAATTAACTTAAAACTACGGTAGCGCACATAGTGCGCAATTAAGCATTTTCCATGGTGCAAATAGTAACGGAGAAAATTACATATAAATGACACAGATACTAAACATTTATTCTACGCATGCCACTAAATTATGTTCTTTAGGCCAAAGGATGTTGAAAATAACATGTGTAAGAAGGAACTGCAGATGCTGGTTTAAACCGAAGATAGACACAAAAAGCTGGAGTAATTCAGCCGGACGGGCAGCATCTCTAGAGAGAAGGAATGGGTGATGTTTGGCGTCGAGAACCTTCAGACTGGTTATGGATAAGGGAAATGGGAGATATAGACGGTGATGTGGAGAGAAAGAACAATGAATGAGAAATGCAAAAAAGTAACGATGATAAAGGAAATGGGCATCAAATGTAGGCTGTTTGTAGGGTGAAAATTAGAAGCTAGTGGTACTTGGGTGGGAGAGAGAGAGAGAGAGAGAAGGAAGGCCAGGGCTACTAGAAGAGAGATAAATCAATATTCATACCACTGGGCTGTAAGCTGTCCAAGCAAAATATGAGATGTTGTTCCTTCAATTTGTGTTTAGCCTCACTCTGTCCTCGTCCATTGTCGGGGGACAGAAAGGTCTGAGTAGGAATGGGAAGGAGAATTAAAGTGTCCAGCAACCGGGAGATCAGGTTGGTTCACGTGGGCTGAGTGAAGGTGTTCCGCGAAACGATCGTCCGGTCTGCGTTTGGTCTCGCCGATGTATAAGAGTCCACATCTTGAACAACAGATATAGTAGATGAGGTTGGAGGAGGTGCAAGTGAACCTCTGCCGCACCTGAAAGGACTGTCGGGGTCACTGGACAGAGTCGAGGGAGAGAATAGCGGCATATGTTGCATCTTCTGCAGTTGCAGGGAAAGGTACCTGGGGAGGGGGTGGTTTGGGTGGGAAGGGATGAGTTAACCAGGGAGTTATGGAGGGAACGGCCTCTGCGGAAGAGGGAAAGCGGTGGAGATGGGAAAATGTGGCTAGCGGTGGGATCCCATTGTAAGTGGCGGAAATTTTGGGGGATTATGTGTTTTAGGCGACGGCTGATGGGGTGGAAGGTAAAGACTAGGGGGACTGTCTCAGTTGTGATGAGGGGGAGCAGGGGCCAAGCTATGGAATACCGTGGAGACATGAGTGAGGGCCTCATCTATGATGAGAGAGCGGAACCCCATTCTCTGAAGAATTAGGACGTTTTGGATGTTCTAGTATGGAACACCTCATCTTGGGCGCAGATGCTGCGTAGATGGAGGAATTGGGAGTTGGGGATAGTCTTTGCAGGAAGCAGGATGGGAGGAAGTGTAGTCAAGATAGATATGGGAGTAAGTGGGTTTGTAATGGACATCAGTCACTAGTCTATAGTGATGGAGACTGAGATCAAGAAAGGGGAGGGAGGTTGACAGATGGTCCAAGTAAATTATTGGAATGAAGAGCCACATGCAATGTCAAAACACTGGTTAATGGTCGGTCGTAATTAGTGCAATACGCTTCCAGCATGGATTTAAAAACATCTAAAATACCTTTGGTGCTCGTCCTAATCCAAAATCTCAGTTTGGTTACCACATATCCATTTCACCGCATGCTCACAAACATATTGTGCCCAGGTTGGTATTTTTTTATTTTGTAGTCAGTTATACAGCATAAAAATGGGCCCTTCATCCCAATTTGACCTTGCCGACCAAATGCCCCATTTATACTAGTCCCACCTTTGGTCCATATCTCTCCCAACCTTTCCTATGCATGTACCTGTCCAAATGTCTTCTAAACATTGTTATTGTACAAGCCTAAACTACCTCCTCTGGTAGCTAGTTCCATGTTGTCACCACCATCTGTGTAGTAAAGGTTGCCCCTCCGATTCCAACTAAATCTTTCCCTACTCGCCTCAAACCAATGTTGCCTGTTTCTTGCTACCCCTAATCTGGGTAACACTCTGTACATTTAACCTATATATTTCCCTCATGATCTTACACACCTCTGTAAGATCACCCCTCATCTCCATGTGTTACAAGGAATAAAGTCCTAGCTACGCAACCTCTCCCTGCAACACAGGCCCTCAAGACCTGGCAACATCCTTGTAAATCCCCTCTGCACTTTTCCAGCTTAATGCAAGAACAGCTTGATATGGTGAAAGAACAGCCATAATGCGCGTAATAATTTTGAAAAAATTCAGGCACCGGAGAATCGATTTAGTAAGATAGGCAAATTCCACATTAACATGGTTGTTGCCGCATCACATTTTTGCTTCCATGGCCCATCTGAAAAATGGGTATGATAATGATCAATTTCACCATGTCATGTCATCCATTGGAAAATAGCTAGGATTTTGAAAAAGGATGAATGGAGGGATCTTTAAACTGGTACATGTGTTTCTGGCAAGTATCCTACAGATTGAGTATAACGGCCAACTTGGAATTTTAATTTCCATGCAATTCTTTCTAATGTATTTTTCAAAAAACTCTGCGAAGAGGGGAATACAGGTTTGGATGTAAATCAGCAGTGTTGTGTATTCTATATTTGAGAAACACTTCTATATCTTGTCTGAGACACCATAGTCAAGATTAAATCACGATTATTCATTTCTAACATGATTAAATTTATATGAAGGTTTATGTACCTAATTCTTTTGTTGTAAAAGAAGAAGGGTCTCGACCCGAAACGTCGCCTATCTCCTTCGCTCCTTAGATGCTGCTGCACCCGCTGAGTTTCTCCAGCCTTTTGTGTACCCAATGAAGTTGGCCTATTGAGCTTAATCCCTTATAAAGCTACTTTGATTGTTGTTTAACTGGTTGTTGTTCTTACCAAAAGTTCTTAAACACAGCCTTGATAATTAATTCATTTATTTTTTACCAAAAATTCAAGTTAAATCCTGCAGTTGACCATTATCACCTTTGCCACTCATTTTGAAAATTGAATCAATATGATTCCTCCTTCCTATTATTTGACAATACCCCACAAGTTCTCTCAATGCAATGGGAAAAATATTATATAACCATGAGGAGTTACTTGTGTCCTCTCGGCCTGCATTGAATTTCTGTCTTGTAGACATCAGAGTTCTGTACTGTGCCCCTGGTACATATTTTTATGGGAGTGCATAATGTTCATACTTTCCCCTGTGAGAATAACAATAAACTGGCCATTCAGAGTGTTAACATTTAGTTATTGTCCTATTTTTCATCTTTTAATACTTTCCTTTCTTCTCTACTCCTTAATCTTTAGAATTCTTTTATTATACAGAACTCTATTTATGCAGTAACGTTTATTTGAGAATGATATAGAATAATGCTGAATGTGGACAAAAGTGCTGGAGAAACTCAGCGGGTGAGTCAGCATCTATGGAGCAAAGGAATAGGTGACGTTTCAGGTCGAGACCCTGCTACAGACTGAATAAGGGTCTCGACCCGAAACGTCACCTATTCCTTCGCTCCATAGATGCTGCCTCACCCCGCTGAGTTTCTCCAGCACTTTTGTCCACCTTCGATTTTTCCAGCATCTGCAGTTCTTTCTTAACAACTTGGAATAATACTGAAATATGTTGGCCTCACTATCACAAATCAGCCTTTGACATATTTCTGTATCATTATATTTTTCTTCCATTGTGCTCTTTTTTTGTCCCTTGGGGTTTTTAATGTTCCTGTGATCCCGGATATTTTTACAGTGTGGGTGCAGTGGTCGCTGTCTGATGTCGGCACTGGGTGAATTGGGCTAGTTTCAAGTTTTAAACATCTTATTCCCAGGTTGGTGATCTCATTGGATACGGGTGCACCACTGGCCAATTTGGAGCGCAGTGAATTGAACTCTTTGGGGCAGTGCATGCACAACCAGCAGAGTGTCACAATATGGTTGTACGAAGCTCCTGTAAACCGACAGAATGACACTGATATATTGTTCAAGTTGTATTGTTTTGGCTCTCCATGGCTCCCTTCAGGAATCCTAATTTTGGCGGCACTGGCCTGAACCCTTTGGAGTTTAGAAGAGAGGGGGGACCTCATTGACATGTACCAAATAGTGAATGGCTTGGATAGAGTGGATGTGGGGAGGATGTTTCCACTTGTGGGAGAGTCCAGGACTAGAGGTTATAGTCTCAGAATTAAAGAACTTTCCTTCAGGAAGGAGATGAGAAGGAATTTCTGTTGTCAGAGGGTGGTGAATCTGTGGAAAACTGGAGGTGAAAAAATTCCAGGTCATGTTGGGGAAGGCTGCAAATAACCTCAGGCAGGCAGGTTCCCTGGTGGGACCATTGTTGGATAAGGAAGGCAAGATCTCCAGAGGAAAACAATGTGGAGAGCTTTGGAACTGGTAAAAAAAAACTCGGGTGCTCTAAGGGGGCAAGGGGAATAAGAGGTTACTTAAAAATATAGAATTCATTGTTCATACCACTGGGTTGCAAGCTCCCCAAGTGAAATATGAGATGCTGTTCCTCCAATTTTCACGTGGCCTCACTCCAAGGTACTGACCTGAACATCATCCATCCTTTTTCTCCAGAGATACTGCCTGACCCAATGACTTGCTCCAACACCTTGTGTCTATCTGTGCACACCTCTGCAAACCCCCAAACATTATTTGCATCTTTCATCTTTGAGTTTAAGCTTTTATAACCATATTTCCCATGTTATTTTCTCCCCTGCATATGAAGGAACTGCAGACGCTGGTTTACTCTGAAGTAAACCACTAAATATTAAAATAACTCAGCAGGACAGGCAGCATCTCTGGATAGAAGGAATGAGTGACATTCGGGTCGAAACCGTCCTTCAGAGTGAGTGTCAGGGAAGAGGGAGACACAGCGATATGGACGGTTATGGTGCAAAACGAGACGTCAAAGGGGACGAAGTTCAAGGAAAATGTAGCAAACAATGATAAAATGTTGTTCATCAGTATATGAAAAACAAAACTGAGAAATATTTGGAAATTGGATAAATCACAAACCAGCAAGTAAGGTTAAAGTAATGTAAAATACAAGGTTTTTGGTGCCTGACTTAGCAGTTCAATGCTACAAATACCGACTGACTTGTCAACAATTGAGGCTTATTAGTTTGTAATGCTTTTGCAATGTAATTTTCATTGTCATTACAAGTCAATCAATTTGAGTTATATTTTAGCAAGGATAAATTAAATAAAACTGACATAGCTTTTATGTTAATGCAGGAGATTAGTCAGACTTATTTACTTTTATAATGTAATAAAAATCAGAAGAAAATAGTGGTATTCTGTGGATGGCATAATTTATTGAAATTTAGATTGGATTTGACAATGTACATTATTACTGAGTCAGAGTGCTCCTAACACAATTTGAATGCCATTAAGCTAGTTTTCAGGATACTGTACTCAGTGAAAATGCCACAGTCGGTCAATTAGATAATTGAGCACCAAAGTAGTGAGATTGATAAAGTTGGTTTGATAGGAGTTTGATAAAGCTATTTAAAAGAGGTTACTTAAAAATTGCGTACAGTTCTGGTCTCCAAATCTGAGGAAGGACGTTATGGCCATAGAGGGAGTGCAGAGAAGGTTCACCAGACTGATTCCTGGGATGTCAGGACTGTCTTATGAAGAAAGACTGGATAGACTCGGTTTATACTCTCTAGAATTTAGGAGATTGAGAGGGGAGCTTATATAAACTTACAAAAAAGGGGTTGGACAGGCTAGATGCAGGAAGATTGTTCCCGATGTTGGGGAGGTCCAGGACAAGGGGTCACAGCTTAAGGATAAGGGGGAAATCCTTTAGGACCGAGATGAGAAGGACTTTTTTCACACAGAGAGTGGTGGGTCTCTGGAATTCTCTGCCACAGAGGGTAGTGGAGGCCAGTTCATTGGCTATATTTAAGAGGGAGTTAGATGTGGCCCTTGTGGCTAGGGGGATCAGAGGGTATGGAGAGAAGGCAGGTACGGGATACTGAGTTGGATGATCAGCCATGATCATATTGAATGGCGGTGCAGGCTCGAAGGGCCGAATGGCCTACTCCTGCACCTAATTTCTATGTTTCTATGTTTCTAAAATGTAGAAGTTTGTAAGAAGTTATGAATTGTGCAGAAAGCTTAGTAAGGCTGTACATTCTTTGCACAAAGAGGATATGTGTGTGTGTTACTGTGAAGGTCAGCATTTAACACAGGTGGCCAACTGCTTTTTTATTGAACTTCATTTGACAATAGTGGATACAATAGTGGAGTTAGATTGGTGCACAGGAATAAGGATAATGTGTTGGCAGAAGGGATTAGTTTTATTTGGCATCATGTTGAGCACAGAAATCATGGGTCAAAGGGCCTGGTCCTATGCTGTACTGTTTCATGTTCTATGATGGGTGGACAAATATTCTCAAGGGCTTAGAAGAACCTAGACAGTATGAAAAACATGTGTGTGTGTGTGTGTGTCTGTCTGTCTGTCTGTCTGTCTGTCTGTCTGTCTGTCTGTCTGTCTGTCTGTCTGTCTGTCTGTCTGTCTGTCTTCTAGGTTAGTCATGTTTTTGGGGGCAAGGGGAAGAAGATTAAACTGGCTATTAAACTTGGCTCGGACAAAACTCTGAACATTAATACCCCTCCATCTGTTATTTGCACTTTATCAATTTATTCATTCATGTGTGTATTTACGTATATAATTGTAGTCAATGCCTACTATGTTCTGTTGTGCTATGCAAAGAAAAACCCCTGTCTCACTGTGCGAGTTGGCCCACGAGTGACCCCGAGTTTTCACTCGTGGTGATCACGTAGCGGGAACGTCGGAACTCGCACGAGCAACTTATCGACTCGTGGCGCTAACGGCAGGTACTCGGGAAACTTGTTAACTCGTGAAAAAAATCAAACATGTTTGATTTTTTCCACGAGTCAAATTAACTGTTCAAGTGTAAAATGGAAACATTTTAACTCGTTGTAATAACGTAGTGGCCCCGTGCGTTTATCTTAGTGTCTCGTGAGTGTACCGTGGGAACTTTAATAATCTGTTCTTTTGCTCGTAAGACTGAACCAAAGATAGACACAAAATGCTGGAGTTTATAACTCAGCGGACCAGGCAGCATCTCTGGAGAGAAGGAATAGAGTCGAGACCCTTCTTCAGACTTTCCTTCGCTCCAGAGATGCAGCCTGTCCCGCAGAGTTACTCCAGCATTTCGTGTCTATCTTCGGCCTTTCTGCCACTTGTCCCCGTGGCTTCACTCTGTCTCAATGAACGGCTTAAAGACCTGCCGTAGGGGCAAGTCTGGGGTGGTGGGTGGGATGTGTCCACGTGTGATGCTCCATCCACCCCCCGGGGCCGAGAGTGTGGGATTGGGAAGGAACTGCAGATGCTGGTTCACACCGGAGATAGACACACACAATGCTGGAGTAACTCGGCGGGACAGGCAGCATCTCTGGAGCGAAGGAATGGGTGGCATTTCGGGTAAGTCTGAAGAAGGGTCTCGACTCTATTCCTTCTCTCCAGAGATGCTGCCTGGTCCGCTGAGTTGTGTGTATGTGTCTCTCTCCCTCTCTGTCTATCTGTGTGTATCTGTGTGTGTGTCTGCTGTCGGGTCCCGGTGGCCGCTCAAAGTCACCCGAGCTGCTTGATTCCTCTGAAGTGGTGGCCAGCTGCTGTCTGTGTGTGTGTGTGTGTGTGTGTGTGTGTGTGTGTGTGTGTGTGTGTGTGTGTGTGTGTGTGTCTCTCTCCCTCTCTGTCTATCTGTGTGTGTGTGTGTGTGTGTACTGTCGGGTCCCGGTGGCCGCTCAAAGTCACCCGAGCTGCTTAATTCCTCTGAAGTGGTGGCCAGCTGCTGTCTGTGTGTATCTCTGTGTGTGTGTGTGTGTGTGTGTGTGTGTGTGTGTGTGTGTGTGTGTGTGTCTCTCTCTCTCTCCCTCTCTGTCTATCTGTGTGTGTGTGTGTGTGTGTGTGTGTGTACTGTCGGGTCCCGGTGGCCGCTCAGTCACCCGAGCTGCTTAATTCCTCTGAAGTGGTGGCCAGCTGCTGTCTGTGTGTATCTGTGTGTGTGTGTGTGTGTGTGTGTGTGTGTGTGTGTCTCTCTCTCTCTCTCCCTCTCTGTCTATCTGTGTGTATCTGTGTGTGTGTCTGATGTCGGGTCCCGGTGGCCGCTCAAAGTCATCCGAGCTGCCTCATTCCTCTGAAGTGGTGACCAGCTGCTGTCTGTGTGTATCTCTGTGTGTGTGTGTGTGTGTGTGTGTGTGTGTGTGTGTCTCTCTCTCTCCCTCTCTGTCTATCTGTGTGTGTGTGTGTGTGTGTACTGTCGGGTCCCGGTGGCCGCTCAGTCACCCGAGCTGCTTAATTCCTCTGAAGTGGTGGCCAGCTGCTGTCTGTGTGTATCTCTGTGTGTGTGTGTGTGTGTGTGTCTCTCTCTCTCTCTCCCTCTCTGTCTATCTGTGTGTATCTGTGTGTGTGTCTGATGTCGGGTCCCGGTGGCCGCTCAAAGTCATCCGAGCTGCCTCATTCCTCTGAAGTGGTGACCAGCTGCTGTCTGTGTGTATCTCTCTGTGTGTGTGTGTGTGTGTGTGTGTGTGTGTGTGTGTGTGTGTGTGTGTGTGTGTGTACTGTCGGGTCCCTGCGGCCGCTCAGTCACCCGAGCTGCTTAATTCCTCTGAAGTGGTGGCCAGCTGCTGTCTGTGTGTATCTCTCTCTCTCTGTGTGTATCTCTCTCTGTGTGTGTGTGTGTGTGTGTGTGTGTGTGTGTGTGTGTGTGTGTGTCTGCGTCTGCTGTCGGGTCCCAACGGCCGCTCAATGTCAGTCACCCGGGCTGCTTCCTTTTTTAAAATTATTTAAAATAGAGATCCATTGCAAAAAAGTATTTAAAAACATAAAAAAACAAGAAATGCTTGGTAGAATGCGCATTTTCCCATTGTAGGTCATATCAATAGATGCGGCCGCGCTGAAATAACTCAAAACCACAGGATGGAGATGTATTTTAACATTGTTGCTTTATTAAACCATACCTTCATTCACGGTTGGCTCAAGAGTAACGGGAGAGGAACTTGCTAACTCGGGAGAGGAACTTGCTAACTCGGGAGAGGAACTTGCAACATCGCAGCAATTACATACCCGTGGGAACTCGGCCACACACTTGATCATACACTTGCAGTCTCGTGCGCAGCCACGAGTCTATCACTCGGGGTACCTCGTGGGTCAACTCGCACAGTGAGACAGGGGCATTTAGAGTTAGCCAGTTTTGGGGTGACACAGCAGTGGAGTTGCTGTCTTACACCGATCAAATACCCGGGTTTGATCCTGACCACGGGTGGTGTCTGTGCAGAGTTTGTACATTCTCCACGAGACCTCTTTGATTTTCTCAGGTGCTCTGGTTTCCTCCCACATTCCAAGGACATGCAGGTTTGTCAGTTAGTTGGCCTCTATGATTTGTCACTTATGTGTAGGATAAAACTAGTGTACGAGTCTGCAATGGGATATAGATCAGCTATAGAAATGGGTGGAGAAATGGCAGATGGAGTTTAATCTGGGCAAGTGTGAGATGTTGCACTTTGGGAGGTTAAAGTGAAGGTATATATTGATGGCAAGATCTTTAACAGCATTGATGTGCAGAGGGGGTTCAGCTCCATAGCTTCCTGACACAACTTAAGTCGATAATAAGGTGGGAAAGAGGTCATATGGTATGCACTCTGAAACTCTGGTAAACCACTTCTGAAAAAGTGGTTTACCAGAATTCTGCCTTAGATTGGAGGGTATTAGAAGTTGTACAAATTTGAATCGTTTTCTCTGCAAGATCAGAGTTTGAGAGGATAGAGGTTTCAAGGAGATGTGCAAGGCCAGTTTTTTGTTTTATACTACCATATAAATCTCGAGCACATTCACATGGGCACTGCAGTTTTCTGGCAGTCCTTTGTGGAATCACAAGCTGTTAGTCAGTGCGACCCAATCAGTGTACCTGGAGAGAGGTTAAAGTGCTGCTGCCATTGGTTTGCTGCTAAAGATACCTGCAGTAAGTAGTCTTTTTTTCATGACTTACTGATGAAAGTCATATGAGACATCATCACCTTTAATGATGAAAAGGATATCAATCATCTCTCGGTATTAAACAGTGAAATATCATTACGAATGTACTTGTGTGTCACATTTGAAGGAGGTATGGTAATGTTTCTTGTGTGACCAGGTCAACACTAATGACTGCTGCAGATGAAAATCTGAAATTGTAAAGGAAAATAATTATCAAAGATTTGGTTTACACCAAGCAGGGAGTATCTCACAGATTTCTGTATCATTACATTCACAACAGATTAATGTCGAAAGAAGGTTGATTTGTTTTGTAACTTCAGGTGAGAATACAGGTGAAACAATGTTCACAAAGGTCTTTTCCAAATTCAGAAAAGTGAATTGATTTCTGTCTTCAGACAAACCTGCTGGAGACATGTCAAAAGTTGTCTGGTAATACTGTGAAACACCTTCAGCTATTGTGCTACATAAATTAGAGGGATTTTATATAAGACAGTTATTTTTACGCTAAGGACTGGTGAACTGTGCATTATATAATTTTAATTTCATTGTCTCACTCTCTGTGGAGTTTTTTGTATTTCTTTGCTATTACACTTCTGAGGTTGAAATGCTTTTGGTATTTGTGCAAGCCTGAATATTTCTCCGACTTTGGGGAGGGAAGTCCTTGTGTTGTCTGGCCTGTTTATGATTTCAGACCTATACGTGTTTGGGTTTTGTCTTTATTTGGATGTGGTCCAGCAAGTTACTCAATTCAAAGGAAATTGGGGAATGGCAATAAATGCTAGCCTTGCAATAATGGCCGAAAGGAGGTGAATAGTCTGTTGCAAATGTTATTTTGTTGTGGGTTTATTTTTATTTATTGAGTACACAAGTACTTGTGATTTCCTTCAGCTGCTGATTGAACTGTTGCATGTCCTCTCCTCATCTACCCATTTGCTCATTTTTTTGTTCTTAAGGAGACACGATGATGCAGCTGATAGAACTGTTTTCTCACAGCGTTGGAGACCTGGGTTCAATCCTGACCTCCAGTGCTGTCTGTGTGGAGTTTGCAGATTCACCCTGTGACTGTGTGGGATTTCTCTGGGTGCTTCGGTTTCCTCTGACATCCCAAAAACCTGCACGTTTGTAGTTGTTTGGCCTCTGTACAATTGCCCCAGTGTGCAGCTGAATGGAAGGGACATTTGGACGCCATAGAAGCTGGGTGAACGGATGATCGCCGTGGACTGGGTGGATGCAAGGACCTGTTTTGATGCTGTATCGAAATCTCTGATTGAAAGCAGTGAATAGCTCTTCATTATGATGTTTTGTTGTGGTTGAAATTGAATGGTTGCCACAGTTATTTAGCCAAGACTAAACTTCAGGTTGCTTGCAATCCATTTCATAACACATCTTGTAGTTGTATAGGTTTCAGCATGTTAGTTCTGTGCAAAAGCCTTGCGTAGATAACAAACATCAGTGCTAGAGTTTGCTGTGATTACCAGTCAACCAACTGTCCCGACCACAGGTGCTGTCTGTATGGAGTTAATACGTTCTCCCTGTGACTGTGGGTTTTTTCTGGGTGCTCCAGTGTCCTCCCACATTCTAAAGATGTACAGGTTTGCAGGTTAATGGGCTTCAGTAAAGTTTGTAAATTGTTCCGGCTGTGTGGGATAGTGTTAGTGTGCGGGGATCACTGGTTGGCACGGACTTGGTGGGCCGAAGGGCCTGTTTCAGCGCTGTATCACTAAACTAAACTAAACTAAACCTGCTGATGCACTGAATGATAGCCCAGAGCCAGCAGGTCACATGATGGCAGTCATGAGAAATTCCTGCATACTCCTGAGTAACTTGTATACAGAATAAGATAGTTGGACATTGTAAACTAACAGCATCCTAATAGATTGACAAACCATCCAGACACACTTGCAGGAACCCAGCAAATTAGACACAAATCTGGAAGATTGAATTTGTAGTTTTCCTTTATTTTGTTTTGCTTCATCTTGTTCCCTCCTGGCCACTTTTAATAGCTGTCTGGCTTTAAACCAAGCTCTCACTTTAAGCAGTTGCTCCACAAGCATCAATCTACACCCACATCTTTGCAATTTCCTAGATTCATGGCGTAAACAAGTCAATTACCAGAGACACTTCCATCTTTCTATCTCTCAACAATATTAGATTAGCTGAACTGAGGATTTCTGATGGAACCAATATGATTTTGAGTGAAATCTGACGTCATTGTAACTTACAATCACAAGACACGGAAATTGAGAGATGTTGAGTCACATGACATTGTTGCAATATCTTTCCAAATGCTCGTATCGCGATGTTGAATGCAATCCAGACATAGGACACGTAATGGAAACTAATAAATAATAAAAGCAAATCACCCAAGGTCATGTGCATTAAGGATGACTTGGAGCAGTTTTTTGGATTAAAGCAAATTAATTGTTTAGCTTTGGGTCTTTTCCACAACATGGAAAAAATTAAGCTTGATTGCTTTTTGTTGCCATAACTGGCTTCGTCTTGATACTGATTTCTATCTGAATTTAGTGAGGATGCCTGATATTAATCTTTTATCACATAATTATGTGTCAAAAACTAGAGGACATAGCTGGAAATGTTAGTCTAAAGGGCATAGTGCCCCTGTCCCACTTAGGAAACCTGAACGGAAACTTCTGGAGACTTTGCGCCCCACCCAAGGTTTCCGTGTGGTTCCCGGAGGTTTTTGTCAGTCTCCCTAATGGTCGAAAGGGGTTTCCGTTTTAAAAATCGGTAATTGTTTTAGTCGAAGCCGGTTGCGATGGCAGTTGAAGGCGGTTGCCGGGGGACACAAACCCTTATTCTAAAATTGAATAAATTATTATTTTTTTATTATCAATCTACACACAATACCCCATAATTAAAAAAAAGCCAAAGCAGGTGTTTAGAAATTTTTGCAATGTAATTAAAAATAAATAACTGAAATATCACATTTACATAAGTATTCAGACCCTTTACTCAGTACTTTGTTGAGGCACCTTTGGCAGCGATTACAGCTCAAGTCTTCTTGGGTATGACGCTAAAAGCTTGGCACACCTGTATTTGGGTAATTTCTCCCATTCTCCTCTGCAGATCCTCTCAAGCTCAGGTTGGATGTGGAGCGTCGATGCACAGCTATTTTCAGGAACCTCCAGAGATGTTCGATCGGGGTCAAGTCCGGGCTCTGGCTGGGCCATTCAAGGACACCCACAGACTAATCACAAAGCCACTCCTGCATTGTCTTGGCTGTGTGCTAAGGGTTGTTGTCCTGTTGGACGGTGAACCTCCGCCCCAGTCTGAAGTCCAGAACGCTCTGGAGCAGGTTTTCATCAAGGATCTCTCTGTACTTTGTTCAGTTCATCTTTCCCTCAATCCTGACTAGTTTCCCAGTTCCTGTCGCTGAAAACATCCCCACAACATAATGCTTCACCATAGGTATGGTATTGGCCAGGTGATGAGCGGTGCCTGGTTTCCTCCAGATGTGACGCTTGGCATTCAGGCCAAAGAGTTAAATTCCAAAGAGCTAATGGTCACAATCCCCTGTGCTGGACCCTCTGCAGTTTGCATATCGGGCCAATAGATCTGTGGGCGACGCAGTCAACCTGGGCCTGCACTTCATCCCACGGGACCGCCAGGGGACCTATGCGAGGATCTTGTTTGTTGATTTTAGCTCTGCATTCAACACCATTGTGCCAGAGCTACTACACTCCAAGCTTTCCAAGTTGACTGTGCCTGAACCCCTCTGTCGGTGGATCACCAGCTTCCTGACAGACAGGAAGCAGCATGTGAGGCTGGGAAAGCACATCTCGGACCCGCAGACCCTCAGCATAGGAGCACCGCAAGGCTGCGTACTCTCCTCTCTCCTCTACTCTCTCTACACCAACGACTGCACCTCCACTGACTCCTCTGTCAAGCTTCTCAAGTTTGCTGACGACACAACCCTGATTGGACTGATCCAGGATTGGGAGGAATCTGCCTACAGACAGGAAGTGACACAGCTGGCGACCTGGTGCCTTCGTTAAAAACCTGGAGCTCGATGCACTTAAGACGGTGGAATTGATTGTAGACTTTAGGAGAGCTCCCCCTCCCCTCACCCACTCACCATTGACCCCGCAACACCACTGTCACATCTGTGGAGTATTTTAAGTTCCTGGGAACCATCATCTCCAAGGACCTTAAGTGGAGGGCTACCATCGACTCCACAGTCAAAAAGGCACAACAGAGGATGTACTTCCTGCGGCAGCTGAGGAAGCACAATCTGCCACAGGCAATGATGGTCCAATTCTACACGGCCATCGTAGAGTCTGTTCTCACCTTCTCCATCATGGTCTGTTTTGGCTCAGCCACCAAGCACGACACCTGGAGGCTGCAGCGAATCGTCCGATCAGCAGAGAAGGTTATTGGCTGCAACCTTCCCTCCATTGACGAACTGTACACTGCAAGGGCCAGGAAGCGAGCGGGCAAGATCATCTCTGACCCCTCTCACCCTGGCCACAAACTCTTTGAATCTCTTCCCTCTGGAAGGCAACTTCAGATTGTCAAAGCTGCCACAGCCAGACATAAAAATTATTTTTATCCACGAGTAGTTGCTCTACTCAATAACAAAAAATCTGTAGCCTCCTTATGCTCTAGTATTTTATTTAATTCACATGTTTAATCAATAATGTTTTATTATTAATGTTTTATGTGTTATTCCTAATTGTCACTATGTCATGTTATCACTTGTGGGCGGAGCACCAAGGTAAATTCCTTGTATGTGAATAATTGGCCAATAAACGTATTCATTCATTATAGGTTACTTTGTGCTCATTTTAATTAGCCTGGCTGCAGGATTCCTTCACTAGTGACCACATGCTAAATCAACCCCACATGGGCTGTTTTTCTGTAACATAGTCAACACTATTAAACTGGTTTGAATTTAACTTTTTTAAATACTTTGAACAATAGTTTCAAGGGTAACTAAGGTAAACCCATTGTTTCTGTTTTTATTTATATTATCTTTTACATACACACAAATGTAACTTGCATGTTAGGAGAGATTCCTCCACAATACCACTGTTCCAGGATTCATGTGCTGTCCCTGACATTATATTATGCGTGGGTTGTCAGCAATGGCAATATGCTCCCACAGTGTATTCTCTTGCATTCTGCACAACTGAAGCTGCTTCTTTGCTTTTCTTTTGCACAAAAGCTTTTTTCAAATCGCAGCCTTGGTAGGTGCCTTTCACGATTTCGCATGGAATAAAGACTCTCCAAACAGCATGAGAGTGGAGATTCACAAAATAATTTTATAACGCTTTGATGATCCTGTTCACCTTTAACCGCCCAGAAATCAGATTCCCTTATGTCCTTTTATTATGCATAAACTGTGCACTAAATCTATTTTTTCTTGAATTAGATTACTTTAATGATTTCTGAATGAACTTGCACCCATTGGGAAGTTGATCCAGGCGGCTCCAGATGTGATTCGCATTCGCCTGGCCGATATTTACCCAGTGGGGGCAGGTGTTGAATGATATCAGTGTGATCAATGCATGTTTCACCCGTACAGGCAGGAATTGAGCGTTTGGGTGTAAGTTGTGACCGTTGCTGACCCATGAGCAGATTGCACATTGAGAGAACCGCACAAGAACAGACCCTTCGGTCCACAATGCCTGCGCCGAGCGTGGGTCAAAATTAAAGGAGTCGGATTTCAGGGCTGTTTAAGCTACATTTTAGATTTCCAGCATTTTGTGTTTTGGGATTTTAGCCTTGAGTGCATTATTTCCATTTTGTACTTCTTGTCTGTCGGGTGAATTTTTTTTTTTTCCTACTGCAACCTGAAATAATGTTATCACTAAATCTGTAGTTGTCATTGGCCTTTCAGAACACATTCACAGACAGCTCCAGATGAATGCCCATCCCATAATAGGTGATGGTAGGGAGATTGCCATGAAATAATGAATTGAATATAATTGGTTTAAAAAAAATGTCATCAACTTGAAAAGTAATCTGTTGCTTTAACCATGCTGCCTGACCTATTGAGTTTTGACTGCATTCTCCATTTTTATTTCAAATTACCTACGTCTACAATGCTCCTCTATCGTAGATATCTTCAAACAAAGCCGATCCCATCTGGTGCCTGAGATTCATCAGCGATGTCAAGTGCTGCATTAAAACTTTTGGTTTGAAAAATAATTTTCTTGGAGCCAGAAGGCATTTCCTAAGACACTCGGTACTCTCGTGTCACTCTAGATTTCACTGCACTGCCTTTTTGTTCTCCCTGCTTTAGCACTGTCTTGTTCTTGAAATGTTTGCCTCCACTGGGTGAATTTTGATGGGATGGATGTGGATTAATTCAGTAGGCAGAAATGATTTAGTCAGTGTCATGTCTTGCTCTCTTTTCTTCATTGCCTTCATTTAGTTAGTTTGTGTTAGCAGACCATTGATTATTGAGGCCATAAATTGAAAATCAGTGTACTCTTTGCTCTAGCTACAGATAATCCTTGGTTATCTGTGAAGGTCGAGGAGGAGCAGCAGCCAGACCAGTGAGGAAGTGGATTGGCTGAGACATCTTAATTAGTTGAATGGATAGTTGACTTGATTACTTAAAATTAAGTTTGGGTGTAGCAGAGCGGCCTGTTGGAAGTGGCCTTGTTGCGGTGAAGTGCCTTGGAGAGGTAAAGTGCAAATTTCTGCCCCGAGAGTCTTTGGGGAGGAGGCTACATTTAATTGGTTGTGTGTGTGTGTGTTTAATTTCATTTGTTATATTTAAACTTATTGCAGTGATGGCAGGAATGTTACTGCAGTGCGTTGCAGGATGTGTGTGGTAAGCCGGAAGCACTGCCGTTGTCACCCCCCCCACTACACCTGTGGGGACTGTGTCCAGATGCAGCTCCTCAAGGACCGAGTTGGGGAACTGGAGCAGCAGCTGGTTGACCTGCGGTCCATATGGGAAGATGAAAGATCCTGACAGGACCTACAGTCAGGTCATCACTCCAAGAGTGCAGGAGGTGTGATGGTTAGAGATGGAAAGGAAGGGAATCAAATTAGTACAGGAGACCTCAGTGGAAGTACCTCTTAAGCAGCTCCTTTTGGGAGCTGACTGGGCAGGTGACACTTCCAGTCCAAGCGGTGGACAAGTCTGACTCGCATCCTGGTGCTGAGGCTCGACTGGCGAGACCGATGTCAGGCAGAGCCATAGTGATGGGTGACTCCATTGTCAGAGGTGCGGACAGGAAATTCTGTGGTGACAGGCAAGACTCGAGGATGGTGTTGCCTCCATGGTGCCAGGGTCCAAGACTTCTCAGACTGACTTCAGAACATCCTTGAGAGGAAAGGGGAGCAGCCAGAGGTAGTTGTGCAAGTAGGCACAAATGCCGTGGGTAAGAAGAGGTAGGAGGTTCTGCAACGTGAGTATAGAGAATGAGGTAGGAGGCTGAAAAGCAGGACTTATAACCATATAACAATTACAGCACGGAAACAGGCCCTCTCGGCCCTTCCAGTCCGTGCCGACCATTTCTAGGGTGGTTACATCTGGTTTGCTTCCAGTACCTCGTGCTTGTGAGGGTAGGAACAGGGAGATGGGGGATCTAAATGTGTGGCTGAGGAGTTGGTGCAGGGGGCAGGAATTTAGATTTCTAGATCACTCGGATCTCTTCTGGGGCAGGGGTGACCTGTACTAAAGGAACGGTTTGCACCTTAATTGGAGGGAGAGCGACATTCTGGCAGACAGGTTTGCAAGTGCGACACGAGTGGGTTTAACAGGAGAGTGTAACTTGCAGGGCAGGGGGATGGGAACCAATGGAAGGAGACAGAGGGCCATAAAAGGAGGACAGAAGCAAAATCTAGAAGGGAGAAAAGAAAAACAAACCTGAAAGCTTTGTGCCTCAATGCAAGGAGCATTCGTAATAAGGTGGCTGAATTACAATGTGCAGTTAGTAGTTAAGGGATATGATATAGTTGGAATTACAGAGACATGGCTCCAGGGTGACCAAGGCTGGGAGCTAAACATGTAAGGGTATTCAATATTCAGGAAGGATAGACAGAAAGGAAGAGATGGAGTGGCATTGCTGGTTAAATAGGTGAATGCAACAGCAAAAGAGATTAATGCAACAGCCATTAGCTTGGATGCTGTAGAATCGATCTGGGTAGAACTGCAAAATAGCCAAGGGCAGAAAATGTTTGTTGGAGTTGTATACAGACCAGCAAGTAGCAATAGGGAGGTTGGGGATAGCATCAAGCAGGAAATCAGTGATGCGTGTAGCAAAGGTACAGCAGTTATATTGGGACAATCAAATTGGTAGCAGTACTGAGGAGGAGGATTTCCTGGAATGTTTACAGGATGGTTTTTTAAGCCATTATGTGGAGGAACCGACTAGAGGGCAGGCCATCCTAGCCTCGGCATTGTGTAATGAGGACGGATTAGTTAGCAAACTTGTTGTGCAAAGCCCTTTGGGCAACAGTGAGCATAATATGGTGGAATTCTGCATTAGGATGGAGAGTGACCCGATTAATTCAGAGACTAGAGTCCTGAACTTAAAGAAAGGAGACTTTGAAGGTATGAGATGGGAATTGGCTAGGATAGACTGGCAAATTATACTTAAAGGGTTGACTGTGCAATGGCAAAGATTTAAAGATCGCATGGATGAACTCCAAAAAATTTTCATCCCTGCCTGGCAAAAAAATAAAACGGGGAAGGCAGCTCAGCTGTGGCTAATGAGGGAAATCAAGGATAGTGTTAAATTCAAGGAAGAGGCATATGAGGCCAAAGGAGAAATGTATTCAAGAGGACAAAGGGGTTAATTAAGAGAAGGGGGGGAGGGGGAAAGAGCATGAAGAAAGCTTGCGGGGAATCTAAAAACTGACTGTAAAAACTTCTTTAGATATGTAAAAAGGTAAAGATTAGTGAAGACAAATGTAGGTCCCTTACTATGAGAGACAGGTACATTTATAATGGGGAAACGAGGAAATGGCAGAACAGTTAAACAAGTACTTTGATTCTGTTTTCACTAAGGAAGACACAAACAATCTCCCAGAAATACTGGGGGGACTGAGGATCTAGTGGGAGGGAGGAATTGAAATGAATCCTCATTAGTCAGGAAATGGTGTTAGGTAAACTGTAGGGATTGAAGGCAGATAAATCCCCAGAGCCTGATGGTCTGCATCCCAGCGTACTCAAGGAGGTGGCCTGGAAAATCGTGGATGCATTGGTGATCATTTTCCAATGTTCTATGGACTCTGGATCAGTTCATGTCGACTGGAGCGTAGCCAATGTAATTCCACTTTTTAAGAAAGGCGGGAGAGAGAGAACGGGGGAATTATAGACCAGTTAGCCTTACACCGGTAGTAGGGAATGCTTGAGTCGATTATTAAAGATGCAATAGTGAAATAGCTAATAGTCAAATCTAAAATGGAGTTGGTCTTCTACAAAAGCCTGATCCAGTAGAACAAAACAATGGCTCAGTGCCAAGTCTGAATGACTTTGTAAATTATATGGAACACAATATGGAGGACAGGTCGTCTTTTCAATAAAGACATTAAGATGGCAGCCTGCGTAATAACATGTGCTTATTTTCAAGGCCATAAAGAAGTCAAAATTGAAAAAAAAAATAGCTGACGCTCCAGAGATAAGTAATAACTTATTATTGGATGAGCTTGATTTGGACCCAACTTTTCTTATATTCTGAAAGACTACAGAATTTTTGAATTTTTATACAAAAAACAAATGAGTGCGCTATAGTGGCTTCTTGAGACTGGCATTTATCACAGATAGGTGAGATGTTGGGAAAAAGTTTACTTATTTTAGTTTTTGAATAGTATAATCTATGTCTAAATTGGATTAAAGTGTGTCTTACGTTAATTGAACATTTGTGCACATTTAGTAAGTGTTCATCCCACCTCTCTTTTGAAATTTTGATAGTTAATTCTTGTTCCCAGTCTCTTCTAATACCTTCAGTTGTTGGTATTTCTGCATTTAGAATAATATTATATGTATATGATATTAAGTTTGCTGATTCAGCCTTTGTCTTCATTGCTTCATCCAGTAGATCTAATGGCATATTGTAATATTCTTGTGCATATTTTTTCAGATAGTCACATATTTGAAAATATTTAAAATACTGATTGTTTCCCAAATTGTACTTTAGTTGTAGTTGTTTGAATGATAGTAATTATCCCATTTCATACAAGTCTCCCAGCGTTTTAATTCTACTCTTTCCCATTGTATAAATGATTTATCTATAATTGAGGGTTTAAACGAAGGGTTATTAACTATTGGAGATAAGAGAGATAAATTTCTTAATTTTAAGTTGTATTTTATTTGTTTCCAAGTTCTAATTGTACTATGTATAATTGGATTTTTGTTATAGTTTGTATTATTCAACTTCATTGGTGAGAGAATCCATTCTGCTCTGGTGTCAGTTTTATTTTAAATAGTTTTATAACGATTTCAAAAATTTCAATGCAAAATTTTTGAAATTTTTGACAAGGGGTCACAGCTTAAGGATAAGGGGGAAATCCTTTAAGACCGAGATGAGAAAGACTTTTTTCACACAGAGAGTGGCGAGTCTCTGGAACTCTCTGCCACAGAGGGTAGTTGAGGCCAGTTCATTGGCTATATTTAAGAGGGAGTTAGATGTGGCCCTTGTGGCTAAGGGGATCAGAGGGTATGGAGAGAAGGCAGGTACAGGATACTGAGTTGGATGATCAGCCATGATCACATTGAATGGTGGTGCAGGCTCGAAGGGCCGAATGGCCTACTCCTGCACCTAATTTCTATGTTTCTAGAAGGATCGCTCCAATATTACAAGGGGAGCAATGCTCTTTCTCCATAATAATCCAATCCAAGCTGCTGGGCAGAATTGTCCAGCAGTTGAATCATTTTTTTATATTTACAGACCAGTAATAATACATAAAGTTAGGGAGTGCTAATCCCCCTACTGCTTTGGGTTTATTCAAGTGTATTCTTTGTATTCTATGGGATTTATAATCCCATATAAAATTTGTAATGTCTGAATCCAATTAAAAAAAAAAAAAAAAAAAAACTTTTTTGGTAGGTATATTGGAATTGATTGGAACAGGTATAAAATTTGTGGTAGAAAAATCATTTTTATAGCATTTATTCGGCCTATTAAAGACATCGGAAGCGTTTTCCAGAATTTAATTAAATTATATAATTTCTTAAGTAAAGGATTATAATTTGTGTTAAACATATCTTGATATCTTGTAATTTCAATACCCAAGTATTTAATTTTTTTTCTGTAGCTATTTTAAAAGGAAACTTTAAGAGGTGTGTTGAGTCTTTCAGTTTTATTGACATGATTTTGCTTTTGTTCCAATTTATTCTGTATCCTGAGAATAATCCAAAATCCTCAATTAATTTTAATATATTTGGTATATTATATTATTGGTATATTATATTATATTATTATTATAATATATGGTATTTGGTATACCCCTTTTCAAACAAGAGGGCATGACATGAGAATTTAGGGACAGAAGTTTTGGGGTAACGTGAGGGGGAACTTCTTTACTCAGAGGGTGGTGGCTGTGTGGAATGAGCTTCCAGCAGAAGTGGTGGAGGCAGGATCGATTTTAACATTTAAGAGTAAAGTGGATAGGTATATGGACGTGAAGGGAATGGAGGGGTATGGTCTGAGTGCAGGTAGATGGGACTAGGGGAAAACAAATGGTCGGCACGGACTGGAAGGGCCGAGAGGGCCTGTTTCCGTGCTGTAATTGTTATATTGTTGTATGGTTATATGGTATAGTGATATGGGTTTTGTGATGTACAGTCGTACATCATCAGCGTATAATGATATTTTATTATTTGAATATTTTGTAATGTAGCCATGGATATTCGGATATGTTCTAATTCTTTCCATTAGGGGTTCGATTATAAGAGCAAATAACAGCGGTGATAGTGAACATCCTTGTCTATTACCCCTTGACAATTGAAATTTCGTAGATAAAATGTTTCAGTCATGCCATATTCAGACTTGGTAGGAGTGTTTTACCGTTAAGGAAAATGTATAATTGTGCTAACTCTCCTTTATTCTGTGAGTGGGAGCCAGAGAAGCACTGAGCAATATCTGTGCTCATTGTAGATCTCGCCACTCCCATCTGACAAATCAATTAAAGATTGCCACGGTGTACCTTTAACAGTTTTTGTTGCTATCTGCTTTTTAAGAAACAAACGTTGACAATAGCAGCACATTTGGAAAGCAGTGACAGGATGGATCAAAGTCAGCATGGATTTATAAGGGGAATTCATGCTTGACTAATCTTCTGGAATTTTTTGAGGCTGTAACAGGTAGAATGGATAAGGGAGAGGCAGTGGATGTGGTGTATCTTGACTTTCAAACAGCCTTTGACATGGTCCTGCACTAGAGATTAGTGTGCAAAATTAGAGCACATGATATTGGGGGTCGGTATTGACATGGATAGAGCATTGGTTAACAGACAGGAAGCAAAGAGTAGGAATTAACGGGTCTTTTTCAGAATGGCAGGCAGTGACTAGTGGGGTGCCGCAAGGCTCTGTGCTGGGACCCCAGTTATTTACAATATATATTAACGATTTAGACGAGGGAATTAAATGTAACATCTCCAAATTTGCGGATGACACAAAGCTGGGTGGCACTGTGAGCTGTAAGGAAGATGCTATTAGGCTCCAGGGTGACTTGGATAGGTTGGGTGAGAGGGCAGATGCAGTATAATGTGGATAAATGTGAGGTAATCCACTTTGGTGGCAAGACCAGGATGGCAGATTATTATCTGAATGGTGTCAGATTAGGAAAAGAGGAGGTGCAACGAGACCTGGGTGTGCTTGTACATCAGTCACTGAAAGTAAGCATGCAGGTACAGCAGGCAGTGAAGAAAGGTAATAGCATGTTGGCCTTCATTGCGAGAGGATTTGAGTTAAGGAGCAAGGAGGTCCTACTGCAGTTGTACAGGGCCCTGGTGAGACCGCACCTGGAGTATTGTGTGCAATTTTGGTCTCCTAATTTGAGGAAGGACATTAATGCTATTGGGGGAGTAGGTTCACCAGGTTAATTCCCATGATGGCGGGACTGATATATGATGAAAGAATGGGTCGACTGGGCTTGTATTCGCTGGAATTTAGAAGGATGAGAGGGGATCTTATAGAAACATAAAATTCGTAAAGGTTTGGTCAGGCTAGATGCAGGAAAAATGTTCCTGATGTTGGGGAGTCCAGAACAAGGGGTCACAGTTTAAAATAAGGAGTAGGCCATTTCGGACTGAGACGAGGAAAACCTTTTTCACGCAATTGTGAATTTGTGGAATTCTCTTCTAAAGAAGGCAGTGGAGGCCAATTTACTGGATGTTTTCAAGAGAGGTAGATTTAGCTCTTAGGGCTAAAGGAATCAAGGGATATGGGGAAAAAGCAGGAACGGGGTACTGATTTTAGATGATCAGCCATGATCATATTGAATGGTGGTGCTGGCTCGAAGGGCTGAATGGCCTACCTATTTTTCTATGTTTCTATTTTTTTATGTTTCTACGTGCCACAATCCAAAACTATAGAGAAAAGCAGTGGTTAAAGAGCAAGATTTCTCTTTTTTCAAAAATTATTTTCAACTGAAGATTTCTAATGAATTATTGATCTACTGAATATCTTTTCAATTTGGAAATCCAATGTCATGGTCATCCAATCTAGTTGGATGCTATTCACTCCAAGGAAGAATAACCTTCAGATTGTTATTATATAACACATATCTATTGAACCTGTTGCCCACCGAGGCAACTTAACTTTCAAATAATAAATGGGTTGCGATTGTGCGAAACATAAAAATATTAGAAAGATGAACCATTCCCTCAACAGCCTTTACTCTACCTACTTCCAAATTTAAGTTTGGCTACTGAGGATGGGAGCCCTGTAGCAGCACCTAGTGGTGGGGCTGGGAAGTCAGGACCCTCGTCATTGGTTGGCACGGTCACGTGACCGCGGGGGTTCATTCACGGGCTTTTAGTCAGATATCAGCGCTCCTCCCAGCGACAGGAGCTGGGTTTGTAAGCTCAACAATCACGCAGTTTTTACGAGTTTTGTTTTTGTTTTCTGTGATTAAAAACTATTTCACTCAACCTGCATGGTCTCGCTTCAGCCTCGCATTTAAGCTGAATCTTTAATCTTTGCTGGATGAGCTTTTGAGGCTTTGGGGAAACATGCAGCTCAGTCTGCTTTTGAGGAATGGCCAAAGGCAAAAAAACCCCCACAGATGCTGGAAATCGGAAATAAAGCAGAAAATACTGGATGTACTCAACAAATCTATGGAATGAGACTGATGAATCAGTTTTAAGAACGGTCCTGAACCGAAATTGGCGTCAAGTTGGGAAAAGTGGAAGCACAACAGGATCTGGGGGGGTCCTTGTACATCAGTCTATGAAAGTAAGCATGCAGGTACAGCAGGCAGTGAAGAAAGCAAATGGCATGTTGGTCTTTATCACAAGAGGAATCGAATATAGGAGCAAAGAGGTCCATCTGCAGTTGTACAGAGCCTTCGTGAGACCACACCTGGAGTATTATGTGCAGTTTTGGTCCCCTAATTTGAGGAGGGACATTCTTGCTATTGAGGGAGAGCAGCGTAGGTTTACAAGGTTAATTCCCGGGATGGCGGGACTGTCATATGCTGAGAGAATTGAGCAGCTCGGCTTGTGCACTCTGGAGTTTAGAAGGATGAGAGGGGATCTCAATGAAACATATAAGACTGTTAAGGGCTTGGACACGCTAGCGGGAGGAAACATGTTCCCGATGTTGGGGGAGTCCAGAACCAGGGACCACAGTTCAAGAATAAGGAGTAAGCCATTTAGAACGGAGACGAGGAAACACTTTTTCTCACAGAGAGTGGTGAGTCTATGGAATTCTCTGCCTCGGAGGGCAGTGAAGGCAGGTTCTCTGGATGCTTTCAAGAGAGAGCTAGATAGGTCATTTAAAAATAGCGGAGTCAGGGGATATGGGGAGAAGGCAGGAATGGGGTACTGATTGGGGATGATCAGCCATGATCACATTGAATGGCGGTGCTGGCTCGAAGGGCCAAATGGCCTACTCCTGCACCTATTGTCTATTGAAATGTCATCTACCTATTTCCGCCTCGGGCCTGACCGACCGAGTTCCTGCAGCATTTTATTTTGTTGCTTGAAGAAAAAAATTGAATTTAATGTCTGTGTATTGAAAGGATTCGGGCCAATATGCTGCAGAAAATACCATGCCTGCAGGCCAATGGGGACGCTCTCCATTCTCCAGCAAAAAGCTTTTCCTGAGCTAGGCTCTGCTGGTGTTGTCATACTGCTGTGCTCCACGTTTATTTGACAGCCGTGCTGATATTCCAGTTCATTCAACTCATCAGTGCCAGGTCTATCCTCACTGTTAAGTATCCTCCGTTGGAGTTGATCCTCAACGGTATAATTTTATTAATGTTCCCCAGTATTGTTTTTTTCACTACATATTTTTCATATCTTTTCCTTCAGGGTCATTACTCATTTCCAGAGGGATAATAATCATTGGTGAAGTACTGGACATGAACAAGAAGCCCATAAACTCTCAAAGATTATTTACAAATGTCAAATCTTATGATGGGTTTATTGCAACTTCATTTGATTAAAAAGTAATGCATTGCCTTTCTGTAAACTAAAACCAATATGTACACTGCACTTTTACGACCATGGAGACCCAGCTAATGGATTTTCTTTCTTCTAAATGGCCATGACTCATCTGCACAATCTCCCAATTGATTAAGGTGAGCGGATTGCCCAGTGTTAAAAGCACAGTCAGACCATGTAGTAATACGTCAGTGATGCTGATTAAAGTGTGGCTTTAAAGAAAGGGACATCAGTAAATGTAGTTAAGATAAAAAGTAAATTTGGTCCAGACACTGTTGACATGTTTGGTGTAATTCTGGTTTCTTCTGCAATTGTATAGGGCTCTGGTGATACCACATCTGGAGTATTGTGTACAGTTTTGGTCTCCTAATTTGAGGAAGGACATCCTTGTGATTGAGGCAGTGCAGCGTAGGTTCACGAGATTGATCCCTGGGATGGCGGGACTATCATATGAGGAAAGATTGAAAAGACTAGGCTTGTATTCACTGGAGTTTAGAAGGATGATGGGGGAATCTTATAGAAACATATAAAATTATAAAAGGACTGGACAAGCTAGATGCAGGAAAAATGTTCCCAATGTTATGTTGGGCAAGTCCAGAACCAGGGGCCACAGTCTTAGAATAAAGGGGAGGACATTTAAGACTGAGGTGAGAAGAAACTTTTTCACCCAGAGAGTTGGATAGAGCTCTAGAGGCTAGTTGAATCAAGGGATATGGGGAGAAGGCAGGCACGGGTTATTGATAGGGGACAATCAGCCATGATAACAATGAATGGTGGTGCTGGCTCGAAGGGCCGAATGGCCTCCTCCTGCACCTATTTTCTATGTTTCTATGTAATTTGAATTTGCTCAGGCCAGTTGCATTTGTGAGTTATTGCCAAATGCATTGTTACATGTTAATAATTCAAATTACACCGCAGTGGAACTAAGGGGACTAGATTTGTTTTACCCCCCTCTATCACCCTCCCCCTCCCCCCTCTCCCTCCTCTGCTTGGACTTGTCAGAATTTTGTAAGTTTATTTCGCTTTTTTTTTAAACTTCAGTGAATGCAAACTCTCTGCATCAGACCGCTTCATCATTCCTGGAATCAGATTTATAAACCTTCATTTCATTTTCTTAAGGCAAGTATATCAATTCTTAAGTAAAGAGACACTACTCGACATCTGGTCTTGCCATATCCCAGGTTAATTAAAGACAACCTTGCTTCTGCATTTGCATGCTCTTGTGATGAAGACACACATAACATTTGTCTTTTCATTGCTTACCGTGCATGCGTGTTTACTGTGCAAGAATATCCAAGTTTTTAATACATCAATAGCTCCACAATCTTTTGCCATTTAAATAATGTTGTTTATCTGTGTTTTGGCACCAAGGAGCATAACTTCACACGTTTCCAACTTTTATTGCACCTTCCATCTTATTGCCCATATGCCCAATCACTTTGAAGCTTTTGCATTTGCTCACAGTTCAAAATCTCACCCATTGACAGTTAAATGCAAAATATTGGGTCTGTTTCTTTATCCAACTCATTGATCTATAAGATGAATAGCTAAGGGCCAAGTGGCGATTCCTACTCTAGTGCCTGCCAAGCTGAAAATGGCCTCTTTATTCCTCATCTTTCCTTCCTGTATTAGATCCACAAAACTCCAATAACGTTGTCATTTCCGTTCCAGAAATCATTGATTATCTAAGGCCATTGATATTTCTCAAGCATTTTATAACCTCATGCTTAGGAATAGCCTTTCGCATGAATCTCACTATTGATGTTTGGAACCTATTCCCGGGCTGGAAGTGTCAAAGATTAAAGGACATAGATGTAAGGTAAGAGTAGCAAAGTTTAATGGAAATGTGGGTGGCAATTTTACACAGATGTGTACACAGACGCAATGCACTACCAGGGGTACAGGTGGATATGATAGTGGCATTTAAGAGGCTTTTGGATAGGCACATAACTTGCGGGGAATGAAAGGATATGTATCGTGTGCAGGCAAAGGAGATTACTTTAATTTGACACCATGTTTGGCAGCGGATGTTATGGACTGAATGGCCTGTCCCCGTCCTGTTCTAAATTGTCTGTCATTTATGTTTTCTCTCCCTGCCTCATTAAACAGTGGGGGGGGGGGGGGGGGGGTTTCAGTTGTTGCCCTTCTATCAATGGGAACTATTTCACAATCGGTAGAAATCTAGAGGCTAATAACCAGCTATGTCTGCAACTACTTTCTTTAATACCTTAGGATGCAAATTATCAGACCCTGTGCGTTTATTTCAAATCTAAATAAGATTTAAAGTGGACCAACTGTCAACTAAGGGATTCATGTACAACTGAATTAACTTCATCACTTGGAAGGTACTGGATAAATAAAAGGGCTGTCCAACAGATCTGTCTACCAATTGCCCAATACAGTTAAAATTGCAGAGCCTTGCCTTTCCACCAATGCCCCAGACTCTGCTTGTTCTACTCATGATACCAGAGGAAGTGATGTAATGGTATGACATGTAGCTTGTCTTTGGACCAAGTCTTATGGCATTGGTTCAAACATGAGTAAATTAACCACCTGTTGGCGGTAGATGGTCGAAGACCTAATGCCTCGAAACTGGCAAGAAAATCACATACCTCATATAAAAACTAAATACACCTTTAACCTGTTCCATTCCCCTTTCATTGAATTTCTTCAACGACATAATGGTTGAACTCAAACTCAAAACCGATGCTAGGGTTGGGTGAGCGGGCTTAGGGAAGGGTAGTGGGATATATCTCCGCTTCTTTCACTTCTTCGCTAGTTCTTGGGTTTTTCTTTATTCATTTATGTGTATTTCTCGAAATTCTTTCTTTTTTCTTTTCTTCTTTCTTTCCCTTTTTTTCTTTTTCCTTTTTTCCGATTTAGTTATTAGTTTATAAAATGTTAAAATTGAAGCAGTATAATAATGGTAAAACCGTTATGTCAATTACTTTCTCCTTGTACAACTGCTTCTTATAAAATAAATATTTAAAAAAACATTGAAAAAAAAAAACAACCTGTTCCGTGCCACCCCCCCGAGTATACGCTGGCCATGGCCAATAGTAGGGAAAAAAAACTTGGAAGTGAACAGGTTAAACTCTGAGGAGATGTTTCAGGTTGGGATCCTTCTTCAGATTGAATGGAGGGGACAGAAAGCTGAACGGCAGGACAAAATTGCTGTTTGGCCTGACCCTCTTTTCCAGCTTTCTTTTCACCCCCACCTCCCCAAATTCCACAATTGGTCTGAAGAAGGATCACGACCCAAAACATCGCCTATCCCTACTCTCCTGAGATGCTGCTTGACCCATGAGTTACTCTAGCACTCTGGGTCGACTTTTGTAAACCAGCATCTGTAGTTCCTTGTTTCTACCTTAAGCTCTGGCCAAGTTTTGTTGCATTGTGAGGCATTAATACCATGCTAAGTGGATTTATTAGGTATTCAAGCACAAATCTATGCATCTTTGCAGTCTTTGGAGCAAATTGCTTCAACAGATTTGACCAGCAGGATCAATCAAGGGAAATTAAGAGCAGAGTTGTTTCACTTGGAGAGTTGCCAAGATCTAGAATAAGGAAAGGTGGTGAAAGTGAAAGGATATTCTTTCTGTAAATTTAAAAGTAGGATGAGGAACATTAAGGATTATGGACCAGAGAGTGAGGTCATAAGAGAATGCTCCTTCAAGGAGAAAACACAGACACTATGGGCCAAATAGCTGTAGCCTCAACTGGAGATTTACATTAATCTATGACATTTGCAATGCTCTTAACTTTCACTAATTGTTAATATGATGCACTTTTGACTCTCTCATTTGATTATGATATCATTTGAATCTTTTGCTTGACTTACAACATAACTCCCCATAAGAATGACAAGAAGAGGACTTCCGGTGGCGCTATGGAGAGCTAGAAAGCAATGCCAGCCAGCTCCGTGAAAAAAACGAGGAAAAACCGGGGAGAAAAGACCTGCCTGCTGTTTCTGCACCGGCTGCCGTGAGTGACGTCATCAGGCGTGCGACTCGTAATGTCAACACAGCGCAGCCCACCCGTGGATAAAACAAAACTCCGGTACACAAGGAAAACGGCAGAACAAGAACAAGGCCTGACTGGAGCCTCGGCCTCAGGTAGGACATTATCCCTAGAAGATGTGCCGAAAGAACCGAAGGAAAAAATCGGAAATTGAAGAACTCAAAGTTTTTTTTGTACAAGAAATGGCAGAGTTAAACATAGAAACATAGAAACATAGAAATTAGGTGCAGGAGTAGGCCATTCAGCCCTTCAAGCCTGCACCGCCATTCAATATGATCATGGCTGATCATCCAACTCAGTATCCCGTACCTGCCTTCTCTCCATACCCTCTGATCCCCTTAGCCACAAGGGCCACATCCAACTCACTCTTAAATAGAGCCAATGAACTGGCCTCAACTACCCTCTGTGGCAGGCCAGAAAGAAAGAAATAAAGTTGGAATTAAAGACTGAATTGGCGAAAAATGAATTTTAAGGAAGAAATAGAAAAAATCAAGGAGGAGATGAAGGAGTTAAAGTCTGAAATCAATAGCTCGGCCATGGAATTATCTGACAAACTGCGAAAGGAAATTGCAGAAATATTAACGGATCAATCTGCAAATATAGTGGAAGAGATGAATGATAAAATCGAAAATAAGGTGGAAACAGAGATGGAACCCGTGGTGGAAGAAATCAAGGAGCAGTCGACAGCCATAAAGAACCTTGAAGAACTAGCCGAAACAAGTACTCAGACTACGAAAACACTCCTCAAAGAAAATCAACGTTTATCTGATTTACTGGGAAAAATAACTGATAAATGTACCGAGTTGGAAGGACGCTAGAGAAGACAGAACCTAAGGATCGTGGGTATTCAAGAAGGGAGAGAAAAGAATCAAGATACCCGAGAGTTTACTGCAAACTTATTGCAAAAGGTTTTATCTCTGGAACAAAAGCCTTTACTAGCCCGAGCACACAGAGTAATGAAACGTTATACAAGGCAAGATGTTCCTCCAAGACAAATGATAGTAAAAGTCCAGTATGATCATGTCCTGGAGGAGATGATGAAAAAAATTGTACAAAGTAGAAATCTTACATATGAAGAAGATTCGATCAGCATTTACCGAGACTATCCAGCAGAGGTCTCCAAGAAACGAAATGCGTTCAAGGAGACCAAAAAAATTTTGAGGGAAGTGAAGAATCTGAAGTACAGTCTGAGGTACCCAGCCACCCTGAGAGTTACCTACAACCAGGAAGAACATTATTTCAAAAACCCAGCGGATGCAATGAGCTTTGCCCAAGGGATTAAGGAGCGAGAGGTAGACTGAATGAAATCTTCAAAGATGAACTATACCAACAAATAAATTGTACTTTCAAGATTGGAGTGGACTATGGACTTGTGGCACCTAAAGAAGATGGAGAAGGATGTGGATTGGAGATTCGGGGAGATATGGATTGGAAACTCTCCTATGGATACTAATAATTAGAATAGTAACACTACTAATATTAATAACTAACACATACTAAAATTAATACTCTGGTATTATTATTAATTAAAGCTAATAACTACCAATTAATGACTAACAACTAATTATAGCTGATTTACTTAGAATTAAGTAAATAGTAAATATAAACACACAAAATATAAACTTTGACTTTATTTATCCCCCCCCTGGTACTTTTTATTTATTTTTTATTTTTTCTATATTTTTCTTCCCTCTTTTAAATTTTTTATTATTACTTTATTTTTTAATATTTTCTTATTATATCTTTTAATATGTATTAAGCATAGATATTATCATATACTTGACCGATGGATCTTGTACACATCAGAGTTTAATACTCTCGGTTAAATATTTTTATGGAATAACAATTTTAATGAACCATGGAGATGAACAAGTTTGTAACATCGACTACGGAAGTCTATAGATTGCTAGCCATGGTAGTATGGCTAACACTAACTACACCAATATTAGATGTAGTTTTTCTCTCTTTGTGCACCCTATTAATCTCTTAATCTATCCTTTTTTTAATATTATATCTTGTTATTATTATTTTATATTTGAATGGAGTTATAAATTAATACAAAGGAGGTATATACGTGAGAGATACCCAAGGGTCTTCAAATTCATCTATTCGGAGTTCGGGTGTAAAGTCGGGTATGTCGAGCTGAACAATTATATATCCCTTTAGATAAAAGATGCAAGTCTTACAAACGAATATGGGGAATGGAGAAATAACGTTTTGTAGCTGGAATGTTAAAGGTATTAACGAACCAATTAAGAGAGGTAAAGTATTAGCACATTTAAAAGCACTTTAAGTAGATGTGGCATTCATCCAAGAGACACATCTAAAAAAAGAGGCAGAACATAGATTAAAGGCTAAATGGATTGACAAAGTGTATCATTCTTCTTTCACACACAAATCTAGAGGTGTAGCAATATTAATTTGTAAAGGCACTTCAATTAAACATACTACAACTATAACTGAGAGTGATGGTAGATATATTATTGTAATAGGAGAATTATACACACAAAAAATGATTTTTGTCAATGTATATGGCCCAAATTTTGTCAGCCCACTGTTTTAAAAAAAAAAAAATTAATACTATCCCAGAATTATCGCAACACAACCTAATAATTGGAGGAGATTTAAATTGTACACTAGATCCTTATTTGGACAGATCATCAAAACAACGGAAAATTAAATCGCATTCCAGTGATCTAATAAATGCATATACAGATACTAGTAATATTAAAGATGTTTGGAGAATGCAAAACCCAGCTGGATGAGAATACTCATTTTACTCACCTGTGCATAAAACTTATTCAAGAATAGATTATTTTTTGGTAGATTTAAAACTTATACCACTCACTTATAATTCAAAATATCATAATATTATAATTTCAGATCATGCACCTTTAACTTTTATGATGAAAATAACTGGTAAAACGGAAAAACAGGGACAATGGAGATTTAACCCACAAATTTTAAAAGACAAAATAACTCAAGAATACATCACAAAACAGGTTAAGATTTTCTTTGAAATAAATGATAAGCCAGAAATACCTTCGTCCCTATTATGGGAAACTTTTAAAGCGTATGTTCGGGAAATTATGATATCCTCTCAAGCATTTTATAATAAAGAGTATCGGAGGGAACAACATATTCTTGCCATAGAGGGAGTACAGAGAAGGTTCACCAGACTGATTCCTGGGATGGCACGACTTCCATATGAAGAAAGACTTGTACTCGCTGGAATTTAGAAGATTGAGGGGTGATCTCATAGAGACTTACAAAATTCTTAAGGGGTTGGACAGGCTAGATGCAGGAAGATTGTTCCCGATGTTGGGGAAGTCCAGGACAAGGGGTTACAGTTTAAGGATAAGGGGGAAGTCTTTTAGGACCGAGATGAGAAAATCGTTTTTCACACAGAGAGTGGTGAATCTGTGGAATTCTCTGCCACAGAAGGTAGTTGAGGCCAGTTCGTTGGCCATATTTAAGAGGGAGTTGGATGTGGCCCTTGTGGCTGAAGGGATCAGGGGGTATGGAGAGAAGGCAGGTACAGGATACTGAGTTGGATGATCAGCCATGATCATATTGAATGGCGGTGCAGGCTGGAAGGGCCGAATGGCCTGCTCCTGCACCTCATTTCTATGTTTCTATGTAACAGGCATTGGAAAAGGAGATCAAACAATTAGACACAGAAAACGCTGCTAACCCAACCATGATAAAATATAATAAAATCTTTGCATTGAAATATAAATTAAATAAAATGCAGTCAGACCAAGTTGTAAAACTCTACCAATATACTAAACAAATACAATTTGAATTCAGAGATAAACCTGGCTCTACAATTACGAAAATTGGAGGGAGAAAAATTAATCCATAGGATTAAATCAGACAAAGGGGAATTACTTGTACAAACTAAAGATATAACTGAGAGATTTTTGCAATATTATAAAAATTTATATTCAGCCAAAACGACAGAAAATTGGACAGGAATAGAAACATTTTTAAAAAATTGTAATCTAAAAGGACTGGATTCAGAAAATAGAGAATCACTAAACGCTGAAATAACTACTAAAGAAATCGAAGAATCTATTAGGTCATTAAAAAATGGTAAAACTTCAGGACCGGATGGTATTGGATCAGAATTTTATAAAACATTCTATGATATGATAGCACCACGTTTGAAGACACTTTATGAATACATTTATGCACAACAGAAGTTACCAGAAACATTAAATGAATCTATTATAACGCTCATAACTAAATCAGATAAAGATCTGGATGACCCAGGGTCATATAGAGCCATAGCTCTTTTAAATACTGATCAAAAAATATTAACCAAAATACTAGCGCAAAGACTAAATACAGTGATTAATAAAGTAATTCATTCAGATCAAACAGGATTTATACGAAAACGATACTCCTCAAACAACCTGAGACGATTATTCAATATTATATACTCGAAAATAAATATTAATAAAGATTGAGCAATTATTTCATTAGACGCAGAGAAAGCTTTTGATCAGATTGAATGGTCTTATTTATTTTCGGTTATGGAAACTTTTCAGTTGGGAGAGAAGTTTATAACATGGCTTAAGCTACTATATACCAAGCCAACAGCTAGAATATTAACAAATCAAACGTTATCAACTACATTTAATTTATTCTGAGGCTGTAGACAAGGTTGTCCTCTATCTCCACTACTGTTCGCACTGGCAATTGAACCATTAGCACAACGCGTGAGATCACATCCTGAAATATATGGGTATGAAACCAAAGAAACTGAAAATTAAATCCCTTTATACGCAGATGATGTATTACTTTATATTACAAAGCGAAATTAGTATAATTTAGATTTAATAACTCAATTTGGATTGTTTTCAGGATATAGAATTAATTGGAATAAAAGTGAACTTAAGCCAATAAAGGGGAAATAACTCACATATATTACAACAATATCCTTTTAAGATAGCAAATGAAAAAATCAAATATCTTGGAATTCATGTAACAAAAAGATATGATTCTTTATTTAAATCTAATTTCCCACCCCTATTGAATAAACTACTTAAGAATATCCTATATTGGAAAACATTACCTATTTCAATGCTAGGTAGAATGAATGCGATAAAAATGATTTTTCTTCCGCAATTATTATACCTGTTTCAACTGATCCAGATATAACCATATAACCATATAACAATTACAGCACGGAAACAGGCCCTCTCGGCCTTTCCAGTCCGTGCCGACCATTTGTTTTCCCCTAGTCCCATCTACCTGCACTCAGACCATGCCCCTCCATTCCCTTCACGTCCATATACCTATCCACTTTACTCTTAAATGTTAAAATCAATCCTGCCTCCACCACTTCTGCTGGAAGCTGATTCCACACAGCCACCACCCTCTGAGTAAAGAAGTTCTCCCTCACGTTACCCCGAAACTCTGTCCCTTAATTCTCATGTCATGCCTCTTATTTGAAACTTCCCTACCCTCAATGGAAAACGTATCCACGTCAACTCTGTCTATCCCTTTCATCATTTTAAAGATCAATCAGTCCCCCTTAACTTCTGCGCTCCAAAGAATAAAGACCTAACTTGTTCAACCTTTCTCTGTAACATAGTTTGCTGGACCCTGGCAACATTTAGTAAATCTCCTCTGTACTCTCTCTATTTTGTTGACATCCTTCCTATAACTAGGCGACCAAAATTGTACACCATACTCCAGAATTGGTCTTACCAATGCCTTGTACAATTTTAAACATTACTTCCCTACTTATTCAATGCTCTGATTTATAAAAGACCAACACCAAAGGCTTCTATCTACATGCGATTTCACCTTCAGGGAACTATTGCACAGTTATTCCTAGATCCCTCTGTTCCACAGCATTCCTCAATTCCCTACATTTACCATGTACGTCCTTTTTGATTTGTCCTGCCAAGATGTAGCACTCACACTTATCAGCATTAAACTCCATTGCCATCTTTCAGCCACTTTTCCAAATGGCCAATCTCTCTGTAGATTGAAAATCTACTTCATTATCCACAACACCACCTATCTTAGTATCATCTGCATACTTACTTATTCCAATTTACCAACCCATCATCCAGATCATTGATGTACATGCAAACAACAGTGGACCCAACACAGATCCCTGAGGCACCACTGGTCACCGGCTTCCAACCTGACAAACAGCCATCCACCGTTACTCTCTGACATCTCCCATTCAGCCACTGTTGAATCATCTTGCTACTCCGCCATTAACACCCAAAGATTGAACCTTCTTAACCAACCTTCCATGGGGAACCTTGTCAAAGGCCTTATGAAATCCATATAGACAACATCCACTGCTTTACCCTCATCAACCCTAGTTTTCAAAAAAAATTCAAGAAGGTTTGTCAAACATGACCTTCCAGGCACAAATCCATGTTGACTGTTCCTGATCAGACCATGTTTATCCAGATGCTTATATATATTATCTCTAAATATAGATATATCTTCCTAAAACTTTTTTTAAGAAAGTGGACTCTATAGTTACCAATTTTATTTGGGATTATAAGAGCCATAGAATAAATTAAAATCATCTATGTAAATCAAAAATAAATGGAGGTTTTGCATTGCCTAATTTTATGTTTTATTACTGGGCAGTTAATATTAAAAATATGAACTTTTTGGTTGGAAGAAGTAGATAAACAACCAAACTGGTTAAAAATTGAAAAGGTAGATTGTTCACCTTTCGAAATTAGCTCGATTTTATTTGCTAATACTAAAATACATAAGAAAATTTATAGAGGAAATCCAATAATAGAAAGTGGCATACGTATTTGGAAACAATTAAAGAAAACATTAAAATTAGAAAGTATACCACTGGCTGTTCCCATTGTAAACAACATTACTTTTAAACCTTCAATGATGGTTAAAGGTTTTTTAAAATGGAAGAACTATGGAATAAATAAGATGGGTGATCTCTACAGGGAAAGTTTATTTCTTTCATTTCATGAATTACAACAAAATTACGGATTACACTCAAAAGGGTACTTTAGATATCTACAAATTAGAGATTATGTTAAATCAAACACACAGGATTTTAGAAATAGAAAGACAGAAATTTTAGATGAATGTCTAAATAACTATCCGAATACAGAAAAATTAATATCATATATATTTATAATATTTTATTGGAAAATGATTTACCAATGTCAGAAATATATAGGCAAGCATGGGAAAATGAATTAGGTCAAACAATTAGTGTAGAAGTATGGAATGAAAGTTTACAACATATACACCACTGCTCATAAATGCTAGACACTCTTTGATACAATTTAAAGTTTTACATAGATGACACTTTTCAAAATCCAAATTAAACAATTTTTTTTCAAATGTTTCTGCTATATGTGATAAATGTCGGCATTTAGAAGCTAATCTAACGCATTCATTCACAAAATGTATAAAAATTACTAACTTTTGGATAGAAATTTTTAAGATAATCTCGAATGTAGTTAATGCAAATCAGACTGAAAATTAATCATATTAGGAATATTAGAAACGGATCAACTACTAACAACACAGCAAATACTTTTTATCGGTTATAGTTTAATAATTGGTAACAAACTAATACTAAGATTTTGGAAAGGTCCTACATCCCCCACAATCAAAATGTGGATTACAGAAATGTCGGAGACACTTCATCTGGAAAGACTAAGACTTGTCCTTTTGGACAAGCTAGATCAATTCAGAGGAATATGGTCTCCATTTATTGAATATTTAAAGGGTCCCTTTTAGAATTACAACAGAAAAATTTAAATATTTGGGCATCCAAATTACTAGGAACTATAAATCATTACTCAATGCAAACTATATGCCTTTATTAACTAAATTAAATGGGCTAAATTTTGGAAGACACTGCCGATGTCATTAATAGGCAGAATAAACGCGATAAAAATGATCATCTTACCACAAATATTGTACCTATTTCAATCAATACCAATATACATACCTAAAAAATTCTTCAAAAAATTAGATTCTGATATTATAAACTTCATATGGGATTATAAATCACACAGAATTAAAAAAAAAAACCACTTGTGTAAATCTAAAGAATCAGGGGGACTGACACTCCCTAACTTATTGTATTATTATTGGGCAGTGAATATTAAAAATATAATCTACTGGTTGGACAGTTCTGCCCAACAGGTAGATTGGATAAGAATGGATAAAGAGGATTGTTCCCCTTATAATATAGGAGCGATCCTTCTTTCTCCGATAAAACTGAACAATGTAATATACAAGAAGAATCCAATTATTCATAGTATAATATGAATTTGGAAACAAATAAAATTAACTTTAAAATTAAGAAAATTATCGTTTCTTTCTCCAATAGCTAATAACCCCTCATTCAAACCATCCATTATTGATAAAACGTTTACCCATTGGGAAAGAATAGGAATTAAAATGATGGGAGATATGTATGAAATGGGAAAACTTTTATCATTCCAACAATTACAACTAAAATATAATTTGAAAAGTAATCAATATTTCAAATACCTTCAAATTCAAGATTATTTGAAAAAGTATATACAAGGATATCAAACTTTAACCCCAGATCTACTGGAGGAAGGAATGAATAGAAAGGCAGAATCAAGCAATTTAATATCTTACTTATATAATATTCTAAATATAGAAACACCAACAACAGAGGCAATTAGAAGAGACTGGGAACAAGAGTTATTGATAAAAATTCCGAACGATAGATGGGATAAAAATGTATTATATGTAAACAAATGTTCAATGAATGTAAGACATAACCTAATTCAATTTAAAATTTTACATAGATTATATTATTCGAAAACAAGACTGAATAAAATATTTTCAAATGTTTCCCCCATCTGCGACAAATGTCTAACTCAAAATGCCACTATAGCACATTCCTTTGTCTCTTGTACAAAACTGTATACATTTTGGAATGAAATTTTTGGAATTTTTACAAAACTATTTAACACAAAATTGAACCCCAATACTGAATTGATTATCTTTGGATCAATGATAGAGGGAAGTAAACTAACTATATTCCAAGAAGCTTTTCTTAATTATGGTCTAATAACAGCGAAAAAACTTATACTTAAATTTTGGAAAAAAACGCACCTACGCCAACATTCAAAATGTGGATCTCAAACATGTCTGAAACGCTACATCTTGATTCCTCTTAAGAAATGATTCCTCTACATGTTTGTCGCCAAATCCCGTGGTCCTCTACTACAGTACCAAATTAGGGCGGGCACCTAATGTCGATGGCACCGGATGGCATCGCCCTGCTGCTTACTTCTGCTGCCTAAAGATTTGGTCTCCGTTTATCAACTTTATACAAGCATATGGTGCAACATAACATAACCTTAGAAATTAAATGTTTAGAACTGGGTGACGGATGGGCAAAAATATGAGATAGGTAGATCTCTCCTAATCTCTCTTCTTTTTACTTTTTCCTTCTCTTTCAATCTTTTAACTTCTCACCTCTGTCCTTTATTTTTTTTGTTTGTTTTCTGTTTCTACTCGCTTGTCTATCTATTCTGACACTCTTTATTTCTTTTTTCTCTCACTGTTCTTTTATTATTGAACTAAAAGTATGAAGTTGTACAAGAATGAGAATATGTATTTATGTATTAGGTACTTAAGTACCAGACTACTGTACTTACTTCTAACAAAAATAAACAAACAAAAAAATAAAAAAATAAAATAAAGGGTCAAGGTGGTCCAGTTCGAGGGCCTGACTGAAGCCTGAATGAAGGAATAGATGAAGAACTATATACAATCGACCACGGATATATTTCCAATGAAGAATATCTTGCTTTATACTCCACTCATATTATCGATTTCTACTTCTATTTTATTTATTTTTATTAGATAATATTATTTATTTAGATAATTATTTAGATAATAATCTCTTTATCTTCTTTCTGTTATAAAATAATAAAAAGTATAGAAGTATAAATAAGAATGACTGTAAACTTTAAAAATATTAAGAATGTATGTGACGAATAATATGTTTCTTCTTTTTGATTTTATGTTATTCCTTCTTAATATGTATTTACTTCTAATAAAAATATTTTACAAAAAAAAAGAATGACAAGAAGTATGGCAAATGAAACGTAAATTAGCTGAAGATTAGATAAATATCTTAACAAAGCCTTTTCTCTCTGTCAAACATTGCTGCATCAATAAGGACATTAGCAAAGTGGGTTTTTGTGATAAGGTTTCATTTTAATGACATCCTCTGCTGGATAAGATGGAATGACAGCAAGACTAATGACTGTTCATTTATCATATTACTGTTTCCCGGAGTTTACAAATGGCAACAGCCAGAGATAGTTATTCAAATCTGTCACTTGCATCTCTCAAATCATCAAGTGTAACTTTGTATCAAATGAAAGAGCAGTACTTGTCACCAGGTTCAGTGCTAATGACAGAGGTAGCTGGCCTTCGTTTCTGCAGTTTGGAAAACCATTTACAACACAAATTTGTGAGTAACGTACAGGACAAATTTGGAGCCATTTTGTATTGAATCTTGGGATGATGACAATAGGTGCAGGAGTACGCCATTCAATGTGATCATGACTGATCATCCACAATCAGTACCTCGCACACAATACTGCAGGTGTGGTCTCACTAGAGCCCTGTACAACTGCGGAAGGACCTCTTTGCTCGTATACTCAACTCCTCTTGTTATGAAGGCCAACATGCCATTCGCTTTCATCACTGCCCGCTGTACCTGCATGCTTACTTTCATTGACTGATGAACAAGGACCCCCAGATCCCGTTGTACTTCCCCTTTTCCCAATTTGGATAATAATTGGTCTTCCTGTTTTTGCTACCAAAGTGGATAACCTCACATTTATTCACATTAAACTGCATCTGCCATGCATCTTCCCACTCATCCAACCTGTCCAAGTCACCCTGCATTCTCATAGCATCCTCCTCACTTTCTTATTGAAACACATCTATATTACTAAAAGTCTGATCTTGACCGCTTTTGGCTCACAGTGCTGTGATTTCCGAGAGAACACCGCCATCTACGGCCGTCATTTTTGGCCACCTCGCTCAGAGCCCCCCTCTGCCTTCCTGGACCAGAGGATTTTTTCCATCGATGAAAAATCAGAGAGATTTTAATGTTTTTTTGAAATTTGCCATTCTCTCCGCTGCTCCTGCTGGTGGGAGGGGGGAGGGATTATAAAACCCGGAAGTGGTGTGCCTCACTCAGTCTCTGCAAGAAGGAGGAAGCCAGAGGGTCACGTCTCTCTGAACTCTGAATAACAGTGAACACATGTCTACTCAACCGTGAGTGCCCTTAATGATTGAAAATGAAAATATGGTTGGTTTGAAGTAAAAAGGCACTGCCTGCAAATTGTTGTTTGGGAGCTTTGGGTTGAAGGTAAAAGGCAGTACTGCAAATGGTGGTTTGGGTGCTTTGGGTTGAAGTTAAAAGGCACTACTACAAATGGTGGTTTGGCTGCTTTGGGTTGAAGTTAAAAGGCACTACTGCAAATGGTGGTTGGTGTGGTTTGTTTAAGTAAAAAGGTTACTGCAAATGGTGGTTTGGGTGGTTTGAGTTTAAGTAAAAGGCACTACTGCAAATGGTGGTTTGAGTGCTCTGGGTTGAAGTAAAAAGGCACTACTTACTGTAAATGGTGGTTTGGGTGCTTTGGGTTCAGGTAAAAAGGCACTACCTACTGCAAATTGAGGTTTGGGTTCTTTGGGTTGAAGTAAAAAGGCACTATTTACTGCAAGTGGTGGTTTGGCTGCTTTGGGTTAAAGTTAAAAGGCACTACTGCAAATGGTGGGTTGGATGCTTTGAGTTGATGTTAAAAGGCACTATTTACTGCAAATAATGGGCTGGGTGCTTTGGGTTGAAGTTAAAAGGAACTACTGCAAATGGCGGGTTGGGTGCTTTTGTTTGCACTGTATATCGATTTTAGATAAAACGCTACCACTTACGGCTGTGATTTTTAGCCATCTTACTCAGTCCCCCTCCGCTCAGCAGTGAAAAATAAAAGTGTTAATAATGTTAAAAAAATGTTAAGAATCTCTCTCCTATCAATCATACCATGAAGGGCACACCTTTTCCGGTGGGAGGGGGCGGGTTTATAAAACCCGGCAGTGTGGGTGTGGGTCAGTCTCTGCATGATGGGGAGGGAGTGGTCACGACTCTGTCTGAGCAGTGAATCAACTGAACACACTGAATGTCTACCGAAATGTGAGTTTGGTGTTTTGTGTGGTTTATGGTGGTTTCACCCTGCTTGAAATGGTATGAAACTGCATTTGAATGTGGTGGCGTTGAACCCTGCATGAAATGGTATGAAGCTGCATTTGAATTTGGTGGTCTTGTACCCTGCTTGAAATGATATGAAACTGCACTTGAATTTGGTGGCCTTGCACCGTATGTGAAGTGGAATGAAACTGCACTTGAATTTGGTGGCGTTGCACCCTGCGTGAAGCTATTTACAATATATATTAATGATCTGGATGAGGGAATTGAATGCAACATCTCCAAGTTTGCGGATGACACAAAGCCGGGGTGCAGTGTTAGCTGTGAGGAGGATGCTAGGAGGCTGCAAGGTGACATGGATAGGTTGGGTGAGTGGGCAAATGCATGGCAGATGCAGTATAATGTGGATAAATGTGAGGTTATCCACTTTGGCGGCAAAAACAAGAGGGTAGACTATTATCTGGACGGTGGCAGATTAGGAAAAGGGAAGATGCAATGACACTTGGGTGTCATGGTGCAGTAGGCACTGAAAGTAGGCATGCAGGTGCAGCAGGCTGTGAAGAAAGCAAATGGTATGTTGGCATTCATAGCAAAAGGATTTGAGTACAAGAGCAGGGAGGTTCTACTGCAGTTGTACAGGGTCTTGGTGAGGCCACACCTGGAGTATTGTGTACATTTCTGGTCTCCTAATCTGAGGAAAGACATTCTTGCCATAGAGGGAGTACAGAGAAGGTTCACCAGACTGATTCCTGGGATGGCAGGACTTCCATATGAAGAAAGACTGGATAGACTCAGCTTGTACTCGCTGGAATTTAGGAGATTGAGGGGGGATCTTATAGAGACTTACTTCTTAAGGGGTTGGACAGGCTAGATGCAGGAAGATTGTTCCCGATGTTGGGGAACTCCAGAACAAGGGGTCACTGTTTAAGGATAAGGGGGAAGTCTTTTAGGACCGAGATGAGAAGATCTCTTTTCACACAGAGAGTGGCGAGTCTGTGGAATTCTCTACCACAGAAGGTAGTTGAGGCCAGTTCTTTGGCTACATTTAAGAGGGAGTTAGATGTGGGCCTTGTGGCTAAAGGGATCAGGATACTGAGTTGGATGATCAGCCATGATCATATTGAATGGCAGTGCAGGCTCGAAGGGCCGAATGGCCTACTCCTGCACTTATTTTCTATGATTCTATGATTCTATGGTATGAAACTGCACTTGAATTTGGTGGCCTTGCACCCTGCATGAAATGGTATGAAACTGCATATGAATGTGGTGGCCTTGCACCCTGCTTGAAATGGTATGAAACTGCACTTGAATTTGATGGCCTTGCACCCTGCTTGAAGTGGTATGAAACTACACTTGAATTTGGTGGCCTTGCACCCTGCTTGAGTTGGTTGGAAACTGCATTTGAATTTGGTGGCCTTGCACCCTGCTTGAAGTGGTTGGAAACTGCACTTGAATTCGGTGGCCTTGCACCCTGCTTGAAGTGGTAGAAAACTGCACAAATTTGGTGGCCTTGCACCCTGCTCGAAGTGGTAAGAAACTGCACTTGAATTTGGTGGCCTTGTACCCTGTTTGAAATGGAATTTCAAGGAATACCCATGAGTCAACTGCCAGCCCACCAGCCGTGAGTGAGCTGCCAGCACAACAGGCTTGAGGGACTGAGCTGCCACCCCAAGAACCCATACCAGCGCTCCAGAAAGTCCCCCCACTGACAACCAATATTGGAATTGGTGGAGAGGTGGAATATTGCATCGAGGGACCAGCCCTCCCGTGTGAACATGGGACCCAACGGGTCCCACTTAGTCTAGTAAAATTATAAAGGGTTTGGACACGTTAGAGGCAGGAAACATGTTCCTGATGTTGGGGGAGTCCAGAGCTCTTAAAGATAACGGAGTCAGGGGATATGGGGAGAAGGCAGGAACGGGGTACTGATTGTGGATGATCAGCCATGATCACATTGAATTGCGGTGCTGGCTTGAAGGGCCGTATGGCTTACTTCTGCACCAATTGTCTATTGTCTTCCACACAATTTAAAAATGATAAGAAAATTACAATATGGAGGAAGAAACAACATCCGAGGATGCAAAAACAGCAAATGCTGGTTTATACACAAAAGATTGCAAAGTGCTGGAGTAACTCAGCAGATCAGCCAGCATAAGTGGAGATATGGATAGGTGACATTTCGGGTTGATATTCTCGAAGATGGACCGTCTGAAGAAGGTCCTCGACCTGAAATGTCAGCTATTTATGTTTTCCCAAGATGTTGCCTAACCTGCTGAGTAAGTCCAGCACTTTGTGACCATCTGAGAATGCATCCTATACAATATTAACCCTCCTTTCCCCGAAGACATGTGGCACTCTTGTGTGAGAAAAAGGCCTTGGGATCAATTCTTTCTTTTGTCTTCTAACTTTTGCCTAGTGTGTTACCTTCTCACACTTTCCTAAAACATATTTGAACATTATATATAATTAAAATTATAATGAATAATTCACAACGATTGATTTCTTCAGTACATGAATTATATAATATGATCAATTTAAGTTCTAAGTACCATAGTAATGGACAATTTGTGTTCAGATATTGAATGCATTTGTTGTTGAGAATAAACCAATTCAATTGTTTCATTTAAACCATAGACTTGAACGATTTGCATCTATTTTAATAATTGATAGCTTCCGGAATATAATCGCTGGCTCGTCAAAAATAATGATGTCCTTTCTAGATGAAATATTAGATCATTCAGCCTCTTGATTGTGCTCCATTCCACCAATCTCCCTTGTCAACGGAACACTCTAAACCCTTTCCCTGGCATGCATTGTTCCATATTTGTTTTGCATTAATGCTTTTTTTGCAGTCTTCATTGCCTTGCAGGATTTTTGTAATATGTATATTTTTAGTATAATGCACACTTGTGCATGTATTCTGAGTATATGCTGCTGCAGCAAGATGTTTGTTGAACTTGTGCATATAATAATACGTTTTACTTGTCATGACCATGCTACATTGACTCCAGCCGTCAGTTATCTCATACTCGTTGAGCTGCTGCGTTGCATCGCCAGAGACCTGAATTCAACAGTGACTAGGTGCTGCCTGTGTGGTGTTTGCGTGTTCTCCCTGTGTCCACGAGGGTTTCCTCCGGGTGCTCCAGTTGTGTCCCACATCTCAAAGATATGCGGGGTTCGCGGGTTTGAACGCTTGAAAGGGTTCAGAAAATATTTACAAGGACTTACAAGGACTTTGCCAGGACTTGAGGGTGTGAGCTATCGGGAGAGGTTGAGTAGTAGGAAATAACTGCAGATGCTGGTTGATGTTGAGGGTCTCGATCTGAAACGTCACCCATTCCTTCTCTCCAGAGATGCGGCCTGTCCCGCTGAGTTACTCCAGCTTTTACTCCAGGCTGTTCGAGATGGGGTGGAAAAGATTCAATAGGAATCCGAGGGTTAACTTTTTCACACAGAGGGTGGTGGGTGTATGGAACAAGCTGCCAGAGGAGGTAGTTGAGGCTGGGACTATCGCATTCTTTAAGAAACAGTTAGACAGGTACATGGATAGAACAGGTTTGGAGAGATATGGACCAAGCGCAGACTGGTGGGGCTAGTGTAGCTGGGACATTGTTGGCTGGTGTGGGCAAGTTGAGCTGAAGAACCTGTTTCTACACTGTTTCACTCTATGAATCTATGTGTGTAATTTAATGGGCTCCTGTAAATTGTCCCAAATGTGAGTAGATGAGAAAGTGGGATAGCAAAGAACTGGTGTGAACGTGATCTATAGCATGGATAGTGGGCTGTATTGAAAATGGAGCATGGAAGAGTACAACACAGGAAGGGGCCTTTTTGGCCCACAATATTTGTGCCAGATATAATGCCAACTTAAACAGACCTCATCTGCCTGCACATGATAAATATCTCTTTATTCCCTGCACTTCCATGTGCCTATCTAAAAGCCTCTTAAGCACCACTATTGTACTTGCCTCTACTACCACCCTTGGCAATGCATTCCAGTCCCAACCACTGTGTTTAAAAAAAAAACTTGCCCTGCACATCTCCATTAACCCCCCCCCCACACCTTATAACTGTGCCCTCAACATTTCCACCCTGGGGGGAAAAAGGTTCTGACTGAAATTTTATATACAACCATCAAGTCTCCCCTCAACGTCCGATGTTCCAGAGAAAACAATCCAGGTCTATCCAAACGCTCCCTGTGGCGGGAGTCCTCCAATCCAGGCAACATTCTGATAAATCACCTTTGCACCCTTATCAAAGCCCCCACATCTTTCCTGTAAAGGGTGACTGAAACTGCTCACAATACTCCAAATGCCACCTCACCTATAGAGCTGCATCATGACTTCCTGATATTCAAATGCACCTAGAAATGAAGGCATGCTCGCCATATGCCATTTACCGCCCTCTCTACTTGCACTGCCACCATCAGCAAGTTATCAATTTGGACTCTACGGTCCCTCTGCTCATCAGTGCGGTTAAGTTTCCTGACATTATCTGTATACTTCTTACATTCAGCCTCCCAAAGCGCTTCACTTCATGCTTGAGTTAAACTCCATCTGCTATTCTCTGCCATATCTTTTTGTAGGGTCATCAATGTGTATGTAATCTACGGTTCAGTTACCTTGCCGTCGTTGTCCCTCCTCCTCCTCCTTTCTGAAACATGTTGATCCTGCACTTTGATCAGCTGGCCTTTAAATGACTCTCACATGCCATCTGTGGACTTGCCCAATAACAGCTCTTCCCGATCTACCCTCCTTGGCTCCTGTCTAATGACATTGCAATCTGCCTTGCCCCAATTAAGTACCTTACCCCAACAACCTGACCTGCCTCTATTCAAAACAATCTTAAAACTTATGGAGTTGTGATCACTATCCCCAAATTCTTCTTCCATGGCAACAGCAATCATCTGGCCAGGCTCGTTTCCCAATACAAGGTCCAGTATGATCCCTCATTGAGTTGGACTATCCACAAATTTATTAAGAAAACCACCCTGGAAAAACCTAACAAATTCTGCCCCATCTAATCCTCTCTTGTTTTAGCCATTTGATCCCTAAATCTATCTACTGGTCCTCAATTCCCATCTTCTTACCATTTAGCTAATGCTCTGATCTATTTTTTCTTAAATTCTATTGTGGTTGACCTACGAAGCAGTTAGCAACTTTTGGTCTGGTTGACACTACTGCATGTAAAACTCCAGAGCCTTTCAGTCAAGGAGTGCAAACTGATGCTTTTCTGAATTGCATTGCTTCTGTTTCCCAGTTGCACATTGCATCTTAAACCTCCAACATTGATTTCAGCAATTATATTAGAGCAGATATTCTTCATTATAAATTTACTATTCACAGGATGTAGCTGTTGGAACTGTTAGAGCATTGGATAAATCTTTGCTGAAAATTATAATTTGTACTCACACAGGGGCTATAATATTTTATTCGCCTTTGCTAGTACACTGAAGACCAAAGCAATTATCTATCAAAATAAATCTTGCATTGTAATAAATCTGTACATCTGTATCAATTATTACTTTTATGGAACTGTTCGCATACTTTGTAAGTAAGATTCCCACTACTACTGATCTCCTTTCTCTAAGCATAAATTTGTAAGTAATATTATTTGTTGTTATTCCGAAGTTCACACAATGAATCATTGGAGCTTAATACCTTTTTACCGGACAAAGATATTGCTATTTTTGATATCTGCATGAGGTCTGAACATTATAGATTCTGTAGCAGAACATTTAGGAGACCATACATATTTGAGTATTTGTTAAAATGGCACATGCTTTGCTTTTCTAGTATTGACTCCTCTCCACGATCGATATCTGAGCATACTGCTCATATTGCACTGACAGTCGAGGTTAAGTTGCTGACTTCAGTTGTGGGAAGTGATAAGAATGTTAAATTAGTCCCAAAGTCTTTGCCCTACTCTTGAACATAATCAGCAACCTGCAAAAGACAATGAGTGCTAATGTTCCCATTGGGTAAGGAACAAATACAACACATAGTCCTCCGCCAGTTTCGCCACCTCCAACGTGACCCCTCCACTCACCACATCTTCCCATCTCCCCCCCCCCCCCCGTCTGCCTTCCGCAAAGACCGCTCCCTCCGCAACTCCCTTGTCAATTCTTCCCTTCCCTCCCGCTCTACCCCTTCCCCGGGCACTTTCCCTAGCAACTGCTAGAAATGCTACACTTGTCCCTTCACCTCCCCCCTCCACTCCTTTCAGGGACCCAAGCAGTCCTTCCAGGTCCGACAGAGGTTCACCTGCACCTCCTCCAACCTCATCTACTGCATCCGCTGCTCCAGATGCCAGATGATCTATATCGGTGAGACCAATCGGAGGCTTGGCGATCGTTTCGCCGAACACCTCCGCTCGGTCCGCATTAACCAACCCGACCTACCGGTGGCTCAGCACTTCAACTCCCCTCCCATTCCGTATCCGACCTCTCGGTCCTGGGCCTCCTCCACGGCCAGAGTGAGCAACACCGCAAGTTGGAGGAACAGCACCTCATATTCCGCTTGGGGAGTCTGCATCCTCTGGGCTTCAACATTGAATTTTCTCAATTCTGTTAACCCTTGCTGTCTCCTCCCCTTCCCACCTCTCCCTCAGCCCTCGGGCCCTGGCATTCCCTCTCTCTCTATCTCTCTCCCACCCGTCGCACTAGCTTCTCATTTTCACACTACAAACAGCTTACAATGGCTTGTTCCCTTTATCATCGATAGTTTTTTGCATATCTTTCATTCATTGTTCTTTATCTCTCCACATCACTGTCTATATCTCTCGTTTCCCTGATCCCTGACCAGTCTGAAGAAGGGTCTCGACCCGAAACGTCGCCTATCTCCTTCGCTCCTTAGATGCTGCTGCACCCGCTGAGTTTCTCCAGCCTTTTGTGTACAATCAAAATTAATTGCTCATTTTCAATAAAAATTGGTTGTGACTGTTCACGGGGAGGACGCAGGGAGGAAAGTGTAAGAGGGAACTGCAGATGCTGGTTTAAACCGAAGATAGACACAAAATGCTGGAGTAGCTCTGTGGTACACCAGTAACTCAGTACTCCAGAAATTTGTGTCTATCTTCGGGAAGTTAGTGAAGATGGTTTTAGGATTTTTCATGTCAAAATGGTAGCTTTTTGGTGTAGTTTAACTCGACATTCGCATAACATACAGACCCTTTTTGCACTAATTATAAAGGGGGAAACGCAGGGTTTAGATTTCATTGTCCTGTACAGTATGTAATGGATTGAGTGAATAGTACTGATGATGTCTCTCTGATTCTTGGCCATTTTCCATGATTCAAATGCATCTTAAAATCAATCCCAATTCATCTATCCTGAATAACCTGCAAGTATGTCCAATTGACAAATGCTTTGAGATTTTGCCATCATTAGTCAATTTGAAAGCCCTTTTCAAATACTAACCACTTTGTGTGAAGTTGAATTTCCTTATCTTAGTACTAAAATGACACTCCTTTCATGAGCGTGCATATCTGTAATAATCTTACAATTTGCGTTAAATAAATATTTTGAATTTACCTTGATATCCTAATTTCAGATCCTAGAACATAGTAAACAGGATGGGAATAGGCCCTCTGGATCGCAATACCAAGATGAACTCATCTGCCTGCACATAATCTCTCCATTTTTAGATTGAACAGATTTTTTTTGAGTTTTTGCTCATAATTCAGAGATGTAACACTTGCATTCATTCATTAATTCATTCCTGCTATGCACTATTTCCATTTCTTAAATGCCTTCACTCTTTCTCAGTCCCCACAACTTCAACTGGGGTCACGTTCAGGAGTAAATGTGAATAATTCAAACATGTTGATCCATTTGCCTTGCAAGAATTCATTTTTTTGTATTACGAGGATTGCACATAAGAATTGGAGTTTTTCAGTGCCTTCATGAATCTGGAATGTCACAAGTGATTTACAGGAAAACCAGGTCATTTCTCACGGTGAATAGCAGTTCCATCAACTATTGAACGGAAAGTGCAAGCCTTGGTTGGAGAGATTTCATGGTAGCTGCAAAAGATGAGGCAAAGGGAACACTGTAGAACACTAAAGCAAGACGGGGGAGAGAAGATGAAATAGATGTGATAGGAAATTGATGGTGGTAAGTGCAGAGAAAAGCATGATGCCGCACTATAACATTTACAGCTCCTAAATCAGAAGAGGTGTGAAACAAGTGGGATGTGAGGAAAATTAGCATATGATGTTACTATCATCTATGGTTTTGGTTCCGTTGCTGACTCTGTGGTGACTTGCAGAGCAGTCGAGTAATACAGCATAGAGGCAGGCCCTTGTTTCTACAGTAGTAAATATGTATAGAATCTCCAAGATGATGCTGCGTGATCAATATGAAGCACAGGTTGGTAACTGAGGTAGGAATCATAGCATGCAACTTTAATGAGTATAGATTCAATAATGAGGCTTCAGTGACAACGTTTCAAATACGTTGAGCATTGAAAATTGTGATTGGAATATGAAGTGTATGATACTGCTGTCAGAATAGAAACCAGCTAATTGACATGTCTTTGACAATCTTATTGCGATGTGCTCTTAGTTTTTGTGACTTTTCAACAGGGATTCGGTTCCAGCTAAACTTCTAATTTATGTTAGTGGGAAAAAAAAGTACAGTGTGGAACTTGTGACTCATCAGGGAGTGCATGATTGAATTGAATTGAATAAATTTTATCAGCCAAGTATGTATATATACAAGGAATTTGCCTTGGTGCTATGCTCGCAAGTAACAACACGATATACAGTAAACAATTAAGAATAAAACATTATAATTTAAACATGTGAAGAATTAAATAAAATACCAGAGCAAAAGGATGCTGCAGACTTTTGTTTGTTGAGTAGAGCTACTGCTTGTGGGAAAAAAAGCTGTTTTTATGTCTGGCTGTGGCGGCTTTGACAGTCCGGAGTCGCCTTCCAGAGGAAAGTGATTCAAAGAGTTTGTGGCCAGGGTGAGAGGGGTCAGAGATGATCTTACCCGCTCGCGTCCTGGCCCTTGCAGTCTACAGTTCGTCAATGGGGGGGAAGGTTGCAGCCCATAACTTTCTCGGCTGATCGAGCGATGTGCCGCATGCCTCCGGATGTCGTGCTTGGTGGCTGAGCCAAACCAGACCATGATGGAGAAGGTGAGGACAGACTCTATGATGGCCGTGTAGAATTGGACCATCATTGCCTGTGGCAGATTGTAGTTTCTCAGCTGCCGCGGGAAGTACATCCTCTGTTGGGCCTTTTTGACTGTGGAGTCGATGGCAGCCTGCCATTTAAGGTCCCTGGAGATGATGGTTCCAAGGAACTTGAATGACTCCACAGATATGACTGTGGTGTTGTTGATGGTGGGGGGAGGGGAGGGGGAGCTCTCTTAAAGTTTACAATCAGGATGTAGGAAAAACATCAGAAGCACCAAGGGTAAACAAGGAACAGCAGATGCTTTTTTGCAAAGGAAGTCACAAGGTGCTGGAGTAACTCAACAGGTCAGATAACATCTCTGGAGAACATGGATAGATGATCATTTGGGTTGGGGTCCTTCTTCGGACTGATTGTGATGTGGGGGGGGGAAAAGTTGAAAAGGTTGTGGATTGGTCAAAACCTGGCAGAGTTCTTGATGGATACAGGTGAGGAAGGCTGTTGACAGAGAAAATTGGTGAAAGGCCAAAGATACAAAGACAAAGATAAGGACAGAAGAAGTGCAAATCATGAAGCTAAGGGATTAAATATAGATGGATGGGGAGGAGGAAGGGAGAAATGGGTATGCGTCCAGGTGGAAAAGGGGGTGGACAGGTGGGTTTGAGCTTCATTACCTAAAATTGGAGAATTTATTGTTAATGCCGTTAGGTTGTAAGCTATCTGTGAAACATGAGATGCTGTTCCTCCAGTTTGAGTGTAGCCTCACTGGCAATGGCGAAGGCCCAGGACAGAGATGTCAATATGAGACCTTTGACCCCACTAGCCTCTGCATCCAGCACATCATTCTCTGACATTTCAGCCACCTTCAACGTGAGCTAGTCACATCATCTCATCTCCACTCTTTTCCACCTTCTGCCGAGACTGCTCCCTCCAGAACACCTTGATTCACTCATCCCTTCCCACCCATTCCATTGCCTCCCCGGGTACTTTCCCCTGCAACCACAGGAGATGCAACACCTGTCCCTATACCTCCTCCCTCGACTCCATCCAGGGACCCTGACAGCCCTTCCAGGTGAGAGATTTACGAGCACCTCCCTCTAATCTCGTCTACTGCACCTGGTATTCCTGATATGGCCGCTTTTTATCGGTGAACCCAAGTGTGGGTTCGGACTGTTTCGCCGAACACCCGGTCCGACATGTCTTACTGGATGTCCTGGTTGCTATTCATTTTAACAGCCCTTTTCATTTCCATACTGACCATTCTGTCCTGTGCCACCTCTATTGCCAGTGAGGCCAAATGCAAACTGGAGGAACAACATCTTATATTCCACTTGGGTAGCTTGCAACAGAAAGGGTATGAACATTGAATTCTCCAATTTTAAGTAACTAACCAAAAACGACACCCCTTTCTTTCTTCCCCATTTCTCCTTCCCTCCTCTGTGCCCTATCTGGACTTGCACCTATTTCTCCCCTCCCCTTTCCACCTATGTTCTTTCATCTGGGTTCACAATTGGCACTTCTATTCTTATCTCACAGCTTTTGCCCTTCCAACTTTGTCCAACCGACTGCCTACCAAAAACCACACTCACCTGTATCACCTCTTACTCACCAGGCTTTGGCCTGCCCCTCCTTTCCAGCTTTCTCCCCCCTCACCACAATCGGCCTGAAGAAGACTCCCAACCCTAAAGTTTTCACCTATCAATGTTCTCCAGAGGTGCTGCCTGGCCAGCTGTGTTACTCCAGCACTTTGTGTCTTTTATCAGATGCACTGAGGTAGGTTTTGCGTAGAAACACCCGGGCAAATTCTCAACATCGGCCTAAAATGATTGATTGTGCAAACAAACTCAGTTAAACAAGTTTTGTACATGACTTGCGCATTTATGAAAAATGGAAATTGGTGCCCTTTGAGCCAGCTCTGCTTTTCAATATGATCATGGCTGATCATCCAAAATCAGTATCCCGTTCCTGCTTTCTCCTCATAACCCTATATCCTCCCGTTCCTGCTTTCTCCCCATAGCCCAGCCAAAATTAAAGCAATCCATATTGCATTGAAAGGGAGAAAAGAAAGAGACATTCAAAATAATAAAACTGACGTCTCCAACCCGTCAAACCTGGAAGATTTGTTTCTTTCTTCACATTTGGGATGTGGGTGTTCTACGAAGCCCATTAAATCATTGCCCATCACTAAAGTGGTTGTGAACTGCTGTGGCCCTTCTGATGCCGGTAATCCCACAGTGTAGTTGCAGTAGGAGTTCCAGGATTTAGACTCGGAGATGATAAAGGACTGGCAAAGCACTATTTCCAAATCAAGATAGTTTGTAGTTTGGAGGGGAGCCTGCAGGTGGTGGTGTTGTCCATGTGAAAGCGCTGGCAGGGCTTGGGAAGTGCTATTAGAACAGCCTGGGTGAGTAACTACAGCACATTTTGTCGACTCGACTCTGATTAGCCATTGTGAGCTGGGATTGAGCTTAAAGGTGCAGGATGTGATGCTCAGCAAACAGACTGCTTTGTTTTGTACAGTGTCACGCTTCCTGATGGCTGTTGAAACTGCGTTTATCCAGGCAAGAGTAAGAATTCCATCATGTCCATCATCATGAAAGGGTTTGAGGAATCTCGAGATTGTCATTAGTGAGAGGATACCCAGTCATGGACCTGCTCTTGTTGTCATAGTATTGATATGGCCAGTCTTCTGGTCAGTGGTAACCCCAGGATATTAAGGGCGAGAAACTCGGCAACATTAATGCCTATGAATGTCAAAGGTAGAATATAGAAAAGTACAGCACAGGAACAGGCCCTTTGACTAACAATCTCTGTGGGAACATGTCACAATGAACTAATCTGATCTGCCCACATGTTGATACATATTCTGCTATTTCCTGTCTATCTAAAAGCATCTCAAGCTCTGCTTTTGTATTTGCCCCCACCACCACCAGCACTGGCAGTGCATACCAGATACACACCAACCTCTGAGTAAAATAAAAACAAACTTGGCCCACATATAGCACCAACTTTAAACTTTCCTCTCTCAATATGATGCTGCGCTCTCTAGGCTTTGACATTTGACGTTGTTAGATTCTTTGTTTGATGTTACTTGCTAATTATCTGGCAGTCTTGAATTTCGTTGCAGAATTGCTGGAATCTGGAGTGGAAGTGTTCAGGGTCGTTCTCAGTAAAGATGATGTGGTAATGGCCAAGGAAGTGAAAGTTGGTAATTTTCAGTGCAATAAAGCCTTTTAGGCAGTTATTAACACTTACTGCGCAATGAAAAGGTGCTTTGACTGAATGGACAATACTTCCTGTGGCAGGCATGAGGACCTAGTTTACAAAAAAGGACTCACGGTGCAGGAATAACTCAGCAGGCAAGCCATCTCTGGTGAACATGAATAGTTGATTGGTCGGGACACTTCTTCAGACTGATTGTGGTGGGGCAGAAAAGTGGAAGAGAGTAGGGGCAGGACAAGGCCTGGCAAATGATGGGTGGATACAGGTGAGGGAGGTTTTTAATTTGCCGATGGTTGGACAAAGGTCTGAGATGAAAAGGCGGAAAGTGAGATGAGGATAGAAGCAGTGTGGATTGTGGTCAGAGGAAGGAATATAGGTGGGAGGGGAGGGCCAAGGGTAGAAATGGGCACAAATCCAGGCGTGGTACAGGGAAGTGAGTGGGGGGGGGAAAAGTGTTGGGAGGTGGGTGAGCAGTTGTTTGTAGTCGCTGGGTTGGGGGGGGGGGGGGAGAGAAAGTGGCAGGAATGGTTTGCGCCAACTGCACAAGTACTACTTCACACTGTTCAGTGCCTATCAATGTTGAGGCAAGTTGCAAGGCACAGTTCTCACATAAAGCTAACGACAGCACAATCTGCACTGCAGTCTTAGATTATTTGCTTGTAACCACACATCGGTCTCTTGCCAGTTGTTGCCGTGCTGTTTGCTCGTATATAACAGTGACTGCCATTAGCTTCAGAGTTATTTTGACAGGGAAATCTGGGCTACGATAAATCTTACCTGAATAAAGCTTTTAAATTTTGTCCTCTGGGTCATTTCTTCAAATCTTTCTTGAAGCCTTCAAGGGGATTTTGTTGGAGACGGCAAAAACAAAAAAAGATTCTATCACTAGATCGGGTTAATTGTTGCTGATCCCTGCTGGAAATTATGACACGAGCTCGGACTGTAGACCAACGTACAGCTCACATTTCTACAGCCCAGTGCAAAAATATCACTCAAAGTCCTGGGATTTTGGGAAAGGCTAAGTAAAACATAAATTTTAATGTGATTAAAATATTTATTTCTGACAACAAAATAGTAATATTCGGAAAGAACAAAGGTTGATTAAATATTTTGGAAAACAACATTTTCAATTATTCGAAGGTGGACACAAAATGCTGGAGTAACTCAGCGGGTGAGGAAGCATCTCTGGAGAGAAGGAATGGGCGACGTTTTGGGTCGACACCCTTCTTCAGACTAATGACAGGGGAGGGGGCTGGACAATGTCGTCAGAGACAGTAAGACTAGTGGGGGAGCTGGGAAGGGGATGGAGGGAGAAAGCGACAGCTATCTGAAGTTAGAGAAGTCAATGTTCATACCGCTGGGGTGCAAACTACCCAAGCGAAATATGAGGTGCTGTTCCTCCAATTTGCGCTGGTGAAAATTGTTGGAGGAATATGAAATGTTGGAGGATTTTCAATTATTCATTTGGTCCATCAATAATACTGAATGGAAATTGAATAAGTACATCGAGATTTATAATTGGGAAAAGCTGACGGTGGCAAAACTGGTAATATAATGTAAGATTTTCAGACGTGTAGGTTATTCATATTTGGAACATGTTGTATTAGAAGAATAAAAAAACAATCCAAGTCTATACAACCATGGGTGGTGGAGGAGGCTGGTATGATAGTGGTGTTTGAGAGGCTTTTCAATAGGCAGATGCAAGGGCAGGAATAGAGGGACACGGACCATTTGCAAGCAGATGAGATTGGTTTAACTTGGTATCATTTTTGGCAAAAACGTTTGTGGGCTGAAGGGCTTTCCTGTGCCATACTCTTCAATACTCTATATATGGATGGGACATTAATATTTCTGAATGATCGGAAGATAAAGGTGCAGAATTAATTCTTTGGGTTACTTTATTTTTTATTAAATTATTAATTGCATAAAATTCAATGACATAAAAAGCAATGTAAAAAAAATAGATGTATTAAAACACAAAATGAAAAATATGAATCATGGAAAAGTTACATTATGAAGAAAACATTGTGAAATGCCATTTAGATTTGTAATTTCTATAAAGAAATGCCAATTTCAATATTATTGAGATTTAACCTTTATCCGCGATTTCTTCAGCCCCTTCTGGAATATGAACTTGTTGCAATGAGCTGCAACATCTCAAGGATGATCGTGAAGTATACGTGCTTCAGCTGCTATTCTATTTACGTTTGCACCATCTGCCACTAAACCAACTGGGTCACACAGTGGAGCAGCTGGCAGAGCTGCTGCCTCATGGCACCAGAGACCCAAGTTCAATCCTGTCTGTATGGACTTTGCATGTTCAACATGTGACTGAATGGGTTTCCTCCCACATCCCATTAACTTGGGGGGCTGTTGGTTAATGGCTTCTGTTTTTAAAAAAAAAGCCCCTAATTGGCACTGTGAATAAGAATGTGGGATAACATAGAACTTGTGTTTTATGGTTGACGTGGACTTGGTAGACTGACGGGTCAGTTTCCATGCTGTATCACTCGACTAAAACTAAAAACAGTGGTTTTTATTTTTTTCCAATGTTATTGGTCTGCCATCCAACTTTCTGGTTCCGTCAAGTGTTCAGGAAAGATGCTGATTCTTTTCCTGTTGCTTTAGTTCAACCTAAAACATATGCTTGGTTGTGCTTATGAATCGGGCCATCTCCCAAACTGCCACTAGGAACTGAGTTGGAATAATTGCTCTGAAATTTTGGGCTGTTAAAAGTCATCAGTGTCGTATCTAATTCATAAAAGCAATAGGACTAATGCTCATCTGGATTTGCTCTAATGTCTAGATTTTAAATTGCTCTGCGACAGGAAGTGCTGGCTGGAAAGGCAGATTTTTTATTTTTGCCCAACTCTGTATATCCATTGGCTCCAAATTTTTTTTTTTTAACAGTTTGTACAGACCACCTCAGGTGAATAATCGTCTCCAGTCAGGCTAGTTCCACTGGGAGCTGAAGATTTTTAAATAAATATATTTTCTTTGCACTATGAAATAATGTTGATAATTTTTTTTTAATCTTATCATCTTTTTCACCCAGAGAGTTGTGAATTTGTGGAATTCCCTACCACAGAGGGCAGTGGAGGACAAACCACTGGGTGGATTTAATAGGGAGTTAGATAGAGCTCTAGGGGCTAGTGGAATCAATGGATATGGGGAGAAGGCAGGCACGGGTTATTGATTGGTGACGATCAACCATGATAACAATGAATGGCAGTGCTGGTTCGAAGGGCCGACTGGCCTCCTCCTGCACCTATTTTCTATGTTTCTATGGCAAGATACGCTGAATGCACTGCTGCTGCTTAGAAACAATTTGAACTGAAATTCTGGTGTCTATCTCCATCCAGAAATTTAATAGGCTTATTCTGACTTTGGAGGAAATCTAAAATGGGGGAGGGGAGAGGGTCAGCAAATGGAAATAGACAAATAACAGAAGAATGTAATGTCGTTTGCTGGAATATTTTCGCCAATTTTACATCACTGCACAAAGTTTTCCTTTGGGAGCTTTGCTTGAGATGGACAAGAATTATGTTCCAGTTGAACGACGTTGGCGAGGCCACATTTGGAGTTTTGTGTTCAGTATTGGTCACCCTGTTTTTGGAAGGTTGTTAAGTTGGGAGAAGTACAGAGTGCAGAGAAGATTTAGCCTTTAAGACTTTTGGTAAGATACGACTTTAGCCAGAGGGTGGTGAATCTGTTGATTTCATTGCCATAGACGGCAGTGAAGGCCGTAAATGGGTATTTTTAAAGTGGAGATTGATATATTTTCGATTAGTTAGGGTGTCAAAGGTTACGGAGTGAAAACAGGAGAATGGGGCTGAGGGGATATAGGTCAGCCATGACTGAATGGCAGATTTTGTAGTCTGAGATCTTGGAAAGCTGTGTATGTTCACACCACCCTTTTGGACTTCCTGATGTCCCCCAACAGATGCACTGCCAAACAGAAGGCATTGTTAGCCTGGTTCTGGGCATATTTTCCAGCAAATATAAACCTGGTGCATTCTGTGGATCAAGTTCACTTGCAGGAACTCTTAATGTATGAAAAGCCTACTGCATTAATCTACTTACAATAATCTCCTGTAAGTTAACAGGCTTTTAACGGATTTGATGGCGGGCCCTCTGCTCTCCGACAGGCCCTCGTCCTCAATCCCCCTGGTCCACTTCCTCAGCCCTTTCTTGGTCGCACCTGACCATCAAGGCTGAGCACGTGAGGAAGGAGCTGAGCAGACTCCGCCCAGGCAAAGTCACAGGTCCTGATGGCGTCAGTGTCAGCCCTGGGGTACTCAAGGTGTGTGCCAACCAGTTGTGCGGAGTAGTCCAGCATATCAGCCTGAGCGTGGAGAGAAGTCCTGTGACGTAAAAGACATCCTGCCTGGTTCCTGTACCAAAGAGGAGGCATCCCAGCTCCTCCAATGACTACAGACTGGTGGTGCTGACTTCACACATCATGAAGTCCCTGGAGATGCTGGTGTTTACTCACCTGCAACCCCTGGTTAAACTCTACCTGGACCCCTTGCAGTTCCCCTTCCTCCCCCCCCCCCCCCCCCCCAATCTTTGCACATCCCAAATCCTGGACTTTCCACTCGTTACTTTAATTTCATGTTTCTTGTATCTTGTTGTGTTTTATGACTGTTGGCAGACAGGTTCTATCATATTGTTATGTTTAAAAACTTCCCCTAATTCTCACAGCTTTGCACCAATAGCATAATTATGGTCATGTGATAAGACCATCTCATTGCTGCATTTTAGAAATGTTTAATTCATTGTAGTCAATAAAAAATCGAATTGCAGCATAATTGTCTGGCTTCTAGTTGCCTTGAATTTTGTTTTTCTGTTGAAGTAATTCAGTGTTTAACAATTATCAATTAGATCAGCGAATAACCATATAACCATATAACAATTACAGCACGGAAACAGGCCCTCTTGGCCCTTCCAGTCCGTGCTGACCATTTGTTTTCCCCTAGTCCCATCTACCTGCACTCAGACCATACCCCTCCATTCCCTTCACATCCATATACCTATCCACTTTACTTTTAAATGTTAAAATCGATCCTGCCTCCACCACTTCTGCTGTAAGCTCATTTCCACACAGCCACCACCCTCTGAGTAAAGAAGTTCCCCCTCACGTTATCCCTAAACTTCTGTCCCTTAATTCTCATGTCATGCCCTCTGTTTGAATCTTCCCTACCCTCAAATGGGAAAGTTTATCCACGTCAACTCTGTCAATCCCTTTCATCATTTTAAAGACCTCAATCATGTCCCCCCTTAACCTTCTGCGCTCCAAAGAATAAAGACCCTCAACCTTTCTCTGTAACATAGTTGCTGGAACCCTGGCAACATTCTAGTAAATCTCCTCTGTACTCTCTCTATTTTGTTGACATCCTTCCTATAATTAGGCGACCAAAATTGTACACCATACTCCAGAATTGGTCTTACCAATGCCTTGTACAATTTTAACATTACTTCCCTACTCCTATATTCAATGCTCTGATTTATAAAGGCCAGCACACCAAAGGCTTTCTTTACCACCCTATCTACATGCGATTCCACCTTCAGGGAACTATGCACAGTTATTCCTAGATCCCTCTGTTCCACAGCATTCCTCAATTCCCTACCATTTACCATGTACGTCCTATTTTGATTTGTCCTGCCAAGATGTAGCACTTCACACTTAACTGCATTAAACTCCATCTGCCATCTTTCAGCCCACTTTTCCAAATGGCCCAAATCTCTCTGTAGACTTTGAAAATCTACTTCATTATCCACAACACCACCTATCTTAGTATCATCTGCATACTTACTTATTCAATTTTCCACCCAATCATCCACATCATTGATGTACATGACAAACAACTGTGGACCCAACACAGATCCCTGAGGCACCCCACTGGTCACCGGCTTCCAACCTGACAAACAAGCCATCCACCATTCTCTCTGACATCTCCCATTCAGCCACTGTTGAATCCATCTTGCTACTCCGCCATTAACACCCAAAGATTGAACCTTCTTAACCAACCTTCCATGGGGAACTTTGTCAAAGGCCTTACTGAAATCCATATAGACAACATCCACTGCTTTACCCTCATCAATTTCCCTAGTTACCGCTTCAAAGAATTCAAGAAGGTTTGTCAAACATGACCTTCCAGGCACAAATCCATGTTGACTGTTCCTGATCAGACCCGTGATTATCCAGATGCTTATATATATTATCTCTAAGTATCCTTTCCATTAATTTGCCCACCACTGACGTCAAACTAATAGGTCTATAATTGCTAGGTTTATTCTTTGAACCCTTTTTAAACAATGGAACAACATGCGCAGTACGCCAATCCTCCGGCACTATTTCCGGTTCTAATGACATTTGAAATATTTCTGTCATAGCTCCTGCTATTTCTACACTAACTTCCCTCAATGTCCTAGGGAATATCCTGTCAGGACCTGGAGACTTATCCACTTTTATATTTTTCAAAAGTGTCAGTACTTCCTCCTCTTTGAATCTCATAGTTTCCATAGCTACTCTACTTTCTTTCCCCTTACTCACGAGTTCAATATCCTTCTCCTTGGTGAATACAGAAGAAAAGAAATTGTTCAATATCTCCCCCATCTCTTTTGGCTCTGCAGATAGCTGTCCATTCTGGTTCTCTAATGGTCCAATTTTATCCCTCGTTATCCTTCTGCTATTAATATAGCTGCAGAAACCCTTTGGATTTACTTTCACCTTTCTTGCCAAAGCAACCTCATATCTTCTTTTAGCCTTCCTAATTTCTTTCTTAAGATTCTTTTTACATTCTTTATACTCCTCTAGCACCTCATTTACTCCATGCCTTCTATAATTATTGTAGCTATCTCTCTTTTTTCGAAACAAGTGTCCAATTTCCCTTGAAAACCATGGCTCTTTCCAATTTTTACTATTTCCTTTCAACCTAACAGAGACATAAATATTCTGTACTCTTACAATTTCTCCTTTAAATGTCCTCCATTTCTCTTCTACATCCTTCCCATGAAACAAAGTGTCCCAATTCACTCCTTTAAAATCCTTACGCATTCCCTCAAAGTTAGCCTTTCTCCAATCAAAAATCTCCACCCTAGGTCCAGTTCTGACTCTCTCCATAATTATATTGAAACTATTGGTATTGTGATCACTGGTCCCGAAGTGCTCACCAACGCATACCTCCGTCACCTGACCTGCCTCATTTCCTAACAGGAGGTCCAGCACTGCCCCTTCTCTGGTCGATACCTCTATGTACTGCTGCAAAAAACTATCCTGCACACATTTTACAAACTCCAAACCATCCAGCCCATTTACAGAATGTGTTTCCCAGTCTATTTTTGGAAAATTGAAATCTCCCACAATCACTACCTTGTGCTCACTACTAATATCTGCTATCTCCTTACATATTTGCTCTTCCAATTCTCGCTCCCCATTTGGCGGTCTATAGTACACCCCTAAAAGTGTTGCTACACCGTTCCCACTTCTCAGTTCCACCCAAATAGCCTCCCTAGACGAGCCCTCTAATCTATCCTGCCAAAGCACTGCTGTAATATCTTCACTGACAAGCAATGCAACACCTCCCCCTCTGGTCCCTCCAATTCTATCACACCTGAAGCAACGAAATCCTGGAATATTTAGTTTCCAATCACAGCCCTCCTGCAACCATGTTTCACTGATTGCCACAACATCATATTTCCAGGTGTCAATCCAGGCTCTAAGTTCATCCACCTTACTTACAATGCTCCTAGCATTAAAATATACACATTTTAGAAACCCACCATCGCTTATTCTCTGTCTATTATCTTTTTCATCTTTCTCGCCTACATTTTGGTTCGAGTGCTTCCCTTTCTCTGCCTCTTGCCCCACACACTGACCCCTAGCCCCCTCTACCCGAGTCCCTCCCCCCAGCCTTTCTAGTTTAAAGTCTCCCCAGTAGCCTTTGCAAATCTCCCTGCCAGGATATTGGTCCCCCTCGGGTTCAAGTGCAACCTGTCCTTTGTGTACAGATCATGCCTTCCCCAAAAGAGGTCCCAGTGATCAAGAAACTTGAATCCCTGCCCACTGCACCAGTCCCTCAGCCACGCATTTATCCTCCACCTCATTCCATTCCTACTCTCACTGTCACGCAGCACAGGCAGTAATCCTGAAATCGTTACCCTTTTGGTCCTTCTCCTTAACTTTCCCCCCATTCCCTAAATTCTCCCTTCAGGACCTCGTCACTTTTTCTGCCTATGTCATTGGTACCTATGTGTACCACAACATCAGGCTCCTCTCCCTCCCTTATCAGAATCTTTTGTACACGTTCTGATACATGCGAGACCCTGGCACCAGGAGGCAAACTACCATCCGGGTCTCCCGACTGCGTCCACAGAATCGCCTATCCGACCCCCTAACTATAGAGTCCCCTATTACAATTGCCCTCCTCTTTTTGCTACCCTTCTGAGCATCAGGGCCGGTCTCTGTGCCGGAGGCCCGGCCGCTGTTGCTGCCCCCAGCTAGGCTGTCCCCTCCAATCGTACTCAAACCCGAGTACCTATTTTCCAGGTGTACGGTCACAGGGGTACTCTTTAGCCCCTGCCTCTGCCCCTTGCCCTTCCTAACAGTGACCCACTTGTCTGCCTCCTGTGGTCTGGGAGTGCCTATCTCCCTGTAGCTCCTCTCTATGACCTCCTCACTCTCCCTGACCAGACGGAGGTCATCGAGCTGCTGCTCCAGGTTCCTAACACAGTCCTTTAGGAGCCCCATCTCGACACACCTGGCGCAGATGCGGACGTCTGGAAGGCTATCGGATTCCCTGACCTCCCACATCTGACATCCAGAACAGTACACTGCCCTGGCCTTCATACTCCCCCCTTACACAGGATACAATATCAACACAATACAAAGTACACAACAAACTGCTGGAATCTGACTGTAAATCTGCTGTTTACCCTGGTCCACTTCCCACCAATCAGCTGCTTACCCTAGTCCACTTTCCACCAATCAGCGGCATCCTCAAAAAAACCCACTTCCCCAAATGGAACGTTATGGATTTAGGTAAAAACAAGCCCCGCGCTTGATTTTAAAGCTTACCGGTCGGGTGTCGCTCCTCCCCCTCCTTCTCTTCCAACAGCTCCTGTGGGCCTCTGAATATGAAAGTAAAAGTACATATTAAATAGTGAATATTTAATGATTATAAAATTGACCTTTTTATGTGATTGGCTAAAATTAGGCTTTCCATCTTACATAGAAACATAGAAAATAGGTGCAGGAGGAGGCCATTCGGCCCTTCGAGCCAGCACCGCCATTCATTGTGATCATGGCTGATCGTCCCCTATCAATAACCCGTGCCTGCCTTCTCCCCATATCCCTTGACTCCACTAGCCCCTAGAGCTCTATCTAACTCTCTCTTAAATCCATCCAGTGATTTGGCCTCCACTGTCCTCTGTGGCAGGGAATTCCATAAATTCACAACTCTTTGGGTGAAAAAGTTTTTTTCTCACTTCAGTCTTAAATGACCTCCCCTTTATTCTAAGACTGTGGCCCCTGGTTCTGGACTCGCCCAACATTGCGAACATTTTTCCTGCATCTAGCGTGTCCAGTCCCTTTATAATTTTATAACATATAAAATTCCCTCTCATCCCCCTTACAAGATCCCCCTTACAAGATCCCCCCTCATCCTTCTAAACTCCAGTGAATACAAGCCTAAATCGATGCATTGTGAAATCATTCTTGAGGTGCTAAAAATATATCTGGTTGAATCTTGCTGTTAAATGTCAGCAGTTCCATGACAATATGCTGGCTTTTATCTGCTTCAATTTACATGTTCAGGCCTTTGGCGCACATGTATCCAGATTATTGATATCCTTAAATTGCTGACAGATTCCCACTTGCTGAGATTCTGCAGCAATTACTGGCAATTCTACTTGCGGATCCTGCACCAGCTTAGACCTGGGACTGAATTAATGGGGCACGGGGGGGGGGTTACAGATGCAAGCGCCAGCAGAGATGCTGCCTCAGATCCACAGTGACCTGGGTTCAATTCTGACTTTGAGTGTTGCCTGTGTGGAGTTTGCACTTTCTCCCTGTGACCAAGTGGGTCTTCTTTGACTTTTCTGATTTCCTCACACATCTCAAAGATCTGACAGTTTTGGGCTAATTAATTAATCCTTGTAAATTGTCCCCAAAGGGTTGGCAGAATCTAGGATTTTTTTTTGATTTATTGATACTTATCACATGTGACATGTCGCAATAAAATAGTTTGTTTTGCAGACCATGGACAAAGGACAAAGGACGTTTATTGTCACACACACCACTTGGTGCAGTGAAATATGTCTTGCCATGCAGCACATAGATAAAGATAAGACGTAACATTAAAGAATTTAACGTAAAACATAAAAAACATCCCCCCACAATGGTTCTCATTATGAGGGAAGGCACAAAGTCCAGACCCCATCCCCAGTTCACCCTATTGAGGCCTCTGCAGTCGCTGCTATGGGGGCCGATGTTACAGGCCCTTCTTCACTGGGTGATGGTGCTCCAGCGGCGGGAGAACACTCTCGGCCCGGGGTGCCTGTAACAGTCGCTTCCTTGCCGGAGACCGCGGCTTCCAACGCCAACAGGCCGCGCTGGATGGAGCTCCACAACTGGCGATCTCGTTGAGAGATCCCAGGCTCCCGATTTAAATTTCAGCGCTGCCGCCCGCGGCCGGCCGCTCCACAGTCCCGCAGCTCCGCAATGTTCTCCTGCGGTCTTCAGCTCACCGGAGCTCCAGCGCGGCGACCCAGGCAAGGCATCGCCCGCGATGGCGCCCCAGCGCTGCGCCGCTGCTGAAGCCGTGGTTCTGGGCGGTCCCCCCCGGAAACGCCGCTCCAGGCCGCTGGTAGGCCGCGAGGACGGGTCGAAGGTGCAGCCCGGAGAAAGCTGCCTCACCGATCAGGTAGGGACCCTACAGAGCAGTTTCCCCCTTCCCCATCCCCACCCCCACATAAAAAAGGCTAGGACTCCGAAAAACGGAAAAAATCAACTAACTAAAAATAAAAAAATGAGAGAAAAACGGACAGCTGCAGGCTGGGCAGCCATACCCGTACAGGACGGCGCCCCCTACATGAGACGAGTATGTAACGAGTCACCAAGTGTAGAGCGCCAACACAGTTACATTTGAAAGGAAAATGAATGAGAAATAAAGTTGGTGTAACACTAGTGTAAATGGGCTGATGTCCAATTGCCATGTTTTTTTTAATTTAAAAAAATATATTTTCATTAGAAGCATGTATACAAATAATAGTAGGCGACAATTTAATTACAAATTTTTCACATATCTTCAGTTTTTTTTTAAAGAATAAAGATAAAGGGAGAAAAAGGTAAGAGAAAGTAATAGATAGAGAAGAAGAAGATAGAAAAAGGGAAACTCAGAGAGAAACTACCAATGACAAGAATATGGAGATAGATCCGGGAAATATTGAGAGTAACTATTCATCCAGTCCCAAACTCAGGTTTGAACGCTGATTCTGTGTTAAACCAATTTACCTTTTCAAATATTCAATAAATGGAGACCATATTCTAACAAAAAGTTCTGGTTTATGAATTAAGACAAGTCTTATTTTTTCCAAATGCAAGGTCTCAGTCATTTCCGTCCAGTTGCAATGTTGCACGATTCTGTGACCGCCAGTTGACATTCAGCAATATTAGGAACAAAGATTTGTTTTATCTATCAAAGAACTTAACCATTACTTGTTGGTGTCTTTTCTTGTCCCAGTTACATTTGGCAATGGCTTTAGGCCTCACCCATTATGTGCAGTTCAAACCAATGCTAGCACCTCCACTAGAATGCTTTTGGGAGTTTATTTGTTCCTAAATAGGCAAACGGGTAAATGTGGTGAACCAAAGATAGACACAAAGAGTGCGAGTGACTCAGCGGGACAGGCAGCATCTCTGGAAAGAAGGAATGGGTGATGTTTTGGGTCGAGACCCTTCTTCTCGGTGAACCATTAGGTGAACCAATATTTCCCTTGTAAGTTATATTGCCCAGAATTGTGCATAACATTCTTGATGTGATTTAATCAGACCATATTGCAGCAATGAAACACGGTCCCCTTCATATTCATCCCCTCTGCTTATAAGGGCTAATTTAATATGTTTAGTGATTTCATTCTGTTCTCATTTCACTAACTGACACTGAACTTTTTAAATTTATTTCTACAGCTATAATGGAACAGTAGGATAAATTGGATAAATTCATTCACTTAAGGCATTAATATTAAATGTTTGAGTCAAGGTCACATCTTCTACCGCATATTGCTGCTTTTCTCATTTACTGATGCTCCAGGAATATAATAGACATCTAGCCGAAAGTCAATTAGCTAGTCAGACTTGAACAATTTACTTACTTAATTGAGTGGACTCAATATTTAATATTTTAAAATCAGCCTCAGTTTTTGCTGCGCTCATCAATCTCCTAAATTCTTAATCTTTCCTCTCCCACCCCTCTCAACGCTCTATGCTGTAAGCTACAAATGCCTCATTCATTATCTCTTGCATGACTGTAGCATATTCTCTTTGGAAATGAAATGGAAAGTAATTTGTTAGGTAATATGATTAACAATACAGGTTAGCAATTTCTTCTGGTGTAAACATAATGCAAATCATATAACCAAAGTAAGATTTTGGTTATATCCTGAGCCTCTTATGCTTTAGCCACTTATAACTCAAACCCTCCAGACTCTATAACATCTTTGTAGATCTTTATTGCACCCTTTTCAGTGAAATCCTTCCTTTAGCAGGGTGATCTGAACTGTCCGGTTCTCCAAATGTGGTTTAACCAATGCCTCGTACTGCTGGTAACATGACCTCTCAACTCCGTACTCAGTGCCTTGAGCAATGCAGGCAAGCATGCCAAACACCACCTTCCTCACCCGCTTACGTAACTCGATGTACCTGCACCCCGAGGTCTCTGTTCTGTGACGCTCTCAGGTCCAAACATTTACTATGTAAATCCTGTCCTGGTTTGTTCTTCCCGGATGCCACATCTTGTGTTTATCTGAATTAAAGTCTATCTGCCAACCCTTGGCTCAGTTGATCAATATCCCATTGTAATCTTTGATAAAGTCCTTTGTCACTTGAAGGATAATATATTACAGTGGCTCCACAGAGCTTCTACCAAGTAAATGAATTCACATGGGTGCTTCAGAATAAATCCCTCAACACAAAGCTGCTGAGTCGAGTTGAGTTATGTCCGCTGGCTAGGCCGTGAACTCTAGCTTGGCCTCCTGTCAAAACAGTGCATGCCGCTGACATTGAGAAACATTCGCAACTAAAAACATTTTTTTCAAATATCAAAACATTGATTTTTTTTAAATAAAATGGAAAATATTTAAAAATCAAAACATCTGAAGCCTTTCAAATTATATAAAGCAATTAACAATGTGCTAAATACACGAATGCAAAAACAAAGTAATGTTAATCTAAAGTAAAAGCAGAAAGTGATGGAAATATTCAATAGGTCAGGTAACTATGGTGAGAGAATGTTTCAGGTTGATCTAGGAATTTAGAAATAGAGTCAGATTTATGGAGCAGGGAAAGAAAGAGTAGGAGAGGTCAGAGGAATGGAAAGTATGCAAAGTTAACGGATCAAAGGACCAATTTTGCAAGGTATTAAAAGACTAAATTAGGACACGAAAATAAAAGGTAAAGTTGGAGGAAGCACATCTGCAGGGTAATTACCTTATGGTTGGAGGGATGAATGACCAAAATCTCTGACATTTTGCTTTGGTAATATGCCTGATTAGATACGATGTTACTCTTTGAGCTTATCGTTTAGCATTTTTGGGAATGCTGTGAAAGAGACCAAGAGATCAGAGGGGGAGTGAAACAATTAAAGTGAGACATGACAGGAATCTAAATGTCACACCTGTGGATGGAATGGAGGTAGTTTGCCAAACTGTCACCGAAGTCCAGTTTTTTCCCACTGCACAGGAGACATAGAAACATAGAAAATAGGTGTAGGAGTAGGCCATTCGGCCCTTCGAGCCTGCACTGCCATTCAATATGATCATGGCTGATCATTCAACTCAGTATCCCGTACCTGCCTTCTCTCCATACCCCCTGATCCATTTAGCTACAAGGGCCACATCTAACTCCCTCTTAAATGTAGCCAATGAACTGGCCTCAACTACCTTCTGTGGCAGAAAATTCCAGAGACTCGCCACTCTCTGTGTGAAAAATGTTTTCCTCATCTCGGTCCTAAAGGAATTCCCCCTTATCCTTAAAATGTGACCCCTTGTTCTGGACTTCCCCAACATCGGGAACAATCTTTCTGCATCTAGCCTGTCCAACCCCTTAAGAATTTTGTTAGTTTCTATAAGATCCCCCCTCAATCTTCTAAATTTTAGCGAGTACAAGCCGAGTCTATCCAGTCTTTCCTCATATGAAAGTCCTGACATCCCAGGAATCAGTCTGGTGAACCTTCTCTGTACCCCCTCTATGGCAAGAATGTCTTTCCTCAGATTTGGAGGCCAAAACTGTACGCAATACTCCAGGTGTGGTCTCACCAAAACCCTGTACAACTGCAGTAGAACCTCTCTGCTCCTACCCCACGAGGAGTGATTACAATGTACTGAAGAAGTTCAGAGTACAAAGAAGGGGAAATAAGTCAATGCTTCACCTAGAGAGAAGGATTGGATTCCTGGTCTATGAGGAGGGAGATGGAAGAAGAGCTGTTGCCTCTGGTGGATGCCTACTAAGTAGTGTTCTATGAAAGGGTGTGGGTGTTGTAGGAGGTGGATGAATGAACCAGAGTGAGAAGCAAAACCTCTATGGACTGAAAGTGGAGGAAAGGGAAAGATTTTTCTGGTGGTGATTTTATGTTGGAAAAAGGTGAAAATTCCAGAGGATGACCTTTTGAATGTTGAGTGGTTGAAAATGAATACAAATTAACCCCGGTTTTTGGAATGAAGAGGAATGAGAGTGGATAATTGCATGAGAATGGGAGAATGACCTGGAACTATGGTGGTGAGGTGATCTTTGAGGAAAGAGGGAAGTTATATTTGAAAAATTGGTATTAAACGTGATATTGTTGGAATAGATACAACTGAGGCAGATAAACTGGTGATGGTGTGAAGTCTTCGGAGGAGGCAGGGAGGAGGAAGAGATAGCTAAATTAGCAGTAGCAGTCTCTGTATTAGTCAAGGATACTGAAGGTACCAGCACTTGCTTTTATTCCTAAAAGGCAGCCTCCATCATTGAGATTGGTTAAGATGAGCAGATCCCCTAATACTGTAAAGTTGAGTTTATTGTCATATGCACAGGTATGTTGAGCTACAGGTACAATGAAATTCTGGTCGCAGCAATATGACAAGCACAGACAATATACAAAATATAAATTATACAAGGCCAGGAAAAAGGCTAAGCAAAACAAGATTAGAAAACAAGTCTATTTAGTGCAAGAAGTGGACTATTATGTTCTGTTACAGAAGGAGGAGTGTGGTTATACTGGTTGCTTTAAGAACCTGATAGTTGTGGTAAAGTCCTGACCCTCCTGCCCGATGTTAGCCGTGTGAAGGGAACCTGGTCCTGATGATTGACCATTGATGAAAGATGCCGCCTTGAAGAGGCATTGGCTCATGTCGATGCTTTCCATAGCAGGGAGGGCCATGCCTGTGACGGACTGGGTTGAGTCCAGCACTCTCTGCAGCCTCTTGCATTCCTGTGCATTAGAATTGCCATACTAGGCCATGAAACAACCAGTCAGGATATTTTCTTCTGTGCATCTCTCGAATCTGGTAGCGTATTCTGTGACATGCCAGATCTCATTAAAAAAAATCTTTGAAAATAGAGGCTCTGGTGTGCCTTCTTCATGATTATATTCGTGTGTTGAGCCCTGGACTGGTCATTCGAGATAATGCCAAATAATTTGAAGCTATCAACGCTCCCTACACAGTTAGGGTGCTATAGGGAATTGCTTGCAGTTACACAAGGAGCTGCCAATATTTCCCAAAATATTGAATATAGGAGTAGGGAAGTAATGTTAAAATTGTACAAGGCATTGGTAAGACCAATTCTGGAGTATGGTGTACAATTTTGGTCGCCTAGTTATAGGAAGGATGTCAACAAATTAGAGAGAGTACAGAGGAGATTTACTAGAATGTTGCCAGGGTTCCAGCAACTATGTTACAGAGAAAGGTTGAACAAGTTAGGTCTTTATTCTTTGGAGCGAATAAGGTTAAGGGGGGACTTGATTGAGGTCTTTAAAATGATGAAAGGGATAGACAGAGTTGACGTGGATACGTTTTTCCCATTGAGGGTAGGGAAGATTCAAACAAGAGGGCATGACATGAGAATTAAGGGACAGAGGTTTCGGGGTAACGTGAGGGGGAACTTCTTTACTCAGAGGGTGGTGGCTGTGTGGAATCAGCTTCCAGCAGAAGTGGTGGAGGCAGGATCGATTTTAACATTTAAGAGTAAAGTGGATAGGTATATGGACGTGAAGGGAATGGAGGGGTATGGTCTGAGTGCAGGTAGATGGGACTAGGGGAAAACAAATGGTCGGCACGGACTGGAAGGGCCGAGAGGGCCTGTTTCCATGCTGTAATTGTTATATGGTTATATGGTTATATGGTTAAAATAGTCTAGGGCCAGGTACAGTCTTTAATGACCAAAAACATTTTAATTATTAATACGGCAGCAGACATCTTTGTGTAATTATAATTAAATAAATAACATATCTATGTATTGGTCCTGAAAATGTTTATAACTCCTGAAAATTCCAAAATACTTTGCAATGGGTGATGATCTGTGGAAGTCAAATGGAAGGAAAAGGCTCTGCCAATTTGTACACGGCAACCACCAGTAAAAAGCTTTGATAAATGATCAGATGTTCTTGCTTGAAATTTCTGATTGAGATAAATGTTGACAAAGGAGCATTTCTGAATAGTGCCACATAATTGTTATACCCACTCGAGAGTCTACAGGATCGCTGTTTAATGTCACAGTTGAAGAATGACTTCCTGACTACATCACAGATGCCACACTGGAGCAGCTTCCATGCTCGACTCGGTGGTGAGAGTTTGAGCAAAAGTTGCATCAAAACCAGTGATAGACCTCTGAATCAAGCTCAACTCCTAATTAAAAAATTAAATTACATTGGGAAATTAGCTTTTTAAAAAAAAATGATGATAGCCTTTTTTGAATGCTCCAAACTCAGTCTGCGTTTCTCCGAACTGTTCATAGAAAGGCAAATATTTCATTGTTGTGTTTGTAATCATAGCACTGTGATATGGAATTTATATCTGATATGTAAGACATGGAGGTTTCTTTTATATTAGAACCATATGTATGTTTTGTTGGATGCTTATTATACTAATTTTACCCCCATATTCAACGCTGGTTAAAGCAAATATGTAAGGATTGACTCGCATTCAGTGTAATAGTTACAGTAAGTATTCATCATAGCCAGGTTTCAAACTGATGGGACTAAAAATGAACCTTCCTAATCACTTGGAAGACATTGAATAATGGATTCTTCTTTCCTTCATTTGTGTCATATTCCAAAATAGCCCTCAACTGATGAACTACAGCACACAACGAAATTAGAAAGCTGAATGGATATCAATCATGTTGGGTGTGTTTTGTATAAAATGATTTCATAAAATACTCAGTTGAAGTCACTTTTTTAAAAGTTCATTTAAAAAAGCTTTCAACTACATGTTATATTTTTGTTTTCCTTTGATGGTATTTAACATGTTAGTCTATTAGTTATTATCTAACAATTGATATTGAATAATGCTGCTAATTCACAGAGGCAATGTCTGTAATTTAGCAGCCACTGTGTGATTACATCAGGAAGGCTACATTTAATAACATCTAAGGAGACCATGTGCTGGAGTAACTCAGCGGGTCAGGCAGCATCTATGAAGACCATGGATAGGTGACTTTTTAGGTCAAGACCCTTCTGCAGATTTCAGATTTACTGTAATAACATTTACATCCATTGAGCGTGATGTTTTCTAGCTGTGGTGTGTAATTTGTTAAATCACTGTGTGAATTGACAGTATGCTGTTGAAAAACCTGAATGGAATGAGATATTTTAAAAACATTACATAAATAAGTCAGAGTCATACAGAGCAGAAACAGGCCCTTAAGCCCAACAAATTTGCAATTTATGTACCTGTCCAAATATCTTTTAAATGTTATTGTACCTGCTTCAACTACTTCCCCTCGCAGCTCGTTCCATATACCCACCACCCTCCATGTGAGAGCGGCCTGAAGAAGAGTCTCGACCTGAAACGTCACTAATTCCTTCTCTCCAGAGATGCTGTCTGCCCGCTGAGTTAATCCAGCATTTTTTCTCTCCCCTCAATGTGAACCCCTTAGGTTCCTATTAAATCTTATCCTCCTCATGGTCCCCTGAAAGTGCCGTTCAAGGTTGATAGGCTGGCGAAGAAGGCCTTTGGTATGTTGGGAATCAGGGAATTGAGTTTCGAAGTTGGTAGCTATGTACAGTTGTACGACGGGACTGGCTTAGATGGGACATCTTGCTCAGCAAAGATGAGTTGGGCCGAGCTGTATGACTCTACTTTAAAACTAATAGAACTAATGTTACTGATTCCAAAGTGCTCCCTCTCTGACACCTCAGTCACTTGCCCATCTCGTTCCTTAAGAAGATGTCCAGTGTTGCATCCTCTCCAGTAGTGCCCTCTATATATTGATTAAGGAATTTTCCTTGGACACATTTCACAAATCCCATCCCATGCCCTTTACTCTATGGGTGACCCAGTCAATATAAAGGTGGTTGAAACTAGTTTCAGGATTTTGTTTTGGAGACAGCGTGGAAACGGTCCACCGGGTCTACGCCCACCATCGAATGCCCATTCACACTGATTTTAAGTTATCTCAAATTTTGCTTTAACTCACTGCACACTAGGGACAATTTACAGAGGTCATGTAAACTATAACCTGGGGTTATACAAAAAGCTGGAGAAACTCAGCGGGTGCAGCAGCATCTAAGGAGCGAAGGAGATAGGCGACGTTGCGGGTCGAGACCCTTCTTCAGACTATAACCTGCCCATCTTTGGGATGTGGAAGGAAACCAGAGCATCTGGAGGAAGCACACATGGTCACAGGGAGAAGTGCAAACTCTGCGCAGAAAGCGCCCATGGTCAGGATCTTACTCGGGTCTCTTACTCTCTCACTTGCATCTCTATCACACCTGTAGCATCTGTCCCATGGAATACTGGGTTGCCATTCCTGCTATTCTCTCAGCCATGCCTCTGTTATGGATATAATATCCCAGTTCCCCAGAGCAGCCAAGGGCAATAGTTATTGCCGTAAGTGATTGCTCTTAAGCCCTTGGTCATGAGTCATCTTCATGAATGTTTTCTCTTTGAGTGGTAATGGTACACTCACAATTCCTCAGCTTTACAGATCCCAAATGTTGATTGTGACATTGACTATTTATTTCTGAGTTAGAAAGATGTGTGACCCAGAGAAGAACTTGTGATGTGGTGGTGTTCCAATAGACAATAGGTGCAGGGGTAGGCCATTCGGCCCTTCAAGCTAGCACCCCCATTGAATGTTGTTATGGCTGATCATCCACAATCAGTACCCCGTTCCTGCCTTCTCCCCATATCCCCTGACACAGATATCTTCAAGAGCCCTATCTAGCTCTCTCTTGAAAGTATCCAGAGAACCTGCCTCCACTGCCCTCTGAGGCAGAGAATTCCACAGACTCACAACTCTCTGTGTGAAAAAGTGTTTCCTCATCTCCGTTCTAAATGGCTTACCCCTTATTCTTAAACTGTGGCCCCTGGTTCTGGACTCCCCTAGCATCCGGAACATGTTTCCTGCCTCTGGCCTGTCCAAACCCTTAATCTATATATTACTAAAAGTAAGATCTTGACCGCTTTTGACTGGCTGCGATGTGATTTCCGAGAGAACGCCGCCACATACGGCCGTCATTTTTGACCACCTTGCTCAGAGCCCCCCTCCGCCGGACTGGGCCAGAAGATTTATCCCATCGATGAAAAATCAGAGAAATATTAATGTTTTTAAAAATTTCACCATTCTCTCTGCTGAACCCTGCTGGGGTCAGGGACTATAAAACCCAGAAGTGGTGTGCCTCACTCAGTCTCTGCAAGATGGAGGAAGCGAAAGGGTCCTGTCTCTCTGAGCTCAGAATAACACTGAACACATGTCTACTCAACTGTGAGTGCCCTTAATGTGGTTTGAAAATGAAAATATGGTTGCTTTTAAATGGCTGCACTGCAAAAAAAAAATGGCTGTTGTCGGTGGTGGTAACTGCTTTGAAAGGCTGCAGTGCAAACAAATGGCTGTTGTTGGTGGTAACTGCTTTGAAAAGCTGCACTGCAAAAAAAAAGGCTGTTGTTGGTGGTGGTAACTGCATTTAAAAGGTTGCACTGCAAAAGAAATGGCTGTTGTTGGTGGTGGTAAGTGCTTAGAAAGACTGCACTGCAAAAACAAATGGCTGTTGTTGGTGGTGGTAACTGCTTTGAAAGGCTGCATTGCAAAAAAATAGGCAGTTGGTGGTGGTAGCAGGTTTGAAAGGCTGCACTGCAAAAAAAAAGCTGTTGTTGGTGGTGGCAACTGATTTTAAATGGCTGCAATGCAAATTAAAAAAGGCTGTTGTTGGTGGTGGTAACTGCTTTGAAAGGCTGCACTGCAAAAAAATGGCTGTTGTTGGTGGTGGTGGTAACTACTTTTAAATGGCTGCACTGGAAAAAAATGGCTGTTGTTGGTGTTGGTAACTGATTTGAAAGTCTACACTGCAAGAAAAAATGGCTGTTGGTGGTGGTAACTACTTTGAAAGGCTGCATTGTAAAAACAAAAAATGGCTGTTGCTGGTGGTGGCAAATGCTTTGAAAGTCTACACTGCAAAAACAAATTCTGTTGTTGGTGGTGGTAACTGCTTTGAAAGGCTGCACTGCAAAAATTGGCTGTTGTTGGTGGCGTAACTGCTTTGAAAGTCTGCACTGCAAGAAAAAATGGCTGTTGCTGGTGGTGGTAACTGCTTTGAAAGGCTGCATTGCAAAAAAAAAGCTGTTGTTGGTGGTGATAACTGGTTTGAAAGGCTGCACTGCAAAAAAAGGGCTGTTGTTGGTGGTGGTAACTGCTTTGAAAGGCTGCACTGCAAAAAAAATGGCTGTTGTTGGTGGTGGTAACTGCTTTGAAAGGCTGCACTGCAAAAAAAAATGGCTGTTGTTGGTGGTGGTAACTGCTTTGAAAGGCTGCACTGCAAAAAAAAATGGCTGCTGTTGGTGGTGGTAACTGCTTTGAAAGGCTGCACGGCAAAAAAAAATGGCTGTTGTTGGTGGAAACTTGACAACTTCCTGTTTGCACTGAATATTGATTTTAGATAAAATGCTACCACAAACCACTGATTTTTGGCCATCTTACTCAGTTCCTTGCCACTCATCAGGAGCAGAGGATTCTTCCCACCAATGAAAAATAAAAATGTTATTAGTGTTTAAAAAAATGTTGAGAATCTATCTCCAGCCAATCATGCCATGAAGGCCACACCCCTTCCATTTGGAGGGGGAGGGATTATAAAACCCATAAGTGTGGGTGTGGCTCAGTCTCTGCAAGATGGGGGGGGGGAGAGAGATCACGATACTGTCTGAGCTGTGAATCCTCTGAACACACTGAATGTCTACTGAACTGTGAGTGTGGTGTATGTGGTGTTTTGTGTGGTTTTATAGTGGTTTTATGGTAGTTTCACCCTGCTTCAAATAGTATGAAACTGCATTTGAATGTGGTGGCCTTGCACCCTGCTTGAAATGGTATGAAACTGCACTTGAATTTGGTTGTCTTGCACCCTGCTTGAACTGGTATGAAACTGCACTTGAATTTGGTGGCCTTGCACCCTGCTTGAAATGGCATGAAACAGCACTAGCATTTGGTGGTCTTGCACCCTGCTTGAATTGACATGAAACAGCACTTGAATGTGGTGGTCTTGCACCTTGCTTGCAGTGGCATGAACTCGAAAAGATCATAGAAACATAGAAATTAGGTGCAGGAGTAGGCCATTCGGCCCTTCGAGTCTGCACCACCATTCAATATGATCATGGCTGATCATCCAACTCAGTATCCCGTACCTGCCTTCTATCCATACCCCCTGATCCCCTTAGCCACAAGGGCCACATCTAACTCCCTCTTAAATATAGTCAATGAACTGGCCTCAACTACCCTCTGTGGCAGAGAGTTCCAGAGATTCACCACTCTCTGTGTGAAAAAAGTCTTTCTCATCTCGGTCTTAAAGGATTTCCCCCTTATCCTTAAGCTGTGACCCCTTGTCCTGGACTTCCCCAACATCGGGAACAATCTTCCTGCATCTAGCCTGTCCAACCCCTTAAGAATTTTGTAAGTTTCTATAAGATCCCCTCTCAATCTCCTATATTCTAGAGAGTATAAACCGAGTCTATCCAGTCTTTCTTCATAAGACAGTCCTGACATCCCAGGAATCAATCTGGTGAACATTCTCTGCACTCCCTCTATGGCAATAATGTCCTTCCTCAGATTTGGAGGCCAGAACTGTACGCAATACTCCAGGTGTGGTCTCACCAAGACCCTATACAACTGAAGTAGAACCTCCCTGCTCCTATACTCAAATCCTTTTGCTATGAAAGCTAACATACCATTTGCTTTCTTCACTGCCTGCTGCACCTGCATGCCTACTTTCAATGACTGGTGTACCATGACACCCAGGTCTCGCTGCATCTCCCCTTTTCCTAATCAGCCACCATTTAGATAATAGTCTGCTTTCCTGTTTTTCCCACCAAAGTGGATAACCTCACATTTATCCACATTATACTGCATCTGCCAAATATTTGCCCACTCACCCAGCCTATCCAAGTCACCTTGCAGTCTCCTAGCATCCTCCTCACAGCTAACACTGTCCCCCAGCTTATTGTCATCCGCAAACTTGAAGATATTGCCTTCAATTCCCTCATCCAGATCATTAATATATATTGTAAATAGCTGGGGTCCCAGCACTGAGCCTTGCGGTACCCCACTAGTCACTGCCTGGCATTGTGAAAAGGACCCGTTTACTCCTACTCTTTGCTTCCTGTTTGCCAGCCAGTTCTCTATCCACATCAATACTGAACACCAATTCAGTATGCTTTAAGTTTGTATACTAATCTCTTATGTGGGACCTTGTCGAAAGCGTTCTGGAAATCCAGATATACCACATCCACTGGTTCTCCCTTATCCACGCTACTAGTTACATCCTCAAAAAATTCCGCAAGATTCGTCAGATATGTTTTACCTTCCGTAAATCCATGCTGACTTTGTCCAATGATTTCATCACTTTCCAAATGTGCTGCTATCCCATCTTTAATAACTGACTCTAGCAGTTTCCCCACTACCGATGTTAGACTAACTGGTCTGTAATTCCCCATTTTCTCTCTCCCTCCCTTCTTAAAAAGAGGGGTTATGTTTGCTACCCGCCAATCCTCAGGAACTACTCCAGAATCTAAAGAGTTTTGAAAGATTATCACTAATGTATCCACTATTTCCGGAGCTACTTGCTTAAGTACTCTGGGATGCAGCCTATCTGGCTCTGGGGATTTATCGGCCTGTAATCCATTCAATTTACCCAACACCACTTCCTGACTAACCTGGATTTCATTCAATTCCTACTTTGACCCGCGGTCCCCTGCTATTTCCGGCAGATTATTTATGTCTTCCTTAGTGCAGACGGAACCAAAGTAGTTATTCAATTGGTCCGCCATAACCTTGTTCCCCATGATCAACTCACCTGTTTCTGACTGCAAGGGACCTACATTTGTTTTAACTAATCTCTTTCACTTCATATATCTATAAAAACTTTTGCAGTCAGTTTTTATGTTCCCTGCCAGTTTTCTTTCGTAATCTATTTTCCCTTTCCTAATTAAGCCCTTTGTCCTCTTCTGCTGGTCTCTGAATTTCTCCCAGTCCTCTGGTATGCTGCTTTTTCTGGCTACTTTGTATGCATCATCCTTTGCTTTGATACTATCCCTGATTTCCCTTGTTATCCACGGATGCACTACCTTCCCTGATTATTTCTTTTGCCAAACTGGGATGAACAACTTTTGTAGTTCATCCATGCAGTCTTTAAATGTCTTCCATTGCATATCCACCGTCAATCCTTTTATAATTAATTGCCAGTCAATCTTGGCCAATTCACGTCTCATACCCTCAAAGTTACCTTTCTTTAAGTTCAGAACCATTGTTTCTGAATTAACAATGTCACTGTCCATCCTAATGAAGAACTCAACCATATTATGGTCACTCTTGCCCAAGGGGGCACGTACAACAAGACTGCTAACTAACCCTTCCTCATTACTCAATACCCAGTCTAAAATAGCCTGCTCTCTCGTTGGTTCCTCTACATGTTGATTTAGATAACTATCCCGCATACATTCCAAAAAATCCTCTTCCTCAGCACCCCTGCCAATTTGATTCACCCAATCTATATGTAGATCGAAGTCACCCATTATAACTGTTTTGCCTTTGTCGCACGCATTTCTAATTTCCTGTTTGATACCATCCCCAACTCCACTACTACTGTTAGGTGGCCTGTACACAACACCCACTAGACTTTTCTCCCCCTAAATATAAATCATCCATACATTTATCTCCTCATACCTAGATTACTGCAACTCCCTTCACACTGGCATCAGCCAATCTTCCCTGTCCCGCCTGCAACTGGTCCACAACGTCGCAGCGAGACTCCTGACGGGCACCCAAAAAAGGGACCACATCACCCCGATCCTGGCCTCTCTCCACTGTCTCCCTGTGCGGTTCCGAATAAATTTCAAGATCCTCCTCTTTGTCTACAAAGCCCTCAATGGGCTTGCACCCGCCTACATTAAAAGTCTTCTCACCCACTACACCACCTCCAGGTCCCTCAGATCGGCCGACTCGGGGTTGCTGAATGTCCCGCAGTCTAGGCATAAGCTCAGGGGCGACCGCGCCTTTGCGGTCGCAGCTCCTAGACTGTGGAACAGCATCCCCCTCCCCATTAGAACTGCCCCCTCCATCGACTCCTTTAAGTCTAGCCTAAAAACGCATCTGTTCTCCCAAGCCTTTCCTGACATCCTCTGAGTGATTTGTATATATGTATGTAGCCTGCTTGTGTATACTACACTTATAACAAATGTAAAGCACTTTGGTCAACGAGAGTTGTTTTTTAAATGTGCTATATAAATAAATGTGACTTGACTTGACTGGATGAAACTGCACTTGAATTTGGTGGCCATGCACCCTGCTTGGTGGCATGAAACTGCACTTGAATTTGGTGGCCTTGCACCCTGCTTGAAATGGCAGGAAAAAGCACGAGTTTGGTGGCCCTGCACCCTACTTGAAGTGGTCAGAAACTGCACTTGAATTCGGTGGCCTTGTACTCTGCTTGAAGTGGTAGGAAACTGCAATTGAATTTGGTCCCCTTGCACCCTGCTTGGAGTGGTAAGAAACTGCACTTGAATTTGGTGGCCTTGCTCTCTGATTGAAATGGTAGGAAACTGCATTTGAATTTGGTTGCCTTGCACCCTGCTTGAAATGGAATTTCAAGGAATAGCCGTGATTCAACTGCTAGCCCACCAGCCGTTAGTGAGCTGCCAGCACATCAGGCCTGAGTGACTGAGCTGCCACCCCAAGAATCCATTTGGCCCACAATGTCCATACTAACCAGTCCCTTCAGCCCACAGTACCCATACTAGCGCTCCAGAAAGCCCCCCCACCCCACTGGCCACCAATATTGGAATTGGTGGAGCGTGGGAATATTGCGTTGGTGGACCAGCCCTCCCGCGTGAACATGGGACCCAACGGGTTCCACTTAGTCTAGTAATCTTATATGTTACAATTAGATAGCCTCTCATCCTTCTAAATTCCAGAGTATACAAGCCCAGCCTCTCCATTCTCTCAGCGTATGACAGTCCCGCTATCCCGAGAATTAACCTTGTAAACCTACGCTGCACTCCCTCAATAGCAAGAATGTCCTTCCTCAAATTTTGGAGACCAAAACTGCACACAATACTCCAGGTGTGGTCTCACAAGTGGGCTGATTTACTTTTATGGAACTCTTTACTGGTATTGGAGCTGCAATCATCCAGGCAAGTGGAGATAGTTACATCAAATCCTTTGTCTTGTACAGAGTGGAAAGATTTTGAGAAGTGAAGAGGTGATTCCTTCACTGTGAAACATCTGGCCTTTAACCTCCTCTTGTAGCCATGGCCGCACAATTGCCTCACAGTGCCAGAGATCCAGGTTTGATCCTAATCTTGGGTGCTGTCTAAACTACAGTGTATCTTTAAGCTAAACTGTATTTATTTTGTTGGTCCAGCTAAGCTGGACCAGGAACGGGGTACTGATTGGGGATGATCAGCCATGATCACGTTGAATGTTGGCTCGAAGGGCCGAATGGCCTACTCCTGCACCTAATGCCAATTTCCTTTGCGTGCTCCATTGAAGAACAGAACATATCTCAGGCCACTAGTTAGTGTCCCGTGTGGAGTTTGAAAATAGCGTAAACCCACACTATATGTCAGCACAGTTACAGACTGCACTCGTATACAGGGGACCAAACTCTACAATTTCTCTGTAGATTTCCATATAGAAACGTAGAAACATAGAAAATAGGTGCAGGAGCAGGCCATTCGGCCCTTCGAGCCTGCACCGCCATTCAATATGATCATGGCTGATCATCCAACTCAGTATCCTGTACCTGCCTTCTCTCCATACCCCCTGATCCCTTTAGCCACAAGGGCCAGAACTCCCTCTTAAATATAGCCAATTAACTGGCCTCAACTACCTTCTGTAGCAGAGAATTCCAGAGACTCACCACTCTCTGTGTGAAAAATGTTTTCCTCATCTTGGTCCTAAAGGAATTCCCCCTTATCCTTAGACTGTGACCCCTTGTTCTGGACCTTCCCAACATCGGGAACAATCTTCCTGCATCTAGCCTATCCAACCCCTTAAGAATTTTGTAAGTTTCTATAAGATCCCCCCTCAGTCTTCTAAATTCTAGTGAGTACAAGCCAAGTCTATCCAGTCTTTCCTCATATGAAAGTCCTGACATCCCAGGAATCAGTCTGGTGAATCTTCTCTGTACCCCTCTATGGCAAGAATGTCTTTTCTCAGATTTGGAGACCAAAACTGTAAGCAATACTCCAGGTGTGGTCTCACCAAAACCCTGTACAACTGCAGTAGAACCTCTCTGCTCCTATACTCAAATCCTTTCGCTATGAATGCTAACATACCATTTGCTATCTTCACTGCCTGCTGCACCTACATGCCTACTTTCAATGATTGGTGTACCATGACACCCAGGTCTCGTTGCATCTCCCCTTTTCCTAATTTGCCACCATTCAGATAATAGTCTACCCTCCTGTTTTTTCCACCAAAGTGGATAACCTCACATTTATCCACATTATACTGTATCTGCCATGCATTTGCCCACTCACCCAGCCTATCCAAGTCACCTTGCAGCCTCCTAGCATCCTCCTCACACCTAACACTACCCCCCAGCTTAGTGTCATCCGCAAACTTGGAGATGTTGCATTCAATTCCCTCGTCCAAATCATTAATATATATTGTAAATAGCTGGGGTCCCAGCACTGAGCCCTGCGGTACCCCACTAGTCATTGCCTGCCATTCTGAAAAGGACCCGTTTATTCCTACCCTTTGCTTCCTGTCTGCCAGCCAGTTCTCGATCCACATCAATACTGAACCCCCAATACCGTGTGCTTTAAGTTTGTATACTAATCTCTTATGTGGGACCTTGTCGAAAGCCTTCTGAAAGTCCAGATATACCACATCCACTGGTTCTCCCTTATCCACTCTGCTAGTTACATCCTCGGAAAATTCTATAAGATTCGTCAGACATGATTTACCTTTCGTAAATCCATGCTGACTTTGTCTAATGATTTCACCACTTTCCAAATGTACTGCTATCTCATCTTTAATAACTGACTCTAGCAGTTTCCCCACTACCGATGTTAGACTAACTGGTCTGTAATTCCCCGTTTTCTCTCTCCCACCTTTTTTAAAAAGTGGGGTTACATTAGCTACCCTCCAATTCTCAGGAACTACTCCAGAATCTAAGGAGTTTTGAAAAATTATCACTAATGCATCCACTATTTCTGTGACTACTTCCTTGAGTACTCTGGGATGCAGACTATCTGGCCCTTGGGATTTATCGGCCTTTAATCCATTCAATTTTCCTAACACCACTTCCCGGCTAACATGGATTTCACTCAATTCCTCTTTTGACCCGCGGTCCCCTGCTATTTCCGGCAGATTATTTATGTCTTCCTTAGTGAAGACAGAACCAAAGTAGTTATTCAATTTGTCTGCCATGTCCTTGTTCCCCATGATCAATTCACCTGTTTCTGACTGCAAGGGACCTACATTTGTTTTAACTAATCTCTTTCTCTTCACATATCTATAAAAACTTTTGCAGTCAGTTTTTATGTTCCCTGCCAGTTTTCTTTCATAATCTATTTTCCCTTTCCTAATTAAGCCCTTTGTCCTCCTCTGCTGGAATCTGAATTTCTCCCAGTCCTCTGGTTGGCTGCTTTTTCTGGCTTATTTGTATCCTTCATCTTTTGTTTTTATACTATCCCTGATTTCCCTTGTTATCCATGGATGCACTACCTTCCCTGATTTATTCTTTTGCCAAACTGGGATGAACAATTGTTGTAGTTCATCCATGCAGTCTTTAAATACCTTCCATTGCACATCCACTGTCAACCCTTTAAGAATCACTTGCCAGTCTATCTTGGCCAATTCACGTCTCATACCTTCAAAGTTACCTTTGTTTAAGTTCAGAACCCTTGTTTCTGAATTAATTATGTCACTCTCCATCCTAATGAAGAACTCAACCATATTATGGTCACTGTAGATTGAAGTCACCCATTATAACTGTTTTACCCTTGTTGCATGCATTTCTAATTTCCTGTTTGATGCCATCCCCAACTCCACTACTACTGTTAGGTGGCCTTTACACAACCCCCACTAGCATTTTCTGTCCCTTAGAGTTTCGCAGCTCTACCCATATCGATTCCACATCCTCCAAGCTAATATCCTTCCTTTCTATTGCATTAATCTCCTCTCTCACCAGCAACGCTACCCCACCTCCCTTTCCTTTCTGTCTGTCCCTCCTGAATATTGAATATCCTTGGATGTTCAGCTCCCAGTCTTGGTCACCCTGGAGCCATGTCTCTGTGATCCCAACTATAGCATAGTCATTAATAGCTATCTGCACATTATATATTATATATATATAATATACATAGAAACATAGAAACATAGAAATTAGGAATGCAGGAGCAGGCCATTCGGCCCTTCGAGCCTGCACCGCCATTCAATATGATCATGGCTGATCATCCAACTCAGTATCCTGTACCAGCCTTTTCTCCATACCCACTGATCCCTTCAGCCACAAGGGCCACATCCAACTCCCTCTTAAATATGGCCAACGAACTGGTCTCAACTACCTTCTGTGGCAGAGAATTCCACAGATTCACCACTCTCTGTGTGAAAAACGATTTTCTCATTTCGGTCCTAAAAGACTTCCCCCTTATTCTTAAACTGTGACCCCTTGTCCTGGACTTCCCCAACATCGGGAACAATCTTCCTGCATCTAGCCTGTCCAACCCCTTAAGAATTTTGTAAGTCTCTATGAGATCACCCCTCAATCTTCTAAATTCCAGCGAGTACAAGCCAAGTCTATCCAGTATATATAATATTGTGTATATATATATTATACATTACAATTTCAATAATTGTAAATGTGATCTCCTGGTAAATATTTTAATGTACTTTTTCATATATGAATATAATGGAGGTCTATTATTTTTTAATTTTCTATTTACAATAACTGGAGCCTTTGAATTTTAAATCTGTTTGTTTTCGAATCATTTACCAGAAGGGCATTTACTTCATAAGTTGTCAACTGCAACTAGTGGATATTTATTTCTAATAATCACCTTTAGTTATGAAGGCGTAAACCTTACTTTGCCACGTGACATTTTAATTTTATAGTGCAGGTTCAGAATAATAAAACAAGATGCAAAGACACCAGCTAATTAACTCTTAATCTGCTGCCAAAAAAATGTAAAGTCATTGTTTATGGAACTGCAGTGAAAACATGTCTATGCTCACTCCACTCTAAACAGTCTTTTCCCTGAAAAGTAGTTCAAAACACAAATTCTAAAGTGATGCATGGTTTAAATTTTTGCATTCCAACAAAATAGTTGCCACATGTGAAGCAATTTATAGATACCTTTATCAACCCGAAAACACAGAAACATGGAAAATAGGTGCAGGCGTAGGCCATTCGGCTCTTCTACACAGAAAACACCCATGGTCAGGATCTTATTCGGGTCTCTGGTGCTGTGAAACTGCAGCTCTACCGGCTGCACCATTGTTCCTTCTCTTCCTCTCTCACTTGCATCCCTATCATACCTGTAGCATCTGTCCCATGGAATACTGAGCTGCCAGTCCTGCTATTAATTATGATATAGTTGGGATCACGGAGACATGGTTCCAGGGTGACCAAGGCTGGGAGCTGAACATCCAGGGATATTCAATATTCAGGAAGGATAGACAGAGAGGAAAAGGAGGTGGGGTAGCGTTGCTGGTTAGAGAGGAGATTAACGCAATAGAAAGGAATGACATTAGCTTGGAGGATGTGGAATCGATATGGGTGGAGCTGCGAAACACTAAGCGGGAGAAACGCTAGTGGGAGTTGTGTACAGGCCACCTAACAGTAGTAGTGGAGTTGGGGATGGCATCAAACAGGAAATTAGAAATGCGTGCAACTAAGGTAAAACCGTTATAATGGGTGACTTCAATCTACATATAGATTGGGTGAATCAAATTGGCAGGGGTGCTGAGGAAGAGGATTTCTTGGAATGTATGCGGGATAGTTTTCTAAACCAACATGTGGAGGAACCAACGAGAGAGCAGGCTATTCTAGACTGGATATTGAGTAATGAGGAAGGGTTAGTTAGCAGTCTTGTTGTGCGTGGCCCCTTGGGCAAGAGTGACCATAATATGGTTGAGTTCTTTATTAGGATGGAGAGTGACATTGTTAATTCAGAAACACGGGTCCTGAACTTAAAGAAAGGTAACTTTGAGGGTATGAGACGTGAATTGGCCAAAATGGACTGGCAATTGATTCTTGAAGGGTTGACGGTGGATATGCAATGGAAGGCATTTAAAGACTGCATGGATGAACTACAACAATTGTTCATCCCAGTATGACAAAATAATAAATCAGGGAAGGTGGCGCATCCGTGGATATCGAGGGAAATCAGGGATAGTATCAAAGAAAAAGATGAAGCGTACAAATTAGCCAGAAAAAGCAGCCTACCAGACGACTGGGAGAAATTCAGAGACCAACAGAGGAGGAGAAAGGGCTTAATTAGGAAAGGGAAAATGGAGTATGAAAGGAAAACTGGCAGGAAACATAAAAACTGACTGCAAAAGTTTTTATCGATATGTGAAGCGCAAAAGATTAGTTAAAACAAATGTAGGTCCCTTGCAGTCAGAAACGGGTGAATTGATCATGGGGAACAAGGACATGGCAGACCAATTGAATAACTACTTTGGTTCTGTCTTCACTAAAGAAGACATAAATAATTTGCCGGAAATAGCAGGGGATAACGGGTCAAATGAGATGGAGGAAATGAGTGAAATCCAGGTTAGCCGGAAAGTGGTGTTGGGTAAATTGAATGGATTAAAGGCCGATAAATCCCCAGGGCCAGATAGGCTGCATCCCAGGGTACTTAAGGAAGTAGCCCCAGAAATAGCTGATGCCTTAGTGATAATTTTTCAAAACTCTTTAGATTCTGGAGTAGTTCCTGAGGATTGGAGGGTAGCTAATGTAACCCCACTTTTTAAAAAGGGAGGGAGAGAGAAAACGGGGAATTACAGACCAGTTAGTCTAACATCGGTAGTGGGGAAACTGCTAGAGTCAATTATTAAAGATGGGATAGCAGCGCATTTGGAAAGTGGTGAAATCATTGGACAATTGTGCCGCAAGGCTCAGTGCTGGGACTCCAGCTATTTACAATATACATTAATGATTTGGACGAGGGAATTAAATGCAACATCTCGAAGTTTGCGGATGACACGAAGCTGGGGGGCAGTGTTAGCTGTGAGGAGGATGCTAGGAGGCTGCAGGATGACTTGGATAGACTGGGTGAGTGGGCAAATGCATGGCAGATGCAGTATAATGTGGATAAATGTGAGGTTATCCACTTTGGTGGCAAAAACAGGAAGGTAGACTATTATTTGAATGGTGACCGATTAGGAAAAGGGGAGATGCAGCGAGACCTGGGTGTCATGGTACACCAGTCATTGAAAGTAGGCATGCAGGTGCAGCAGGCTGTGAAGAAAGCGAATGGTATGTTGGCATTCATAGCAAAAGGATTTGTGTACAAGAGCAGGGAGGTTCTACTGCAGTTGTACAGGGTCTTGGTGAGGCCACACCTGGAGTAATGCGTACAGTTTTGGTCTCCTAATCTGAGGAAAGACATTCTTGCCATAGAGGGAGTACAGAGAAGGTTCACCAGACTGATTCCTGGGATGGCACGACTTCCATATGAAGAAAGACTGGATAGACTTGGCTTGTACTCGCTGGAATTTAGAAGATTGAGGGGTGATCTCATAGAGACTTACAAAATTCTTAAGGGGTTGGACAGGCTAGATGCAGGAAGATTGTTCCCGATGTTGGGGATGTCCAGGACAAGGGGTCACAGTTTAAGGATAAGGGGGAAGTCTTTTAGGACCGAGATGAGAAAATCGTTTTTCACACAGAGAGTGGTGAATCTGTGGAATTCTCTGCCACAGAAGGTAGTTGAAGCCAGTTCGTTGGCCATATTTAAGAGGGAGTTGAATGTGGCCCTTGTGGCTGAAGGGATCAGGGGGTATGGAGACAAGGCAGGTACAGGATACTGAGTTGGATGATCAGCCATGATCATATTGAATGGCGGTGCAGGCTCGAAGGGCCGAATGGCCTGCTCCTGCACCTAATTTCTATGTTTCTATGTTTCTATTCTCTCAGCCATGCCTCTGTTATGGATATAATATCCCAGTTCCCCTGAGCAGCCAAGGGCAATAGTTATTGCCGTAAGTGATTGCTCCTAAGCCCTTGATCATGAGTCATCTTCATGAATGTTTTCTCTTTGAGTGGTAATGGTACTCCCACAATTCCTCAGCTTCAGAGATCCCAAATGTTGATTGTGACATTGACTATTTATTTCTGAGTTAGAACGATGTGTGACCCAGAGAAGAACTTGTGATGTGGTGGTGTTCCAATAGACAATAGGTGCAGGAGTAGGCCATTCAGCCCTTCAAGCCAGCACCATAATTCAATACGATCATGGCTGATCATCCATAATCAGTACCCCGTTCCTGGTTTCTTCCCATATCCCTTGATTCCGTTAGCCCTAAGAGCTGTATCTAACTCTCTCTTGAAAACATCTAGTGAATTGGCCTCCAGTGCCAACATAGCTATTTGTGTAGACATGATGACAAAATTGGGTACAGGTGCCGTTAAAGAGGGTACAGATATTCAAGCAAATGTGTTCATTGCATTCGGCCAATTTTACGCTTTGTTTGTGAATTAATACATCTTGCAGCCAGTGCTAACCATGTTATCCATTTTCCGGATGCCGTGATGAGAGGATCAACATCACGAGAGATTAGGTTTAAGGTTACAATCGCCTCAAGGTATGTCTACTTTGCAGAAGTTCTCCTCCTCTCTCCGACGAGAGTTCAGCAACATCCTCTATCATCCAACATCCTGCTCACATTCTATTTCTGTTCCGCCCACCACCCTGACATCAGTCTATAGAAGGGTCTCGACCCAAAACATCTCTCCAGTGATGCTGCCTGTCCTGCTGAGTTACTCCAGCATTTTGTGTCTACCTTAGGTCTAAGGTTAAGTTGGTCCACAGTGCTAAAAGCCAATTAGCACCACGCAGATGAACGTTGTGAATGGAATGGATATTGACAACCAATCAGAAAGTCAACTGCCTTGGCAAACAGCCCACGTTTGTGTTCGGCAGCTGCACTGGAGATATGTGCAGAGGAGCTTTGAGGAGGAGAGATGTCCTGCAACTGCAGAGGGCCAGGAGACCAGAAATGCACTTGGGTGACAGTGCTAACAAACTGCGTTGAAGATCCAGAGTCATAGAGTGATACAATGTGGAAACAGGACCTTTGGCCCAACTTTCCCACACTGGCCAACATGTCCCAGCTGCACTAGTCCCACTTGCTTGCGCTTGGTCCATATCCCTCCATACGTGTCCTATCCATGTAATATGAGATATGAAATACTTCTCACAACATGGAAGAAGTATTTAGCTCTTGCAATACCATACTATGGTTGTGGACCCTGTGCAGGAAAATGTGATTAGGATAGGTTGCTAATTAATAGCTGGCACAGATGCAGGGGGCAGAAGTGATTGTTCCATAAATGATTCGATAACTCTACTTAATCCTTGGCATGTGAGTGCCAAAGGCAGGGCTGAAGCATTCCTTATTCCCACCCAGAAATGCTGGGTCGATAAACCATTTTGACTTTCTTGAATATTGCAAGAATATTCATCAGATTTCAACTCATTTGATGCGCTTCACATAACATCAAGAAGCAGTTTAGATTGTTAAGTGCAACACAGAGTATGGGACCCAATAGTATCAGTCTATAGGCTTAAAGACTTGTATTTCAGAACTGCCCATGCCAAGCCATGGTGTTCCAGTACAACACTGGCATCTAATGGACATAGAGCAAATATTCCCAATTGTGTCCTGACCACAAAAAAGGACGCATTTAACTTGGTTAATTACCACTCAAAAGAGTCTACTTAAGTTAAGTCAAGTTCATTATTGTATGCACAAGTACAGCGAGGTATTGGAACAAAAGGTTAAGTGTTTTATTGTCACATGTCCCAGATAGAACAATGAAATACTTACTTGCAGCAGTACAACAGAATATGTAAACATAGTACACTGTAATAAATTTGAGAAAAAATGTATATATACACACATGTATACGTACACGAAAAACATACAATAAATGTTTATGTAGTTCAGAGCTTATTTGAGATGATATTGTTAAACAGCTTAATGGCTGCAGGGAAGAAGCTGTTCCTGAACCTGGACGTAACAGTTTTCAGGCACCTGTACCTTCTACCTGATGGTGGGGGTGAAATGAGTGTGTGGCCAGGGTGATGTGGGTCTCTGATGATGCTGGCTGCCTCTTTGAGGCAGCGACTCCGGTAAATTCCATCGAAGGTGGGGCGGTCAGAGCCCGTGGTGGACCTGGCAGTGTTCACAACTTCTTTACTCCTGGGCATTCGAGTTGCCGAACCTTGCTTACAACAGCATTACATGTACAGTGACTCAGAAAACAGAAAAAAAACTTAAATTATACATAAATTATACAAGGCAGTGAAAAACAAAAATTGTGGGAAAAATTGGCACAGAACACAATTAGAAAACGCATTAAAATTGAAACCTCTCAGTGCCAGAGACCCAGATTTGATTCTGACCATGAGTGCTGTCCGTGTGAAGTTTGCACATTCGCCTTATAACCATATAACCATATAACCATATAACAATTACAGCACGGAGACAGGCCCTCTCGGCCCTTCCAGTCCGTGCCGACCATTTGTTTTCCCCTAGTCCCATCTACCTGCACTCAGACCATACCCCTCCATTCCCTTCACGTCCATATACCTATCCACTTTACTTTTAAATGTTAAAATCGATCCTGCCTCACCACCTCTGCTGGAAGCTGATTCTCTGAGTAAAGACGTTCCCCCTCACGTTACCCCTAAACATCTGTCCCTTAATTCTCATGTCATGGTTTGAATCTTCCCTACCCTCAATGGGAAAAGCTTATCCACGTCAACTCTGTCTATCCCTTTCATCATTTTAAAGACCTCAATCAAGTCCCCCCTTAACCTTCTGCGCTCCAAAGAATAAAGACCTAACTTGTTCAACCTTTCTCTGTAACATAGTTGCTGGAACCCTGGCAACATTCATGTGAATTGGTCTTACCAATGCCTTGTGACTGTGGGTTTCCTCCTGGTGCTCCAGTTTCCTCCCACATCCCAAAGATGTACGGGTTTGTAGGCCATTTGACCTCTGTTAAATCGTGCCAAATATATAGGGAGTGGACCAGAAAGTAGGATGACAGAACTAATGTCAGCGGGTAGTTGATGATCAGTGTGGACTTGATGGGCTGAAGCGTATGTTTCCATACTGTATCTCGAAGCTAAGCTAGATTCAATGAAGTCCACAGTAGTGCAAGTGGTGATCAGTGGTGTTCCACTGCTGAAGTAGGATTAGGGATGTACAGATTAGTTCAAGAACCCAATTGTTGTAGGAAAGCTCACTGTTGGTATGTAACTTCCGGCAGCTGTCAATCCTGCAACAATGCGATGAGGACAAGAACCAGATGGTTTGAATCCCTGATGATAGTGTGGATGCTTTAAATGCAGGGGAGGGCTCTGCCCTGCTGGACCAGGCCGAGTCCATCACTCTTTGCAGTCTTGTGCGTTCTTGTGTTCTTGCACATTGGAATTCCCATCCCAGGTCATGATGCAACCAATGAGGATACTTTCTTCAATACACCTTGAGGCTGGAACGGCATGTCTGGGGGTAGACCATGTCTTTGTGAAGTGGGCTGGGGGTGGACCGTGTCTCTGTGAAGCAGAGTATGCGGCGGTCCCTCATGCCCCTGTGCTACAGCGGTCGTGCTCTTTGGTCTTCCACCTTGTTCTGCTGCGTCTGTACGTTTGTCCAGAAGGATGCTGGGAAGTGGGGAGGGGGAGTGAAGGTGGTGATCCAATGGTCCTATGCTTCAGTCCTGCCTGAAGGCCTACCCAGTGACCACATTTTCGACCACAATAGAGACCTCCCCGTAGCTTCCAGGTGCTGTGCTTGTGTTAGAGAGGGCTCAGTCTTCTGAGTCCGTCAGGTGGTGATAAGATTGATAATGCATTCAAATGGCTTACAAGCTAGTTACTAGGAGTTGGAGGAATAAAATATGCATGCGTTTCGAAAGACAAGGGTCGATTAGGGGTAGCTCGCATAAATTTGTACATGGGATATCATGTCGCATGAAGTTGAGTTTTTTGAGTGCAAGTGGGCAATCTTACGGAGCAGAGGGATCTAGTAGTACAAGTATAGTTCTGGGAAAGTAGCATCGCAGGTATGTAAAGTGGTGAAGTAGGCTTTTGCATGCTGGCGTTCAACAGTCAAGGAACTGAGTGCAGAAGTTGGGACATTATGTTACATATTGTAGTACAAGATGCTGGTGTGGTCACACTTGGAGTATCCTGTTCACTTTTGGTCATCCTACTACAGAACTATATTAGCCCACGGCCTAGACCCCACAGTCAATATCCTGGGGTTACCTTTGATGCTATATTCAATTAAACCTGCCATGAAAAGACAGGTGCCAGAAGCTAGGTTGAAACCCTAATGGCTTCAATGCAAATGTAAGGGCAGTTAGGGATGGCAAGAACTACTGGCTTTGCCACTGATGATACATCTCAAACATGCCTAAAGGTGAAGACAAATTCTATTAATACTTAATGGGGTGGCTTTGGGTTGAAAGTGTTTACCAGCGGTCCACAAACGGTGAAGTTTTGTCAATACACAAGTCAATGAAAGCAAGTCAAAGAAAGGCACATGAAGCCTGCACAGTAACTAGATGACTTTTCTGGGGCACAGCATATTCTTATATGTAAAATGGTTGCAGTCATTGCTGTTTTAAGACAATTACAGGTTCATTGTCGCAAGGTTCATTCTGTATTGCAGCAACAAGATTCATAGAAACATAGAAAATAGGTGCAGGAGGAGGCCATTCGGCCCTTCGAGCCAGCACCGCCATTCATTGTGGTCATGACTGATCGTCCGCTATCAATAACCCGTGCCTGCCTTCTCCCCATATCCCTTGACTCCACTAGCCCTTAGAGCTCTATCCAACTCTCTCTTAAATCCATCCAGTAATTTGGCCTCCACTGCCCTCTGTGGCAGGGAATTCCATAAATTCACAACTCTCTGGGTAAAAAAGTTTTTTCTCACCTCAGTCTTAAATGACCTCCCCTTTATTCTAAGACTGTGGCCCCTGGTTCTGGACTCACCCAACATTAGGAACATTTTTCCTGCATCTAGCTTGTCCGGTCCTTTTATAATTTTATATGTTTCTATAAGATCCCCCTCATCCTTCTAAACTGCGTGTTCACTGCGGGGCATTTCAGACATGTTTCTATGGAGAAGGCACCAATAAAGAGTTTTAGAGTCATTGTCAGAGAGATACAGCATGGAACCAGGCCCTCTGCCTCACCCTTAAGTCCTCAAGTATCCAACCCCAATCATCAATTATTCGCTTCCTCTAATCCTACATTAATCCCATTTTTTAAATTACCCACATTCATTTTAACTCCCAAATTGTAACCTAGCAACCCACACGTCTTTGGGATGAGAGAGGAAATTGAATCTCCCAGAGCAAACCCAATTGCCACATGGAGAACACGCAAACTCCACAGAGACGGCACACAGTGCCAGGATTGAACCCAGGTCTCTGGCATCTGATACCATCTCTCTGTCATTAGCTTGTCTTTCTGCTGACCAGATAGCAAGCGACAAAAGCTTTTTTCACTGTACCTCGGTACACGTGACAATAAACTAAACTGAAACTGGATTGCTGATTACATCCAATCTCTTACAGAGCGAGTATACCGAAACAAGCTCCTCAGAAAATCATTTCAAACTTGTCTGCCCTGAGGTAGTTTGACAATCTAATTTCCGCGTATCAAGCAATGCTGAGCTCACATTCCTTTAACAGCAAACTAGAGGCCTAATATCCTATTCTGAATGTAATAGAGGCCTCTGTCCTGAAAATGGCAGGACTGTGAGCACATTATAGTAATCTCCTTCAACTTTGTCAGTTTTTGGGTTGGTTGGGGTCACTCAGGTCCCCACCCCCACATCTTCATTCTGAGTCATCTAGTACACCCTAAATGCTTAAAATCGGGTTCAGAAATAAATATTTCTCTTTAACTTAATCTATAGCAGCAAAATTCAATAAACAGCTTTTCTACTTGCAATGTCCCAATTAGAAGGAAAAATGATTGCATGCTGATAAAGAGAATATGAAATGTACTTGATCAATGTTATGATGTTTTAAATGATGATCACATCGGTGAGTTGGGTACACTGCATTAGTCTGTCATTGTAATTTTGTTCAGCTTCAAGGACATATGCAGAAGTTAATGACCACTGTGTCAGATTGCATGCTGCCGATTCAACCTCACTACACAGTGCTTCTTCAAAGCTGCAGAAAAGATCAAACAGGTACATCCAAGTAATACCCTGTGCCTGCCAAATTAATTAGCTGCTATATTTAACAGACCACTTGATCTCTGCTTGCCCTTTAGAAACAACTGCAGCCATACATCAAAGCTCATAGATGCAGGTCACCCTGATTTTACACTGAAACAAGTGCATTGAAATATTTGTTGCAATGATATATCTATTATTGCAGAGGGGAACAGATCTGGAGGATGAAACTTTATCTCGGGTCAGGTAGAATCCACGTTAAATCCACGACTGACTTTATGTGAATGCTTTTGCAGCTCCAACATGGATTTAAAAATCAATACTTGCAATCTATACAATGTAATAAAATTGCAGTTAGTTACAAACACTCGAGAGCTACTTTTGAAGAATAATTCACTTGCAGCTCCAAAGGAGGACTATCAACAAACAATACATTTTAGAAGCCAATATACAGTACAAGGCTTTCTGTAGTAATTCTTGTTAGATATAGGAAGAATCAAATCATATGGTAGAGGAAATAAGATCTCTTTTTAGAGGTGAACAATAATGCTGAATTTCAGATATATTGCATGATTTTCAATAATAGTCATCAATATTCAGTGTCCAGAATTAATGGTGTTAATTGATCCTGAAACAAAAACATTATCTATATGTGGAAAGGAACTGCAGATGCTGGTTTACACTGAAGATAGGCACAAAGTGCCAGGGCCTGATAGCATCTCTGGAGAAAGGATGTGACGTTTTGCGTCGGAACCCTCTTTAAGACTGAAAGAAGGGGGGAACTGGAGGTAGGAATAGCTTGTTTATACGTCCATTCCACAGTGAAATGCAGTGAAATAAAACATTTTCCGGATTGAGGTTTACAGAGCTGTTGGCGCAGACTACTACCTTGTCACAGGGGAGACCATTAGCAGGATTTTTTTTTCTATAATTAAATAATGTTTAAAGTTATATAACCAATAAAGACAAAAAATAATTGAAAAGTCTTATTAACCGCTTACTACATTTTCATATCACGACTAATTTCTTGAAAACATTTTGCAGTAATACATTTATTGCTGCTCACATTTCCCCAAATTTGAAGGGGAGGTGGGGGAAGCAATTTTCTTGTATTGAGTGTATGCCATCACAGGCAAAACTATCCAAGTGTTTATTTTCCCTCTTTACAAAAATTGCCAGAAAAGGCGTCCTTTGTAGAATTAAATTCTACAAAAATAAACACCTATTTCACACTTGTGATTCACCTGCCTGGATATCTAATCTGGATCATTGTCAAGCAAAACCCTCAGATTTAGGTTTTGCAACTGGCTTTTAAATCTGTCCCAGATAAGCTGCAGTTAACTGAGCAAAAAGGGCAGGTGTAATATACAAAAATATACAACATTTTTAGGAGTAACCATTGACCAAAATTTAACTTGGAAAGAACATACCAATATTGTCTGTAGAAGATCAATGAAAATGCTTGGTATTCTGAGAAAGAGTGCATTTATTCACCCGTCTTCCCATCTAACAATATATTACAGTTTGATTTTTCCTTATTTCAATTGTTGTAATATTGTTTGGGGTTCTACCTATCCTTCCTATCTTTCTAAGCTACTCATCATACAGAAGAAATTTATGAGATTAATTTCTCATTCAAATTCACAAGAACCTTCTGCCCCTCTCTTCAAGAAGTACTCAATTTTGTCTGTAGATAAACTGAATGCATTCCAAATATGTATTTTTATTTTCAAATATCTTAAATGATTTGCCTGTTTCTCTTCATGATCTTTTCACCCTTTCTTCTAATATTCACCATTACCCAACCAGAAGAAGAAATGATCTTCATCTTCCGTTTTGTCGAACATCCAAACACCAACATTGCATTACTTTTAAAGGTCTTAAATTTTGGAAACCCTGCCTCTGTCATTAAAGTCTCACACCTCCTTAGCCACCTTTAAGATTGAGCTTAAAAGGTTTCTCATCATATCCTGAGTTCTGACCTCCAGCTTTTTGTAATGCTATTTATGAGCTCAAACTACTTCTGTTGACTCTTATCTCATACTATACCTTATTATTTTATTTATTTTCATGTTTTTAATTTCATATTTTTAATTTTCGTTCTTAAACTGTATTATTGTTTATTATTGTCTTTTTTATTTCTCCTACCCCCTGATTTGCCATTAACGCTTATTTTCAGATGGGAGCGGACTTTGTATAAGCCCTCTGGGCTTCCCTTCCCTCCCAGCACTGTATGGTATTATAAATTGATCGTTTGTCTTCTTTTAAAACAAGGTGCAAATAAATAAACAATAAACAATAAAAAATAATAGAAATCTGGAAATGTGACATGCAGGAGGACGCATCTTCAGTTTGGCGTTCCTAGAAGTGAATTTTCCAAAGCTTGTTTAATCTTTCTTATTTGGAATATTTATTCACTTTGTTCTGACCCGAAAGCCATTACAGTTTTCTCATCCAGCACGATTTCTGGTAATGTATTCTGTGACCTGACAACCTTATACTGAATTATATGAGCAGCCAATGCCTGTGGTTCCTTCAAAGCCCAGCACAATTTATTGCCTACTTAGCAGCAGTGGTGATTAAACAGGTGTGATTAAACTGTGTGAGATTCTGAATATGACGAGTGCCGATGTTTGATTGGTCTGTTGAGTGAAGCCATCAAATTTATGGGGTACAAATCTGTCGAGGAAACCCAAATGTACATTTGTGAGTGAATTAATACATTTTGTCTTTGAAATTAATGATGTGTAAAACAAATGTCCTTTGTGTGAAAGCTGTGAACTGGCTGTCATGCATGTTTGAAGGACAATATATTCACTAACAGAAATGGATGTACTATATGAAGAAAATATGCCCAACAAACCTTTTGCCTTTAGGCCAAAATAATATATCAAAAATATATAATTTATTGGAGGTGAGCTTTCTATTTTTTGAATAAATATTTATGTGACTACATCATATGTACAGGAAAAATATCCATTCCTCTTGTATCAGATTTACTTAAATAAATAAATATGCATTACTGTTGCATCCTCCTTGCTTCACGGTGCTTTAGGGCAAATAGGGCACTTCTGTAATGTAATCACCATTGTAATGTTGGCAATGCTCACAGAAAGGTCCTGCAATGTGATTGTGACCAGATTATCGAGTTGTGTGATGTGATTGATTGACAGAACATAAGGCATAACTCCCCTGTTCTTTTGAAATTGTCACAGGATGGCTCATATTCACCTGAGTGAACAGACATGGCCATGATTTAAGTTCTCATTCATATGATAACACTTCCAATGATGTAACACTTTCTCACTAGTGATCAGTGGCTTTAGAATTCTCTGACATATGTCGCTTCAGTCAGCAATATGGGCTTTTGGATGTTTCAATCTTGTTCTTATTTGCTCTGTTTCTTAATCAGTTTACTGGCCCACCTCTTCCAAGGATAAAACTCGGTAAATTTTAAATATAGGATAGTGCAGCACAGAAACAAGCCCTTCGGCCCACAATGCCTGTGCCAAACATAATGCCAAGATAATCTAATCTCATCTGCCTGCACATCATCCATATCCCTACATTTCCTACATATCCATGTGCCTATCTAAAATAATTATTTTAGCACATTCTTCGCAGTTGACATTATTATTTTAATTTTGATTGGCCATAATGCTTTGACTCTTCACTGTACACCATTTTAATACGGAATTAATATATGTTTTATCTGCTCAACAGTCATTATCAATGGGAGCAATCTATTTCATTGCAGCAACAATATTAGAAAGTAGCCTTATACATTTGGAACATTTCACTATTTTGAGAAGCTCAATGAGAAACTCATTTTGATGAACCAAGTAGCCACGTCACGAGTCAAAATAGTTTTTGTCATATGCACTGGAGTAGAAAGAATAATGTGTAAACTGATCCAAATTAAAATAGCACCAGGAAAGCCAGGATACAATCTGAATGTTCAGTACAAATTAAATTGCACCGAATATCCTTCAATAATTCTGAATGGGGTCAGTCACCAATTTCAGTCATTTTGGAAGGCTTTGAGGGAGCAATCAATTGAACCAATTAATCCGCACAGCAGTTTTTAATACATGGAGATGATTTAGATTTGGGAATCTGGGGCTGTGGGGAATCAGTGGTGTGAGCAAGGCCCAAAATATTTGGAAACAGTACAGTTTGGCCTTACACGGCGAGATTTTATTTTCTCAATTTAATCCATGCATGAAGGAAGTGGAGGAGGCCTAGATCCGTGAGAGTTCAGCCTTTGTGGAGGGCACACTAAATTTGACAGTCTAAAAGAATGAATCTCCCTGTTCAAAACGTAATGTGGTTTAGCTGTTGGTCTTCCAATTAACTGTACTAAACGGTTCATGAGAAAGCAAAGAGTGAGTGATTTTTTTTCTCCCACACAAGGACTTCAGCCAGAAATGGGATTGACGTCTGTGAGAAAGTTCAGAGTCATTGGGACTATCAAACATGTGGTGCCAACTGTGAACAACACTGCAAGAGAGGAGGGGGTTTTATTTTTCTCTCAGAGGATCATGGTTTGTCACTTTCCACCCCACAGGGTGGTGGAAGCAGAGTCTTTGAATATTTTAAAGCAGAGATAGACAGACATGTGTTAAGCAAAGGGGCAAAGGGGCAAAGGTTACCTAACTTAGTAGATGGGGGGGTGGGGGGGGGGGTGCAATATTGGGGTTGCAATCAGATAAGCCATGATCTTATTAAATGACAGAGGGACTTGAGTGGCGGACTGGCCCATGATTTCTCCTGATTCATCATTTTCATAATTCATCTTTCTGAATAAGGGGCTTCACAATGTTCAGTTTAGTTTATTGTCACGTGTACCGAGGCACTGTGAAAAGCTTTTGGTGCGTGCTAACCAGTCCCTCTTGTTATCCCTCTTGTGCAAATGAAGGATGAAATGGATGAAAAGCGTGCAATTCAAATTAGGACTACATATTAAATGCACGCATCACTATTTATTGGTCCATGAGGTTGCAGGGCGAGTATATTTTGTAATCTCAGCTAATGACACTTCTTCAGTTTGAAAGAGCTTGCAAGAAATCACCAGATACAAGAGGACAACTTGGACAATCGGCAGCTGACCAACAAAACCTGAACGAGTTCTACTGCAGGTTTGATGAACAGAAACATAACCCTGGCACCCCCTCCCCCCCCCCTCCCCCCACCTCCAACCAATCACCACTTCACAGACTGACTCCAGTTTGCAAAGGCTGGACCCTTCCCCACCCACGCCTCCCGAATCACCACTTCACACCCACTTACAGCCTGACCCCAGTCTGCAAAGGCAGGGCCATCGTCCACTACCCACACCCTCCTTGCTGCCCAACATCAGTCTGACCACTTCTCCATCACCAACAATAGAAATTGAGGAGGTGGAGAGGCTTCCCCCCTCTACTCTCAAGCTCTGTGCCAAACAACTGGCACCGGTTTACACAAAGATTTTTAACCAGTCCCTGTAAACCTGTACTGTCCCTGCCTGCTTCAAAGTCTCCACTATTGTCCCTGTACCCAAAAAGACTAGGATTACTGGTCTTAATGACTACAGGCCTGTTGCACTGACCTCTGTAGTCATGAAGACCCTTGAAAGACTTGTGCTGGACAAGCTGAAAAATATCACAAACCCATTCAATAGTTTGCACACCAGGCCAATAGATCTGTGGATGACGCAGTCAACCTGGGCCTGCACTTCATCCTCCAGCACCAGACTGCCAGGGGACGTGTGCAAGGAATTTGTTTGTGGATTTTAGCTCTGCATTCAACACCATTGTGCCAGAGCTACTCCACTCCAAACTCTCCCAGTTGACTGTGCCTGAACCCCCTCAGTGGATCATCAACTTCCTGACAGACAGGAAGCAGCATGTGAGGGCGGGAAAGCACATCTCGGACCCACAGACCCTCAGCATAGATGCACCACAAGGCTGTGTGCTCTCTCCTCTCCTCTCCTCTACTCTCTCTCTACACCAACGACTGCACCTCCACAGACACCTCTGTCAAGCTACTCAAGTTTGCGGATGACTCAACCCTGATTGCACTGATCCAGGATGGGGAGGAATCTGCCTGGGGTGGAAGATTGCAACCTTCACGTGGTCCGCCCTGTTTTGACTAATGCAATCAACTCGACGTGCACAAACGGAAGATCAAATAGAACAAATTGTCCAACAACTTTAGGCTGTGCACGCCACACGAAAGAAGAAGAAGAAGGGAGGAATCTGCCTACAGACAGGAAGTGACACAGCTGGCATCCTGGTGCCTTTGTAACAACCTGGTGCTCAATGCTCTTAAGACAGTGGAATTGATAGTAGACTTTAGGAGAGCTCCCCCTCCCCTCCCCCCAGTCACCATCAACAATCCAGAACCAGGGGCCACGGTTTTAAGAATAAGGGGTAAGCTATTTAGAACGGAGATGAGGCAACACTTTTTCACACAGAGAGTGGTGAGTCTGTGGGATTCCTTTCCTCAGATATTGGTGGAGGCTGGTTCTTTGGATACTTTCAAGAGAGATCTAGATGGGGCTCTTAAAGATAGCAGAGTCAGGGTATATGAAGAGAAGGCAGAAACGGGATACTGATTGTGGATGATCAGCCATGATCACATTGAATGGCTGTGCTGGCTTGAAGGGCCGAATTACCTACTCCTGCACCTATTGTCTATTGTCTATATACCACAGTCACATCTGTGGAGTCTTTTAAGCTCCTTGGAACCATCATCTCCAAGGACCTTGAATTGGGGGGAGGGGGGGGGGGGGCACCATTGAATCCACCGTCAAAAAGGCACAACAGAGGAGGTACTTCCTGCGGCAGCTGAGGAAGCACAATCTGCAATGATGGTCCAATTCTATACTGCCATCGTAGAGTCTGTCCCCACCTTCTCCATCATGGTCTGGTTTGGCTCAGCCACCAAGCCCGACATCCGAAGGCTGCAGCGAATTGTTCGATCAGCTGAGGAGGTTGTTGGCTGCAACCTCCCCCCTCGTTGATGAACTGTACACTGCAAGGGCCAGTAAGCGAGCGGGGTAAGATCATCTCTGACCCCCCTGACCCTGGCCACAAACTCTTTGAAGCACATCCGACTGGAAGGCGACTCCGGACTGTCAAAGCCGCCACAACCAGACATAAAAACAGTTTTTTTCCATGAGCAGTAACTCTACTCAATAACCAAAAGTCTGTAGCCTTCTTTTGCTCTGGTATTTTATTTCATTCACATGTTTAAATTATAATGTTTTATTCTTGTTTAAGAAGGAACTGCAGATGCTGGAAAATCGAAGGTAGACAAAAATGCTGGAGAAACTCAGCGAGTGAGGCACCATCTATGGAGCGAAGGAAATAGGCAACGTTTCGGATCAAAACCCTTTGAAGGTTTGAAGAACGGTTTCAACCCAAAACGTTGCCTATTTCCTTCGCTCCATAGACACTGCCTCACCCGCTGAGTTTTTCCGGCATTTTTGTCTACCTTCAATGTTTTATTCTTAATGTTTGAATGTTTTCTGTTTTATTGTTAATTGATTACAGTATGTCGTGTTGTTACTTGCGTGCAGAGCACCAAGGCAAATTCCTTGTATGTGTACATATTTGGCCAATAAGCTTATTCATTCATTCATTCATTCATTCATTCATTCATTCATTCATTCATTTATTCATTCATTAACAGGGGAATTATTGGATGTAGTTGAGGCTGGGACTATCCCAATGTTTAAGACACAATTAGACAGGTACATGGATAGGACAGGTTTGGATGGGTATGGACCAAGCACAGGCAGGTGGGACTAGTGTAGCTCGGACATGTTAGGCAGGTTGGACCGAAGGGCCTGTATCCGCTCTGTATCACTCCATGACTCCATTAAGGATCCAGAGCAAACAAAAGTCTCACTCCCATCCTTCATTTTAAAAGACACAAGATCTCTGACTACCCTCACTTTATTCTACTATGTGTAACATGTACGTTTAAAAAAAATTGTCTTTATGTTGTTGATGAGGGGAAATGATATCTGTGGTTGCCGCGGTTAATAATCCAGCATTGTAAAGCACACAATCCAGCATTGTAAAGACCATCGTAAGCAGATCACTACTTGAGTCATTACCGGTTTAATCATTGTTAATAATTACATTGCTCACTGGAAATGTATTCCATTAATTTGTTCCAGCCTTTATTTCAGGAAGAAGTGGTGGCCAAGGTCACCATTCATTTTGAAAAAAATAAAAAGACTGATGTTGACAGAATTAAGCAAAACATGACCCGCTAATGCGAATGCTTCTGATTCCACGGATAGCTGCAACTGAACAATAGATCTTGCACAAACATTTGGAACGGGGTCACATAAAATCCTTTCACACGCTGGAGGTGAATTTGTTCACCCAAATTGTAACCCCATTATAATCCCTGTTAAATTCAGTAAAAGTCAGAGAAGTCACTGAAGTGGGTAATTTCCTTAAAAATCTGATTCAATAGCTCATTAAATATGAGGGTTGTTGTTCTGCGCTTATAATTATAATCTGACAAGCAACAACAAGTAGTGGGCCGGTGGAGATGTAGCCTCACAGCTGAAGTGACCGGGGGAGACCTCTGGAACTGCTCCACCCTGTGACTGCCGAGGTTTTCTCTGGACACTCCGATTTCCTCCCACATTCGAAAGATGTGCAAATTGACAGGTGAATTGGCGGCAGTGATTTTCCCTTAGTACTTAGTTGAGTTACAAAAATGGTTTCAGGAATTAGTGGGTTAGCATATGATGAGCGCTAGACACCACTGGGCCTCTACTCGCTGGAGTTTAGAAGGTTGAGGGGGCACCACATTGAAACTTACAGAATAATGAAAGGCAGAGATAGAGTGGATGTGGAAAGGATGTTTCACTGGTTGGAGAGTCTCGGACCAGAGGTCATAGCCTCAGAATTAAAGAATGCTCATTTAGAAAAATATTCATCCCTTGCTTGATAAGGAGCAGAGGTTCCAATCACATCAGTCATGCTCTTATTAGACTGCAGAGAAGACATGAAGAATCATGTGGTCAATTCCTGCTCCAAATTGATATCTTCATTTGTTCGAGTGTACTCCTGGTGAGTCTGAAAATTCACGATTAGTCACAGCAGTTGAGTATCAAATGGGAAAAGGACCAAGTGCCAGCTCAGAGCTAATTTATTTCTATTGCCTTCTTGGGTATTTCTGATAAAGTACCAGAGCTTGTCAGCTTTTACATAGAATGGATAGAGATGTTCTTCAGGGCTAACAATATTGATGCATCCAGATGAGTAATGAGTCTGCTTAAAACAAAGCCATATAAGGAAAGAAGATAGCCATCTCACTAATAGAGATAGTTTCAGACACATAAGCCATTTTGGCAGAGCTTCTTGTTCCACTTATAAAATAGATGTTTCATTCAGTGAGATGGCAGAGAGACGGCTGATTTATTTTAATCCAACACTTTTGGGAGATCACAGAGAGCCATGAATTTGGGACTAGAAACCAAATGACAGGGAGGATTAGTAATGGTGTTGTTTCTGCTTCGGCACTAATTTTGGCACCTTCCTGAATCAAGGACTGCAAGACAATTTTATGTTCAGATTAGCAGATAAGATTAGCAGATAAAGTTGACACTGGCCATGCACATAAAGTCACCACATTAATAGAGGTGGTTTCCAAAATCACTAAAGTTAGAAGTTAGGTCACTCTAGAATGTTGTTCCTAATGTTAACTGTGGGCAAATGACAGCAAAGGCAGGACCTCTGATGTGGAGCCCAAGTCAAATGAGTGAGTTTGGTGCAGAAGGATATCATCCATGACAAGTATGCCCAGTTTAGAGCAGTGAAATATTCTACAATAGATATAGTGTCAGTGTGGAAGACTGGGCCCAGGATAGCAAGCCAGAATAATGACATCCAAGATGGTTCCCATTGTAGGACAACACATACAACAGAAAGCTACAAAGCAAATTCTTGTCCAGTATAGAGCAGTTTGATGAATAAACCTAAACAGCATACATGCCACTTGGAGAAATGATAGACAGTGGAGCCATTTTAAAATCAAAATGAAAAATAAATGAACAGCTTATTATTAAGAATATTGGCTGCTCTATTATCATCATGGATATGAACATCAAGAGGCTTACAAAAGGTAACAAAATGCATGCTGAACCCAAGGACATATCCTGGCAAGGCACTGCAAACACCTTGGCATCTGCCAGAGCTAGACACAAAGTGCTGGAGTAACTCAGCAGGTCAGACAGCATCTCTGGAGAGAAAGGATGGGTGACGTTTTCGGTTCAGGAACTTTCTTCAGTCCAGGTGCCATTTAGCGTAAACATAAATGAAATTGCCCATCACAGTAGCCGTTTCTACAAATGGGCTACGTCATTAGGAAAAAATTGTGCATTGTCTGGAATAAAACATTGCAGCTTTGGAAAGTGGCACAAGAGGCAGCAGAGGCTAAAATTGTGGCCAAAAATTGACTAATGGGCTTGTCTCACTCAGGCAGCTCTTTAGGCGACTGCCAGGGACTAATTTTAATGGAATTCACCTACGACACCTGGTGGCAACCTACGACAACCTACGACAGCAAAAATTGTCGCCACTGTCGGCGAAGAATTTTCAACATGTTGAACATTTAGTGGCAGTCGCCTGTCGTTCCCCAAAAAATCGCTTAAGTGGGCCATTTGGCCCATTGATATGAAGAAATCAATTTGGAGCAGGAATTGACCACATGATTCTTCATGTCTTCTCTGCAGTCTAATAAGACCATGACTGATGTGATTGGAACCTCTGCTCCTTATCAAGCAAGGGGTGAATATTTTTCTAAATGAGCATTCTTTAATTCTGAGGCTATGACCTCTGGTCCGAGACTCTCCCACCAGTGAAACATCCTTTCCACATCCACTCTATCTATGCCTTTCATTATTCTGTAAGTTCCAATGTGGTGCCCCCTCAACCTTCTAAACTCCAGCGAGTAGAGGCCCAGTGGTGTCTAGCGCTCATCATATGCTAACCCACTAATTCCTGAAACCATTTTTGTAACTCAACTAAGTACGAGGGGAAAATCACTGCCGCCAATTCACCTGTCAACTTGCACATCTTTCGAACGTGGGAGGAAATCGGAGTGTCCAGAGAAAACCTCGGCAGTCACAGGGTGGAGCAGTTCCAGAGGTCTCCCCCGGTCACTTCAGCTGTGAGGCTACATCTCCACCGGCCCACTACTTGTTGTTGCTTGTCAGATTATAATTATAAGCGCAGAACAACAACACTCGTATTTAATGAGCTACTGAATCAGATTTTTAAGAAAATTACCCACTTCAGTGACTTCTCTGACTTTTACTGAATTTAACAGGGATTATAATGGGGTTACAATTTGGGTGAACAAATTCACCTCCCGCGTGTGAAAGGATTTTGTGTGACCCCGTTCCAAATGTTTGTGAAAGATCTATTGTTCAGTTGCAGCTATCCGTGGAATCAGAAGCATTCGCATTAGCGGGTCATGTTTTGCTTAATTCTGTCAACATCAGCCTTTTTATTTTTTTCAAAATGAATGGTGACCTTGGCCATCACTTCTTCCTGAAATAAAGGCTGGAACAAATTAATGGAATACATTTCCAGTGAGCAATGTCATTATTAACAATGATTAAACCGGTAATGACTCAAGAAGTGATCTGCTTACGATGGTCTTTACAATGCTGGATTGTGTTCTTTACAATGCTGGATTATTAACCGCGGCAACCACAGATATCATTTCCCCTCATCAACTCATAATCAACTCTGCTTCCACCACCTATTGAGGATGAGAGGTCCAAAGATTCAAGATCTGAGAGAATAAAAATCCCTTCATATCTTCCTTAAATGGGTGACCACTCTTTTTCTCCAATAAGGTATTATCCTCTCGATTTTGACCACATTTGGTACATGTTTTCCCTATGTCATTGATAACTCATTACTTCAGTCAGCCTCAGATAGATACTGTATATAGGAGCCAGGAGCTGCAGATGCTGGTTGACAAGGACATAAAAGGCACAAAGTGCTGGAGTAAATGAATTTAAAACAAAGTGTTGGGGCCAATCTTTTCATCAACGATTAACTTTCCCTTCCTTCATATTTTATGAATATATGAGGAGATGGAAATTATGTGATAAATATAATTGGAATTGGTTGATTTTTTGTTATGTGCGCTGAGATGCAGTGAAATACTTTGGTTTTCCATCCACAACTCTCTGCAATTTCTTGTGGTGTTGGGCAGAGCCACTGTTAAACAAAGTTGTGATGCATGCCAAGAAGATGCATTATATCTGTAGAAAATTAGAAGAGTAATGGAAGATATACTAAAATACCGAGGAGGTTGAGGTGTTGTTGTCCTTTCTTAGCAGTGAGCACCCCCACACTCACTTCATTAACTTGCTCTTCCCATTTTCCCAATACTAGATCCAGTGTTGTCCTCTCACGTGTGGGGGCCTCCACATACTGCTTAAGAAAACTCACCTGAACACTCTTGAAGAATTCTAAACCCTTCTAAACCCTTATCCAGATGTTCCACTGAAATATCTATTTTATAACTTTAAAGCCTATAATTAAAGCTTGAGCATCAGTTTAGCCATACACTGAGGATCCCCTCAGTCTTTAATGAAGTTAGGTTATACATCAGAGACATAGAAAAATAGGTTCGGGAGTAGGCCATTCGGCCCTTCGAGCCAGCACTGTTGATCATCTAAAATGAGTACCCCGTTCCTGCTTTTTCCCCCATATCCCTTGATTCCTTTAACCCTAAGAGCTAAATCTAACTCTGACTTGAAAACATCCAGTGAATTGGCCTAGACTGCCTTCCGTGGCAGAGAATTTCACAGATTTGCAACTCTCTGGGTGAAGAGGTTTTTCCTCATCTCAGTCCCAAATGGCCTACCCCTTATTCTTAAACTGTGACCCCTGGTTCTGGACTCCCCCAACATTGAGAACATTTTTCCAGCATCTTGCTTGTCCAATCCTTTAAGAAATGTATATGTTTCTATTGGATCTCCTCTCATCCTGCTAAATTCCAGTGAATACAAGCCCAGACGGCCCATTCTTTCATCATATATCAGTCCTGCCATCCCGGGAATTAACCTGGTGAACCTACGCTGCACTCCCTCAATAGCAACAATGTCCTTCCTCAAATTAGACTAAGATTGCACACAATACGCCAGCTGCGGTCTCACCATGGCCCGTACAACTGCAGTAGGACCTCCTTGCTCCTGAACTCAAATTCTCTCATGATAAAGGCCAGCATGCCATTAGCTTTCTTCACTGCCTGCTGTACCTGCATGCTTACTTTCAGTGACTGAGGTACAAGGACACACAGGTCACGTTGCACCTCCCCTTTTCCTAAACTGACACCATTAAAATAATAATCTGCCTTTCTGTTCTTGCTACCAAAATGGATAATTTCACATTATCCACATTATATACTGCATCTGCCATGCATCTGCCCACTCACCAAACCTATTTAAGTACCCTGCAGCCTCATAGCATCCTCATCGCAGCTCACACTGCCACCTATTTTGTGTCATCCGCAAACTTGGAGATTTGACATTTTATTCCCTCGTCAAAATTGTTAATATATATTGTAAATAACTGGAGTCCCAGCACCGAGCCTTGCGGCACCCCACTAGTCGCTGCCTGCCATTCTGAAAAGAACCCGTTAATCCCTAGCTTCCTGTCTGCCAACCAGTTCTCTCTCCATGTCAATCTTACCCCCAATGCCATGTGCTGTAATTTTGCACATTAATCTCTTGTGTGTGATCTTGTCAAAGGCTTTTTGAAAGTCCGGATACACCACATCCACTGGCTCTCCCTTATCCATTCTACTTGATACATCCTCAAAAAATTCCAGAAGATTAGTCAAGCATGATTTCCCCTTTGTAAATCAAGTAGGGATATTGGGATCTTCAGTAATAAACTGATAGAGGAACTCCACAGCATCTACAGAGGGAAATGGTCATCTAACATTTCGGATCTGAAGAAGGGCTCTGACCCAAAACGTTGTCAGTCCATTCACTCACCGAGTTCCTCCAGCAGTTTGTTTATTCACTCTTAAGGTATACTGTATATCATTCACTTTTGGGTTCAGTTTTATTCTGTGCCTGCATGTTTCAAGACTGACTGTGTAATCTATAATTAAACATAATGGTTCTTTCTGTTCCTTGCCAACACTCCCCATCAGCAGCTTCTGGTGACCTTTGAGACCACAAGGTCTTATGAAGATGCTGAAAATCTGTAATTAAAATAAAAAGAACTCTAAATATTTTGCTTGTCGGCAAGAATTTGTGGAGAAGTGTAGAGTTTATGTTGCAGGTCAATGTCCTTGACTGTAATTGAAGTATGTGCTCTTCAACTGCACAGCATTGCTCTTTTTCAAAATGTTAAGTGTTAAATGTTAACAGTTAAATGATCATTTAACCTTTAGTAAACTGAAGGGGCTGTCCCACTGCCCCGACCTAATCTGCGAGATTAGACGAATTTGCCCTCAACTCAAACTCGCAGCATGGTCAACAAGTGGTCGTAGGAGGTCCTATGAGGTTACTGGAACTCTGCTTCATGCTCGAAGGAAGTTCCCGAATACTCGTGGCCTCAGCTAGGTCGCAGAATTTTTTTCGGCATGTTGAAAAATTTTCCGCGAGTAAAATTTGCTCGGCATGGTTCTTTTTCACAGTGGAATCGGGTCACTATTTAGTTACAGGCAGTCGAGGCAGCAGTGACAATCTTCTTCGCTGACCGGGCATTTTGATTGACTCATTGGAGTTTTCAGAACCAAGGAAAACTGGTAGGTAAAATGCCCGCTAAACTTTAATATCTATATATTATTAAAAGTCTCATCTTGACCACTTCCTGTTGCACTGTATATTGATTTTAGAAAAAACGCTGCCAATTACGGCTGTGATTTTTGGCCATCTTACTCGGAGTTCCCCTCTGCTGGTCAAGTGAAGAGGATTTTTCCTATCGATAAAAATTAAAAGACTTATTAATGTTTAAAAAATGTTGAGATTTTCTCTCCTGAAGGCCATGCCCCCTCCGGAGGGACTATAAAACCCGAAAGTGTGGAGGTGCCTCAGTTCTCTGCAAGATATGGGGAGAGAGAGGTCGCAATTCTCAGTCTGAGTTGTGAATAACACGGAACACATGTCTACTAAACTGTGAGTGGTTTTACTGACCTGTCAGTGCCCTTAATGTGGTTTGCAAATGTAGTTTGAAAATGCAAAAGTGTTTTTTGGTTTGAAAATGCAAAAGTGTTTTTTGGTTTGAGAATGCAAATGTTGCCTTGCATAATTGAAAAATTGGTTTGAGAATGCTAAAGTTATCTTGCCTAATTGAAACGTTGGTTTGAGAATGCTAAAGTTGCCTTGCCTAATTGAAATGTTGGTTTGAGAATGCCTTGCCTAATTGAAAAGTTAGTTTGAGAATGCCTTGCCTAATTGAAAAGTTGGTTTGAGAATGCCTTGCTTAATTGAAAAGTTGGTTGGAGAATGCCTTGCCTAATTGAAAAGTTTGTTTGAGAATGCAAAAGTTGCCTTGCCTAATTGAAAAGTTGGTTTGAGAATGTTAAAGTTGCCTTGCCTAATTGAAAAGTTGGTTTGAGAATGCTAAAGTTGCCTTGCCTAATTGAAAAGTTGGTTTGAGAATGCTAAAGTTGCCTTGCCTAATTAAAAAGTTGGTTTGAAAATGCTAAAGTTGCCTTGCCTAATTGAAAATTGGTTTGAGAGTGCAAAAGTTGCCTTGCCGTCGATATAATTAAAAGTCTAATCTTGACCACTTCCTGTTTGCGATGTATATTGATTTTAGGAAAAACACTACCACGTATGGCTGTGATTTTTGGCCATCTTACTCAGAGCCCCCGTCCGCTCATCAGGTTTGAGAATGCTAAAGTTATCTTGCCTAATTGAAACGTTGGTTTGAGAATGCTAAAGTTGCCTTGCCTAATTGAAATGTTGGTTTGAGAATGCCTTGCCTAATTGAAAAGTTAGTTTGAGAATGCCTTGCCTAATTGAAAAGTTGGTTTGAGAATGCCTTGCTTAATTGAAGTTGGTTAGAGAATGCCTTGCCTAATTGAAAAGTTTGTTTGAGAATGGAAAAGTTGCCTTGCCTAATTGAAAAGTTGGTTTGAGAATGCTAAAGTTGCCTTGCCTAATTGAAAAGTTGGTTTGAGAATGCTAAAGTTGCCTTGCCTAATTAAAAAGTTGGTTTGAAAATGCTAAAGTTGCCTTGCCTAATTGAAAATTGGTTTGAGAGTGCAAAAGTTGCCTTGCCGTCGATATAATTAAAAGTCTAATCTTGACCACTTCCTGTTTGCGATGTATATTGATTTTAGGAAAAACACTACCACGTATGGCTGTGATTTTTGGCCATCTTACTCAGAGCCCCCGTCCGCTCATCAGGTGCTGAGGATTTTTCCCATCGATGAAAAATAAAAGAGTTGTTAGTGTTTAAAAAATGTTGAGATTCTCTCTCCTGTCAATCACGCCATGAACCCCGCCCCTTCTGATGGGAGGGACTATAATGCATGGAAGTGTGGGCGTGGCTTAGTCTCTGCAAGAAGGGGGAGGGAGAGGTCATGACTCTCTGTCTTTAGTGGCCTTGCACCCTGCTTGAAATGGCCTGAAACTGCATTCAATTTGGTGGCCTTGCACCCTGCTTGAAATGGTATGAAACTGCACTTGAATTTGGTGGCCTTACACCCTACTTGAAATGGTATGAAACTGCATTTGAATTTGGTAGCCTTGCACCCTGCTTGCAATGGTAGAAAACTGCACTCGAATCTGGTGACCTTGCACCCTGCCTGAAGTGGTATGACACTGCACTCAAATTTGGTGGCCTTGCAAACTGCTTGGAGTGGCATTTCAAGGAATAGCCGTGAGTCAACTGCCAGCCCACCAGGCTTGAGTGAGTGAGCTGCCAGCACACCAGGCTTGAGTAACTGAACCGCCAGCCTAGGAATCCATTCGGCCCACAATGTCCATACTAGCCCTCTGGAAACCAGTCCCTTCAGCCCACAACACCCATACTAGCACTCCAGACAGCCCCCCTCACTGACAACATAGTACTAACTTCTCCCCGCCCTTCTCCCCGCCCTTCTCCCTCCCCCTTCTCCCTCCCCCTTCTCCCTCCCCCTTCTACACCCCCTCCCCCTACTCCACCCCCTCCTTCTCCACACTCGTTCCCCCCCCCCTTTTTCCCCCCTTCTCCCCCCTTCTCTCGTCCCCCTTCTCGCCTCCCCCTTTGCGCCCCACCCAAGGTTTCCGTGCGGTTCTCGGAGGTTCCCGGAGGTTTTTGTCCTCCGGCTACCACCTTCAACTAGCATCGCAACCGGCTTCGACTAAAAAATTACCAATTTTTAAAACGGAAACCACTTTCGACCATTAGGGAGACGGACATAAACCTCCGGGAACCGCAGGTTTCCATTCAGGTTTCCTAAGTGGAAAATAACCTGTTAATCCCTACTCTTTGCTTCCTGTCTGCCAACCAGTTCTCTGTCCATGTCAATAACTTATCACCAATACCATGTGCTGTAATTTTGCACATAAATCTCTTGTATGTGACCTTGTCAAAGGCTTTTTGAAAGTCCAGATACACCACATGCACTGGCTCACCCTTATCCATTCTACTTGATACATCCTCAAAAAATTCCAGAAGATTAGTCAAGCATGATTTCCCCTTTGTAAATCCATGCTATGCGGGATAATATGTGGGATAGTTTTCTAAACCAACATGTAGAGGAACCAACAAGAGAGCAGGCTATTCTAGACTGGGCATTGAGAAATGAGGAAGGGTTAGTTAGCAGTTTTTTTGTGCGTGGCCCCTTTGGCAAGAATGACCATAATATGGTTGAGTTCTTCATTAGGATGGAGAGTGACAGTGTTAATTCAGAAACATGGGTCCTGAACTTAAAGAAAGGTAACTTTGAGGGTATGAGACGTGAATTGGCCAAGATAGACTGGCAATTGATTCTTAAAGGGTTGACGGTGGATATGCAATGGAAGGAATTTAAAGACTGCATGGATGAACTACAACAATTGTTCATCCCAATTTGGCAAAAGAATAAATCAGCGAAGGTAGTGCATCTGTGGATAACGAGGGAAATCAGGGATAGTATCAAAACAAAAGATGAAGCGTACAAATTAGCCAGAGAAAGTAGCCTACCAGAGGACTTGGAGAAATTCAGAGTCCAGCAGAGGAAGACAAAGGGCCTAATTAGGAAAGGGGAAATAGATTATGAAAGAAAACTGGCAGGGAACACAAAAACTGACTGCAAAAGCTTTTATAGATATGTGAAGAGAAAAAGATTGGTTAAAACAAATGTAGGTCCCTTGCAGTCAGAAACGGGTGAATTGATCATGGGGAACAAGGACATGGCAGACCAATTGAATAACTACTTTGGTTCTGTCTTCACTAAGGAAGACATAAATAATCTGCCGGAAATAGCAGGGGATCGCGGGTCAAATGAGATGGAGGAACTGAGTGAAATCCAGGTTAGCCGGGAAGTGGTGTTAGGTAAATTGAATGGATTAAAGGCCGATAAATCCCCAGGGCCAGATAGGCTGCATTCCAGAGTACTTAAGGAAGTAGCCGCAGAAATAGTGGATGCCTTAGTGATAATTTTTCAAAACTCTTTAGATTCTGGAGTAGTTCCTGAGGATTGGAGGGTAGCTAATGTAACCCCACTTTTTAAAAAGGGAGGGAGACAGAAACGGGGAATTACAGACCAGTTAGTCTAACATTGGTAGTGGGGAAACTGCTAGAGTCAGTTATTAAAGATGAGATAGCAGTACATTTGGAAAGTGGTGAAATCATTGGACAAAGTCAGCATGGATTTATGAAAGGTAAATCATGTCTGACGAATTTTATAGAATTTTTTGAGGATGTAACTAGTAGAGTGGATAAGGGAGAACCAGTGGATGTGTTATATCTGAACTTTCAGAAGGCTTTCGACAAGGTCCCACATAAGAGATTAGTATACAAACTTAAAGCACATGGTATTGGGGGTTCAGTATTGATGTGGATAGAGAATTGGCTGGCAAACAGGAAGCAAAGAATAGGAGTAAATGGGTCCTTTTCAGAATGGCAGGCAGTGACTAGTGGGGCACCGCAAGGCTCAATGCTGGGACCCCAGCTATTTACAATATATATTAATGATTTGGACGAGGGAATTGAATGCAACATCTCCAAGTTTGCGGATGAAATTAAGCTGGGGGGCCGTGTTAGCTGTGAGGAGGATGCTAGGAGGCTGCAAGGTGACTTGGATAGGTTGGGTGAGTGGGCAAATGCATGGCAGATGCAGTATAATGTGGATAATGAGGTTATCCACTTTGGTGGCAAAAACAGGAAGGTAGACTATTATCTGAATGGTGGCCGATTAGGAAAGGGGGAGATGCAACGAGACCTGGGTGTCATGGTACACCAGTCATTGAAAGTAGGCATGCAGGTGCAGCAGGCAGTGAAGAAAGTGAGTGGTATGTTAGCATTCATAGCAAAAGGATTTGAGTATAGGAGCAGGGAGGTTCTACTGCAGTTGTACAGGGTCTTGGTGAGACCACACCTGGAGTATTGCATACAGTTTTGGTCTCCTAATCTGAGGAAAGACATTCTTGCCATAGAGGGAGTACAGAGAAGGTTCACCAGACTGATTCCTGGGATGTCAGGACTTTCATAAGAAGAAAGAATGGATAGACTCGGCTTGTACTCGCTAGAATTTAAAAGATTGAGGGGGGATCTTATAGAAACTTACAAAATTCTTAAATGGTTGGACAGGCTAGATGCAGGAAGATTGTTCCCAATGTTGGGGAAGTCCAGAACACGGGGTCACAGTTTAAGGATAAGGGGGAAATCTTTTAGGACCAAGATGAGAAAAACATTTTTCATACATATAGTGGTGAATCTCTGGAATTCTCTGCCACAGAAGGTAGTTGAGGCTAGTTCATTGGCTATCTTTAAGAAGGAGTTGGATGTGGCCCTTGTGATGAAGGGATCAGGGGGTATGGAGAGAAAGGAGGTACAGGATACTGGGTTGGATGATCAGCCATGATCATATTGAATGGCGGTGCAGGCTCGAAGGGCCAAATGGCCTACTCCTGCACCTATTTTCTATGTTTCTATGTTTCTATGTTTCTATGACAGGGGCATTAGCTTCTGTGGAGGGAATGAACAGATGATGTTTTAGGCCAGGGCCCTTCTTCAGATTGATTTGGTTTGAAGAAGGGTGTCGACCTGAAACCTTTTCTGTTTCTTGCCTCCATAGATGTTTCCTGTCCTGCTAATTTACTCCAGCACTTTGTATTTTGTCCCAACTTCTATACTCAATTTCTTGAAAGATTAAGGCAGTATACCAAAAGCTGCCTTCACCACTGGGATGCCACACATAGGGAACTGTATACTTTTGCTCACAGATTGTTCTGCTGTATAACACTCCTCAGGGGCCTACCGTTTAGAATGAAGGCCTTGCCCGGGTTTGACTTGCAAAAATGCAATACATCAGACTTATCTGAATTAACCATTTTCCATTCCTTGGCCCACAGGCCAACTGATCAATATCTTGATAAAGATCTTAAATGTTTATGATACCACCGGTTTCAATGTCACTTGCACAGTTACTAAAAAAGAGGGTGGTGGGTATATGGAAAGAGCTGCCGGAGGAGGTAATTGAGCTCGGTACTGCACCAACAATTTAGTTTAGTTTAGTTTAGAGATCAGCGCAGAAACAGGCCCTTTGGCCCACCGGGTCTACGCCGACCAGCGATAGAAAAAAATAGGTGCAGGAGGAGGCCATTCGGCCCTTCGAGCCAGCACCGCCATTCAATATGATCATGGCTGATCGTCCCCTATCAATAACCCGTGCCTGCCTTCTCCCCATATCCCTTGACTCCACTAGCCCCTAGAGCTCTATCCAACACTCTCTTAAATCCATCCAGTGATTTGGCCTCCACTGCCCTCTGTGGCAGGGAATTCCATAAATTCACAACTCTCTGGGTAAAAAGTTTTTTCTCAACTCAGTCTTAAATGACCTCCCCTTTATTCTAAGACTGTGGCCCCTGGTTCTGGACTCACCCAACATTGGGAACATTTTTCCTGCATCTAGCTTGTCCAGTCCTTTTATAATTGTATATGTTTCTATAAGATATCCCCTTATCCTTCTAAACTCCAGTGAATACAAGCCTAGTCTTTTCAATCTTTCCTCATATGACAGTCCCACCATCCCAGGGATCAATCTCCTGAACCTACGCTGCACTGCCTCAATCACAAGGATGTCCTTCCTCAAATTAGGAGACCAAAACTGTACACAATACTCCAGATGTGGTCTCACCAGAACCCTATACAACTGCAGAAAAACCTCTTTACTCCTGTACTGAAATCCTCTTGTTATAAAGGCCAACATTCCATTAGCTTTCTTCACTGCCTGCTGTACCTGCACGCCAACATTCAGTGACTGGTGTACAAGGACACCCAGGTCTCGCTGTACCTCCCCCTTACCTAACCTAACCCCATTGAGATAATAATCTGCCCCCTTGTTTTTGCCACCAAAGTGGATAACCTCACATTTATCTATATTATACTGCATCTGCCATGCATCTGCCCACTCACTCAACCTGTCCAGGTCCCCCTGCAACCTCCTAACATCCTCTTCACAGTTCACACTGCCACCCAGCTTTGTGTCATCCGCAAACTTGCTAGCGTTGCTCCTAATTCCCTCTTCCAAATCATTTATATTTATGGTAAACAATTGCGGCCCCAACACCGAGCCTTGCGGCACTCCACTCGCCATTGCCTGCCATTCTGAAAAGGAGCCGTTCACTCCTACTCTTTGCTTCCGGTCTGCCAACCAATTTTCTTTGTACATTAACACTATCCTGCACACACTAGGGACAATTTTTACATTTACCAAGCCAACTAAACTACAAACCTGTACGTCAAATACATTTAACCAGGTACATGGATCGGAAATGTTTAGCGGGATATGGGCCTAATGTGGGCTGATGGGGCATCTTGGTTGCCATGGGCAAGTTGGGCCATGGGCATGTTCCCATACTTTATGACTTTCATTCTCAACCAAATCATTGATAAAGATGACAAGCACCATTGGGCTCAGACCCGATCCCTAAGGCAAACCATAGTCACAGACTTCCCGTCTGAAAACCAATCTTCCACCATCACCTTCTGCTTCTTACCATGAAGCCAATATTGTCGCTAGCTCTTTCTGGATTCCATGCATCTAACATTTCAGAGCAGCCTACAATGTGGAATGTTATCAAAGGCTTTGCTGAGGTCCATCTATGACCCTCATCAACCTCTTGTTTACTTAAAAAAAAAACAATCTAAGTTGTGACACACAATCTCCCATACATAAAACCATACTTGGTTATAATATCCCTAATTAGGCCTGTATGACAAAATGTAACAAATGAATATTTTATCAATTAAGGTACTATTTAACTAAAACACACTAAAATATCCAACTAGATGCTTCGCTGAGCTTAAAATCTTGCCCATCCAGCTGTGATGAGATCAGAATTAATTAGATTGCAAAGTCTCACTGACTATTTTTGTGGGTTGCTGTAAATTAGTTGTTAATTATTTCCCCAAAGTTAAACAAGACTAAAATGTTTAGAAAATTGTGTAATTTAATATTATGCAAAAAGTGTATCCATATGAACTTTATGTTCTGTTCAAAATTGCACACATTAACTGAACATTGAAAACAGATTTCTTTTGGGAGACCGCTTTATTACATAATATTGCATGTCTAGGGAAATAAGCACAACTCAATCTTAATTTTCCTATTATTGTACTTTCAAAAATCAGATAATTGTTAGGGACTTCTCTCAGACCTTGCATACCCAAGTATTAAATGTAGATATGTTTCTGCTAGCCAATTCATCACTCGGATTTCACCTCTGATCTATGCAAAATGCCAGGACCTGAGCTGGTGACTGCATCCACTTAATATTGATAAAATAAATGGTTACTGCATAATGGAACCCAAATTCGGATTGAATAATCATTGCTCTCTGCAATAAATATTAAGCCTAGAGGGACAATGGGTTTTTATAAGAAAGTATTTGCCCATCACCTTTGGCTCAGGAAGGAAGAGAGCCAGAACAACTCTGTATCATTTACTTCACATTCCCGTCATGTCCAAGTCATGCTGAGATGAGTTTATATATGATTTATTCCAATGTCTCACATTTTTAAATAGAGAAAAATGTTGAGTAAACTCTTGTGAAGCCAAGCTCCTTTAATCAAGCTTTAGATTACTTTCAATGCATAGAGGCAGGCAGATATATGAGTTTTAAGTTAATTGAGGCACGAGTTACAACTGCACTTTAGACTGCGTTGAGATGATCACAGAAAATCTTTCAAGTCAACTAATGTTTTGGTGTTTGAGCTCTTCCTGCATGCCAGCGCTATGTCAACAGAAACATGGTGGAATTCCTTTCTGACCGAAAAACTGGATTTTGCTGCATTTCTGTCAAAATTATGTTGGTGGATTGAAAACAGCTCAAAAATATATTGTATCCTATTAAATTGTTAGTTATTTTATTAAATATCATTTGTTTATGGTCAAAATTGGAGAGCTTACTGTCACCCCTAAAGACACCATTAAAACTATAAACAAGCTCGTACTTTTTCTCAGTGTTCATAATCAATGGCAAGGTAATTTGGAATATGGAGGCAAAATTAGGCCAGACTTTACTCCTTGAGATTTTCAGAAAGCCTTTGATAAGGTGCCACATGGGAGGCAGCTAAGGAAGATGAGAGCCCATGGTATCAAGGGGCAGATACTAGCATGGACAGCAGGTTGGCTGGAAGGCAGAAGGCAGAGAGTGGCAATAAAGGGAGCTTTTTCTGGTTGGCTGCCAGTGACTAGCGGAGTTCCGTTGGGGTCGGTTCTGGGGCCGCTACTCTTCACGTTGTACATTAATGATTTGGACGAGTTGAAGGCTTTGTGGCCGAGTTTGTGGATGATACGAAAATAGGCGAAAGGGCAGGTGTGAAGAATAGTGTGGAGAAAGTAGGGACTCTGCAGAAGGACTTGGACAGGTTGGCAGAGAAGCAGCAGATGGAATATAGTGCAGCAAAGTTTGGAGTCACGCATTTTGGTGGTAGGAATAAAGGCATAGATTATTTTCTAAATGGGGTGAAAATCCAGAAATCGGAGGTGCAAAGGGACTTGGGAGTGTTGGTGCAGGATTCCCCAAAAGTTAATCTGCAAGTTGAATCGGGAGTGAAGAAAACAAACTCATGCTAGCATTCATTTCAAGTGGGCTTGTATACAAAAACAGGGATGTTTTAAAGATAGCGGAGTCAGAGGACCTGGGGAAAAGGCAGGAACGGGGTACTGATTGGGGATGATCAGCCATGATCACATTGAATAGCAGTGCTGGCTCGAAAGGCCGAATGGCCTACTCCTGCACCTATTGTCCATTGTCTATTGTCCATTGTCTATAATGCTCTATAAAGTGCTGGTAAAGCTGCATTTAGAATATTGTAAGCAATTCTGGGCACCATATCTGAGGAAGGATGTGTTGGCTCTGGCGAGGGTCCAGAGGAGGTTTACAAGAATGATCCTTGGTTCCCACGGTTGGGGGGAGGGACTCAAATAGAGAAAGTCAGTAGACAGGGTCTGAGGCAGGAGGCAGAGAAGGGAAGCACTCAGACCCAACATGTAGGGGGGGAAAGAAGAAAAAAATAATAAACAGAAAATAAGAGGTGGTGGGTTTCCAGGGCAAAAATTAAAAGGGACCACTTGTCAACATAATTGTATAAGGAGTAAGAGTGTTGTAAAAACAAGCCTGAAGGCCTTGTGTCTCAATGCGAGGAGCATTCGTAATAAGGTGGACGAGTTGAATGTGCAGATTGCTATTAATGACTATGCTATAGTTGGAATCACGGAGACATGGCTCCAGGGGGACCAAGACTGGGAGCTGAACATCCAGGGATATTCAATATTCAGGAGGGATAGACAGAAAGGAAAGGGAGGTGGGGTAGCGTTGCAGGTGAGAGAGGAGGTTAATGCAATAGAAAGGAAGGACATTAGCTTGGAGGATGTGGAATCGAGATGCGTAGAGCTGCGAAACACTAAGGGGCAGAAAACGCTAGTGGGAGTTGTGTACAGGCCACCTAACAGTAGTAGCGGAGTTGGGAATGGCATCAAACAGGAAATTAGAAATGCGTGCAACAAGGGTAAAACTGTTATAATGGGTGACTTCAATCTACATATAGATTGGGTGAATCAAATGGGCAAGGTTGCTGAGGAAGAGGATTTCTTGGAATGTATGCAGGATAGTTTTCTAAACCAACATGTAGAGGAACCAACGAGAGAGCAGGCTATTCTAGACTGGGTATTGAGTAATGAGGAAGGGTTAGTTAGCAGTCTTGTTGTGCGTGGCCCCTTGGGCAAGAGTGACCATAATATGGTTGAGTTCTTCATTAGGATGGAGAGTGACATAATTAAGTCAGAAACAAGGGTTCTGAACTTAAACAAAGGTAACTTTGAAGGTATGAGAAGATAATTGGCCAAGATAGACTTGGTGGATGTGCAATGGAAGGTATTTAAAGACTGCATGGATGAACTACAACAATTGTTCATCCCAGTTTGGCAAAAGAATAAATCAGGGCAGGTAGTGCATCCATGGATAACAAGGGAAATCAGGGATAGTATAAAAACAAAAGATGATGCATACAAATTAGCCATAAAAAGCAGCCTACCAGAGAGAAATTCAGAGTTCAGCAGAGGAGGACAAAGGGCTTAATTAGGAAAGGGAAAATAGATTATGAAAGAAAACTGGCAGGGAACATAAAAACGGACTGCAAAAGTTTTTATAGATATGTGAAGAGAAAGGGATTAGTTAAAACAAATGTAGGTCCCTTGCAGTAAGAAAATGGTGAATTGATCATGGGGAACAAGGTCATGGCAATTGAATAACTACTTTGGTTCTGTCTTCACTAAGGAAGACATAAATAATCTGCCAAAATAGCAGGGGACCGGGGGTCAAATAAGGTGGAGGAACTGAGTGATATCCAGGTTAGCCGAGAAGTGGTGTTGGGTAAATTGAATGGATTAAAGGCCGATAAATCCTCAGGGCCAGATAGTCTGCATCCCAGAGTACTCACGGAAGTAGCCACAGAAGTAGTGGATGCATTAGTGATAATTTTTCAAAGCTCCTTAGATTCTGGAGTAGTTCCTGAGGATTGGAGGGTAGCTAATGTAACCCCACTTTTTTAAAATGGAGGGAGAGAGAAAACTGGGAATTACAGACCTGTTAGTCTAACATTGGTAGTGGGGAAACTGCTAGAGTCAGTTATTAAAGATGGGATAGCAGTACATTTGGAAAGTGGTGAAATCATTAGACAAAGTCAGCATGGATTTACGAAAGGTAAATCATGTCTGACGAATCTTATAGAATTTTTCGAGGATGTAACTAGCAGAGTGGATAAGGGAGAACCAGTGGATGTGTTATATCTAGTCTTTCAGAAGGCTTTCAACAAGGTCCCACATAAGAGATTAGTATACAAACTTAAAGCACACGGTATTGGGGGTTCAGTATTGATGTGGATCGAGAACTGGCTGGCAGACAGGAAGCAAAGGGTAGGAATAAATGGGTCCTTTTCAGAATGGCAGTCAGTGATTAGTGGGGTACCGCAAGGCTCAGTGCTGGGACCCCAGCTATTTACAATATATATTAATGATTTGGATGAGGGAATTGAATGCAACATCTCCAAGTTTGCGGATGACACTAAGCTGGGGGGCAGTGTTAGGTGTGAGGGAGGATGCTAGGAGGCTGCAAGGTGCCTTGGATAGGCTGGGTGAGTGGGCAAATGCATGGTAGATGCAGTATAATGTGGATAAATGTGAGGTTATCCACTTTGGTGACAAAAACAGGAGGGTAGACTATTATCTTAATGGTGGCAAATTAGGAAAAGGGGAGATGCAACGAGACCTGGGTGTCATGGTACACCAGTCATTGAAAGTAGGCATGCAGGTGCAGCAGGCAGTGAAGAAAGCAAATGGTATGTTAGCTTTCATAGCAAAAGGATTTGAGTATAGGGAGGTTCTACTGTAGTTGTACAGGGTTTTGGTGAGACCACACCTGGTGTATTGCGTACAGTTTTGGTCACCAAATCTGAGAAAAGACATTCTTGCCATAGAGGGAGTACAGAGAAGGTTCGCCAGACTGATTTCTGGGATGTCAGGACTTTCATATGAGGAAAGACTGGATAGACTTGGCTTTTACTCGCTAGAATTTAGAAGACTGAGGGGGGATCTTATAGAAACTTACAAAATTCTTAAGGGGTTGGATAGGCTAGATGCAGAAAGATTGTTCCCGATGTTGGGGAGGTCCAGAACATGGGGTCACAGTCTAAGGATAAGGGGGAATTCCTTTTGGACTGAGATGAGGAAAACATTTTTCACATGGAGAGTGGTGAATCTGTGGAATTCTCTGCCACAGAAGGTAGTTGAGGCCAGTTCATTGGCTATATTTAATCCCTTGTGGCTAAATGGATCAGGGGGTATGGCGAGAAGGCCGGTACAGGATACTGAGTTGGATGATCAGCCATGATCATATTGAATGGCGGTGCAGGCTCGAAGGGCCGAATGGCCTACTCCTGCACCTATTTTCTATGTTTCTATGTTTCTCTGTTTCTATCCTAGGAATGAGTAGGTTAACCTATGATGAGTGTTTGTCAGCACTTGGTCTGTACTCGCTGGAGTTTAGATGAATGAGGGGGAACCTCATTGAAACATATAGAATAGTGAAAGGCTTGGATAGAGTGGATGTGGAGAGGATGTTTCCACCAGTGGGTCATAGCCTTAGAATTAAAGGATGCTCTTTTAGGATGGAGATGAGGAGAAATTCCTTTAGTCACAGGGTGGTGAATCTGTGGAATTCTTTGCCACAGAAAGCTGTGAAGGCTGTGGATATTTTAAAGGCTAAGATAGATATATTCTATCAACCAGATAATCAACCAGAACTATTCTTGTACAGGTATAATGTACAGATATATCAGTACAGGTGTCAGTGGTTATGGGGAGAAGGCAGAAGAATGGGGTTAGGAGGGAGAGATTAATCAGCCATGATTGAAGGATGGAGTACACTTGATGTGCTGAATGGCCTAATTCTACTCCTATCATTTATGACATGACCTTGAGAGAGTCTATGTTACTGTCCTGAAGCCTTTGAGATGGGGAGTGACTTGAATTATGGCAAAGCCAGCGGTAATGCACTGAGGTCAAGCTTCCAAGTAAGTTAGTTAACAATCAAAAAGCCTCCACTCTCAGCTTTGGTAGTTTAGTTTGACAATACAGCGCGGAACCAGGCCCTTCAGCCCACTTAGTTCGCACCGACAAGTGATAGACAATAGACAATAGGTGCAGGAATAGGCCAGTCGGCCCTTCGAGCCAGCACTGCCATTCAATGTGATTATAGCTGATTATCCACAATCAGAACCCATTCCTGCCTTCTCCACTATCTTTAAGAGCCCTATTTAGCTCTCTTGAAAGTATCCAGAGAACCGGCATCCACTGCCCTCTGTGGCAGAGAATTCCACAGACTCACAACTCTCTGTGTGAAAAAGTGTTTCCTTATCTCCGTTCTAAATGACTTACCCCTTATTCTTAAACTGTGGCTCCCGGTTGTGTACTTCCCCCAACATTGGGAACATGTTTCCTGCCTCTAGCATGTCCAAACCCTTAATAATCATATATGTTTCAATAAGGTCCTCTCTCAACCTTCTAAAGCCCAGTCACTCCATTCCCCCAGCATAAGACAGTCCCACCATCCCGGGAATTAACCTTGTGAACCTATGCTGCACTCCCTCAATAGCAAGAATGCCCTTCCTCAAATTTGGAGACCAAAACTGCACACAATACTCCAGGTGTGGTCCCACTAGGGCCCTGTACAACTGCAGAAGGACCGCTTTGTTCCTATACTCAACTCCTCTTGTGTTGAAGGCCAACATGCCATAAGCTTTCTTCGCTGCCTGCTGTACCTGCATGCTTACTTTCATTGACTGATGAACAAGGACCCCCAGATCCCGTTGTACTTCCCCTTTTCCCAACTTGACACCATTTATATAATAATCTGCCTTCCTGTTTTTGCTACCAAAGTGGATAACCTTACATTTTTCCACATTAAACTGCATCTGCCATGCATCTACTCACTCACCCAACCTGTGCAAGTCACCCTGCATTCTCATAGCATCCTCCTCACAGTTCACACTGCCACCCAACTTTGTGTCAAATGCAAATTTGCTAATGTTACTTGTAATCCCTTCATCTAAATCATTAATATATATTGTAAATAGCTGTGGTCCCAGCACCGAGCCTTACGGTACCCCACTAGTCACTGCCTGTCATTAGGAAAGGGACCCGTTGATCCCTACTCTTTGTTTCCTGTCTGCCAATCAATTTTCTATCCATGTCAGTACCCCACCCCCAATACCATGTGCTCTAATTTTGCCCACTAATCTCCTATGTGGAACCTTATCAAATGATTTCTGAAAGTCCAGGTACACAACATCCACTGACTCTCCCTTGCCCATTTTCCTAGTTACATCCTCAAAAAATTCCAGAAGATTAGTCAAGCATGATTTCCCCTTCGTAAATCCATGCCAACTTGGACTAATCCTGTTACTGCTATCCAAATGTGCCACTATTTCATCTTTTATGATTGACTCCAGCATTTTCCCCACCACCTATGTCAGGCTAACTGGTCTATAATTCCCTGTTTTCTCTCTCTCACCTTTCTTAAAAAGCGGGATAACATTAGCTACCCTCCAATCCACAGGAACAGATCCTGAATATAGAACTTTGGAAAATGATCACCAATGCATCCACAATTTCTAGAGCCACTTCCTTAAGTACCCTGGGATGCAGACCATCAGGCCCTGGGGATTTATCAGCCTTCTGTCCCATCAGTCCACCCAACACCATTTCCTGCCTAATGTGGATTTCCTTCAGTTCCTCAGATCCTCTGGCCACTAGTACATCAGGAAGATTGTTTGTGTCCTCCTTTGTGAAGACGGATCCAAAGTACCTGTTCAACTCATCTGCCATTTCTTTGTTCCCCATAATAAATTCGCCCTTTTCTGTCTTCAAGGGTCCAACTTTGATCTTACCTAATTTTTTCCTCTTCACATACCTAAAGTAGCTTTTACTATCCTCCTTTATATTCTTGGCTAGATTACCTTCGTACCTCATTGCCATATTGCCTTTTTAGTTACTATTGTTGCTCTTTTTACATTACCCAATCATCTGGGTTTCTTCTTTGCTACGTTGTACATCTTCTCTTTTATTTTTATACTATCCCCGACTTCCCTTGTCAGCCACGGTCGCCCCTTACTCCTATTGGAATCTTTCTCCCTCTTTGGAATGAATCCGATCCTGCACCTTCTGTATTATTCCCAGAAATTCCTGCCATTATTGTTCCACTGTCATCCCTGCGAGGGTATTTTCCCAGTCAACCTTTGCCAGCTCCTCCCTCATGGCTCCATAGTCCCCTTTGTTCAACTGTAATCCTGGCACCTCCGATTTACACTTCTCCCTCTCAAATTGTAGATTAAAACTTATCATATTATGGTCACTACCTCCTAATGGCTCCTTAACCTCAAGTTCCCTGATCAAATCTGGTTCATTACACAACACTAAATCCAGAATTGCCTTCTCCCTGGTAGGCTCCAGTACGAGCTGCTCTAAGAATCCATCACGGAGGCACTCCACAAACTCCCTTTCTTGGGGTCCAGTACCAACCTGATTTTCCCAGTCTACCTGCATGTTGAAATCCCCCATAACAACCGTAGTATTACCTTTACAACATGCCAATTTTAACAATTCAATTTGCACCCTATATCCAGGCTACTGTTCGGGGGCTGTAGATAAGTTCCATTAGGGTCGTTATGGATAGAACTGAGGAATTGCAAGGGTAAGGGATTGTATGTCACCCCTCTCAAGGGACTGAATTTCATTTCTCACCAACAGAGCTACCACACCCCCTCTGCCCAACTCCCTGTCTTTTCGATAGGACGTATACCCTTGAATATTCAGTTCCCTGGCCCTCTTGCAGTCATGTCTCTGTAATTCTCACAACATCATACTTGCCTATTTCTAACTGAGCCTCAAGCTCATCCACTTTATTTCTTATACTTCGCGCATTCATAAACAACTCTGGATATTGGCCATGAGTTTACCCTCATATCCCTTCTTGAACTCTCCTTCCCATTACTTTGAGAGTCTTTTGTAGCTTTGCCTGTACTCGCATTCCTTTTAACCATCTTTATACTCCCAATTTGTCAATCCCTACCCCCCCCACTATTTAGTTTAAACCCGCACATTACCAATATCCTACACACACTATGGACAATTTTACATTCCTACCAAGCTAATTAACCTACAAACCTGTACGTCTTTGGAGTGTAAGAGGAAACAGAAGATCTCAGAGAAATCCAACGTGGTCACAGGGAGAACATACAAACTCCGGATAGCCAAGCGCCTGTAGATGGGATCAAATCCGGGTCGCAGGTGCTGCAAGATCCGTAAGGTGGCAACTCTACCGCTGCGCCTCCGTGCTGTCGCCCTGTTGTCAGATTTTTAATTATATTTTAAAATATTTCTGATATTTTCTTGCATTTAATTACATTTTTTAAAATTAAGTTAAACCCCTGTCTCACAGTGCGAGTTGGCCCACGAGTGACCCCGAGTTTTCACTCGTTGTGGTCACGTACGATGAACGTAGCGGCAACGTTGGAACTCGCGCGTTCAACTTGTCCACTCGTGGCGCTAACGGCAGGTACTCGGGAAACTTGTTAACTCGTGAAAAAAATCAAACATGTTTGATTTTTTCCACGAGTCAAATTAACTGTTCAAGTTAAAAATGGAAACATTTAAACTCGTTGCAGTAACGTAATGGCCCGTGCGTTTACCTTAGTGTCTCGTGAGTCTATCGTGGGAACTTTTTTATAATCTGAAAGGGACTGAACCAAAGTAGTATAATATGTATATACATATTATATATATTATATATATTTCAATTCCAACCCCGAAGCAATTGAGAGGCGATTTCTTGGGGCCATGTAATTTAACGTGTGTCTTTGCTTTTACAAGTGAAGCTGTTTAATTGTTTACGCTGCGCCGTGTTTCGTGTTGGGGAGAGTGCTGCTGTTACAATGCTTTCGATTCTATACTGCCCTCCCCCTTCCACAGAAAAATGCCTAAATTTGTCTTTGTGCCCGCTCTCCTGGGAGCAATCCAAACCAGGGGAACAATGAACCCTCAGAGGCTTCGCGTTCCTTGCTCCTATATATGGACCTCGCTCGCTCGCAACTGTATGAGCGCTCGATCAACCAGGCATCGGCCAACACAGAGGCCTGATTACTGAAAACAAAGTAAACTTGTACCAGACCTCATCATCTTCCTTCCGACCACCCGTAACCACGGCACCACACTTTCAACAGAAAACTTAATATTTAAAGAATATATTATGGGACATTGGATTGTCTGAAGAAGGGTCCCGAGCAGAAACGCCACATATGTGTGTGTGTGTGTGTGTGTGTGTGTGTGTGTGTGTGTGTGTGTGTGTGTGTGTGTGTGTGTGTCTGTGTGTGTGTGTGTGTGTGTGTGTGTGTGTGTGTGTGTGTGTGTGTGTATCTGTGTGTATCTGTGTGTATCTGTGTGTATCTGTGTGTGTGTCTGCTGTCGGGTCCCGGCGGCTGCTCAAAGTCAGTCACCCGAGCTGCTTCCTTCCTCTGAAGTGGCGGCCAGTCCTGCTGTCTGTGTGTATCTGTGTGTGTGTGTGTGTGTGTGTGTGTGTGTGTGTGTGTGTGTGTGTGTGTGTGTGTGTGTGTGTGTGTGTGTCTCTGTCTGTCTGTGTGTATCTGTGTGTGTGTGTCTGTGTGTCTCTGCTGTCGGGTCCCGGCGGCCGCTCAAAATCAGTCACCCGAGCTGCTTCCTTCCTCTGAAGTGGTGGCCAGCTGCTGTCTGTGTGTATCTCTCTCTCTCTCTCTCTCTCTCTCTCTCTCTCTCTCTCTCTCTCTGTGTATGTGTGTGTGTGTGTCTCTCTCTCTCCCTCTCTGTCTATCTGTGTGTATCTGTGTGTGTGTCTGCTGTCGGGTCCCGGCGGCCGCTCAAAGTCACCCGAGCTGCTTCCTTCCTCTGAAGTGGCGGCCAGTCCTGCTGTCTGTGTGTATCTCTCTCTCTCTCTCTCTCTCTGTGTGTGTGTGTGTGTGTGTGTGTGTGTGTGTGTGTGTGTGTGTGTGTGTGTGTGTGTGTGTGTGTGTGTGTGTGTGTGTGTGTGTGTGTGTGTGTGTGTGTGTGTGTGTGCTGTCGGGTCCCGGCGGCCGCTCAAAGTCAGTCACCCGAGCTGCTTCCTTCCTCGGAAGTGGCGGCCAGTTCTGCTGTCCGTGCCCGGAGCGCTGCGGCAGCCACCCAAGCTAATTCACTCCCCTGGTCACAATAAAACCATACAGCAATGACAGCACGGAAACAGGCCATCTCTGCCCTTTTACTCCGTGCTGAACACTACTCACCTAGTCCCATCTACCTGCACTCAGACCGGAGCGTGGCAAGTGGGTTACTGACCCCAATCCCCTCCTTCACAACGCCAGACTCCCCAAATACTATGAACTGAGCTCTCCCCCCACCCCGGGAAAGACAGTATTTAAAAACATAAAACAACAAGAAATGCACTTGCCACGTTATTGGTTACTGGAGAGCGCGCATTTTCCCTTTGTAGGTCGTATCAATAGATGCGGCCGCGCTGAAATAACTCAAAGCCACAGGATGGAGATGTATTTTAACATTGTTGCTTTATTAAAACATACCTTCATTCACGGTTGGCTCAAGAGTAACGGGAGAGGAACTTGGTAACTCGGGAGAGGAAGTTGGAGCATCGCAGCAATGACATACCCGTGGGAACTCGGTTACACACTTGATCATAAACTTGAAGTCTCGTGCACAACCACGAGTCTGTCACTCGGGGTACCTCGTGGGTCAACTCCCACCGTGAGACAGGGCCATTACTAATTAAAAATCATTAACTTCTAAAAAGAAAATTGGCGATAGATAACTAAAGGGTTTAGTAAAAATCATTATATTTAACCATACATTTAAAAAAAAAGACAATATCACAGCTGTTAACTCGGCGACACTTTGACCTCTGAGCTGGAATGGGAAGTTGGCTAGAGAATCAATGTTGCAATTTTTCGGTTAGTCCTCTGAGTTGCTGAGATTGCAGCATCAGCACGTTTACCTTCATATTTCATTCCATGCATTCTTGCTGACAGATGGTAAAGTTAGATTAAAGCTTCCACCTCACTTGGAATCTCGTGATCTGAGAATAAATATGGCTACGTTTTTAATTCTGCTCACATCAACATTTCATTGCGATGGCCTCTTAGCATTTTTTAATCTCTCAGTTCAGAACCTGCTCACACTCCTGATTAAGAGCAACATGCATTTTGAATTCTCAAAGTTGAATTTCTAGCATTTCAAAACAATTTTTTTTGTACAATTCTGGTTAAGACCATGAGATAAACCTCTGCTAATTATTTGATGCACTGATGATTCTTTAGAATGAAGAAGGGTTTCGGCCCGAAACGTTACCTATCTCCTTCGCTCCATAGATGCTGCTGCACCCGCTGAGTTTCTCCAGCATTTTGTGTACCGATGATTCTTTACATGTGTAACTTTTCATCCTATTATTGATTCTATTGATTCCATTATTTGTGATGTTCATTCCTTTCCATTTCATCGTGGTCTTGGACTGTGCTCAACATTACTTATAGACAATGAAAGACTCGTACACTAAAAGGAGGTAATATAAACCCATGGTGATGGTCCAAATGAAGATATCAGATAAGCAATCCGTTATACCCTTACAAAATTTTCTTTTTGTTGAATATAATAGATATGAAAATTGGGAGAGGAAAACTGGCCTGATATCACAACATCTGTACGGTACTAACAAGTTAAACTTCTCACATCTGACTTTTTACTTTATTTCTTTCCATTTGTTCTTTCTTTCCTGACTGCAAAAGAAAATCTTTAATGTGTATTCCTTATTTCCTGTGTATCCGTTCTCACATCTTTGCCTTTCATTGAGAACATTCTTCCCCTTGCCTCCAACTTTCCCTCCGATGTCATTTCCAGATGCATTTTGTAATCCCAGGACCAGCAGGGAACGCTGCTTCAAATGTGTTTTGGGGAGGGTTTTTCGCTGAGTGAATATGCTGTTTGCAGAATGCTTAAACCTGAAATATAAAATTATCCTCTTTCACAGTTGCAAATTTCCTGTATTTTCTGATTTTGTTTGGGTTTATTTAAAGCTTTCCTTAAATTCCTTGACAAGGTGACTTAACTTAGTTTTTTAAGTTTAGTTTAGAGATACAGCGCGGAACCAGGCACTTTGGCCCACCAAGTCCGCACCGACCACCGACATTAACACTAACACACACACTAGGGACAATTTACGCTTATACCAAGCCAATTAACGTACAAACCTGTAGGTGTTTGGAGTGTGGGAGGAAACCGAAGATCTCGAAGAAAACCCACATGTCACAATGAGAACGTACAAACTCCGTACAGCACCCGTAAGTCAGAATCGAACTCTGGTCTCCGGCACTGCAAGTGCTGTAAGGCAGCAACTCAGCAACTGTGCCGTGATAGAGTTAACTGGCATATAAAAATGTAAACATTGCGTAATTTTTCTGGAATGAATTAATATTGTTACTTTGTTTTGCACATTGCACCAGAATCGACCATTAAAAACTTCTGACATTGCACATTGTTGGAGATTAAAATACCCATCAACCTGAAGAAATGAAAATAAAAACATTACATTTATCAAACTTGTTTGAATTGAAGTTATTGTCACATGTGACAAGTTACAGTGAAATTCTTTGCCTGCATACCTTGCCAAGGTATGCAAATAGTCGCCCATAAAGGGCGCTTACAAAGTTACAAATTCCCACCCTCCAGCGCACCAGTCTCCCCCCTCCCGCCTCCCTCACGGTGGTCGCCCCCATGCCGGGTCCTCCGTTGTTCCTTCCCTCGGCAGCGCCATCCTCATTCCACGTGGTCTGTACTCATCCATCGGTCAGCGCCATCATCGACCTCCGCACTGACCTCTTCATTAACGCTGCCCGGTCCTCTCCGGACCCCTCCGAGCCAGGTCCCAGCTGTGGCTTTTTAACCTTTCACAAAGTCATACTGACTCCATCTAATCATATTATTTTCTAAATGGCCTGTGGCTATGTCAGTGATTGAACCGTATGGGGGTTAATATGAAATGTTGTTTGAAAATTGAACTCATTTAACTTGATACTTATGTCGGGTTTCTTTACTGAATCCATATTCATGGGGCTACATCCCTGGCTTTGATCTTTTTCCCCTCTGCCGCCTGAGTCTGCGCTTCAAGGATTCCTTGCTTTTTCACAGATTTAGGATGTCTCTCCCCCCTTCTATGTCTTAAACCAAGAAAATAGTGGGGCTTATTCTTTCCCTGTGAAGCCATCTCCAACAAACCTTCAAAGTCAATTAACTTTGTGACCACACCGCACTGCAATGCATTTTGCCTGTTTGGGATGTAGATTATTCCTAAATAGGATGGGGTAGTATCAACCCTCACATTAGACCCCTCTCCCCCAGAGGCACACCACAGTTATTGAGGAGCATCGCTAACATTGCTACAGGCAATTTAATGACAATTCAATTGCCTTAAGGATAAGGGGGAAATCCTTTAAGACCAAGATGAGAAAGACTTTTTTCACACAGAGAGTGGTGAGTCTCTGGAATTCTCTGCCACAGAGGGTAGTTGAGGCCAGTTCATTGGCTATATTTAAGAGGGAGTTAGATGTGGCCCTTGTGGCTAAGGGGATCAAAGGGTATGGAGAGAAGGCAGGTACAGGATACTGAGTTGGATGATCAGCCATGATCATATTAAATGGCGGTGCAGGCTCGAAGGGCCGAATGGCCTACTCCTGCACCTAATTTCTATGTTTCTATGTTTCAATGTCTTTCCTTTAATTCGCTGAACAATCATGTTAAATCACATTCTTTTTTTTTTAAAGTTACATTTTATTAGAGGCATGTACATATCATAGTCCGAACCACTACAAACTTTGTTAAACGGTTACATATTAAATATCCAGGATTCCAGGGACTCCGCTACCAATGTAGGTCTTCATTTATCGGTTACATATTAACATTGACTCTAATTATTATTATTATTTTTTTTTAATAGATAGAAAAAATAAAGAAAAAGAAAAGAAAATTAGAAAAATAGAATAAACTATCCATAATACAACTTAGGAGATAGGTCCGAGGGAGGAAAACATAACTATTCATCTAGTCCTGGGTTCAAGCTCCCGTCAGGTATCAGCGCCGGTCCATTCTACCCCTTCAAATAATCTATGAACGGAGACCATATTCTAGTAAATAATTCTGGTTTGTCAATTAAGACAAATCTAATTTTTTCCAGATTTAAGGTCTCCGACATTTCCATAATCCACATTTTAATTGTGGGGGATGCAGGGTTTTTCCAAAATTTTAATATTAATTTTTTCCCAGTTATTATAGTATAATCAAGGAAATTTCTTTGGTTTATTGTAAGTTTTAGGTATTGTTCAGATATGCCCAATATTATTAATTTAGGATCGGGCTCCAGTTGAGTATTAACCACCATGGAAATAATTTTAAAAATATCCACCCAAAATATTTCAATTTCTCTGCAACTTACAAAGGTATGGGTTAAATTAGCCTCGGAATATTGACATTTACCGCAGATAGGAGAAATATTAGGAAAAATTCTATTTAATTTTGTTTTAGAATAATGCAATCTATGTAATATTTTAGATTGTATTAAAGAATGTCTGGCGTTTAACGAACATTGATGTATATGTTGTAGACTTTCATCCCAAATATCTTTCGTTATGGGTTGAACTAATTCATTTTCCCATGCTTGTCTATGTAATTCCGTCGACGGATTCTCACTATCTAAAATAATATTATAAATGTAAGATATTAATTTGACTGTGTTGGGGTGTTTATTCAAACATTCATCTAGAATCTCTGGCTCTCCAATTCTATATTCTTGTGTATGTGATTTAACATAATCTTTCAGTTGTAAATATCTAAAAAAAATATTTGAATGTAATCCATAATTCACATTCTGTGGCGTCTACGTCCAATTTGGCTTTTTCTAAAAATAATATGCTTTTGAGAACTTATGTCAACAGTAAAGAAAACTTGCAGATGAGATTATAAAAATGATGTAAGTAGGCTGAATGTGGGTCCAGTAAGTACCGGTAGTTAAAGTGGAAACAAATTTGTTTCGAAGTGAGAGGATTATTATGATTATAATCATGTAACAGATTTGAATATGTTTGTTCCAATTTGCTCTATCAACTGAAAAATTGCAAAATCAATTATCTGTGGCTTTAAAAGAGCATGAGTAAGAGTTTGAACTAGCATGACGGAAATCTCATGGGTCCAGTTCCATGGAACAACTTCTACTTGTCCACCACAAATTTGGCAGAACTTGTTGAAGCTAGGAAAAAAACAGCGTGCAGTCATTTGGCCACGGTTTCCATGTTCTAGCGATGATTAAAGCAAGCAAGTGGGAGAAACCCTGATGAAATTCTTCCCTCGGGTTGTGAAAGGGAGAAGGCTCGTGGAAAATTAAGATCTGCGCTCTACCCAAGTTAAGATTAATGTCTTAAAACTGAATGTTAGTAGGATAAAGTTGATCCAAACCTCTTAGCAGTTGCACCAGCACTCTGTGCACGGGTATACTAATTGGATTGGGCATATGGTGACACATCTGAAGCGCATAATCACAAACTCACAGCTTTATTGGCCGCATTTGGGAGATGGAGGATATTCCAGGGATTCTAAAAGATGCTGTGATTACGATCATTTTCAAGAAAGGAGGCAAGTGCGATTTTAATAACTGTGGATGAATCTTCTGCCACAGTGAAAATCATCTTTAGGGTCCTCCTTAACTGCCTCCTCCCAGTGGCTGAAGAGCTGCTCCCTGAATCGCAGTGTGGAATCTGTCCATTCACTCACACAGTGGATGTGATCTTCACTGTGCGATAACTCCAAGGAACAGTAGTGAGCAGTACCAGCCTCTAGATGGCCTCCTTTGATCTAATTTATATCTGTGACTCCATTGTTTGCAAAGGTTTACGTGGAACACTCTCCTCAGACTCAGCTGCCCATAGTTTGTCTCAATTTTACACTTCCTCCACAATGGGAATAAAACAATTCCGTGTGTAGATTGACGTCAAACACGGTTGTGTCCTCGCCTCAAAACGTTCCTCCGTCTTTCTCGCCACAGTACCGCTGTTCACTCCAACAAACATCACACAGGAGTGAAGCTGATTTTGAGGTTAATTACAAGCTATTCAACCTACAGCAACTAGACTCCACAAGTCTTAGTAGTCCAGTTACCAAAATCTTAGTAGCCCAGTGGCAGTTGGAGAAGACGCTTGTGTTTGTGTGTGCTCTTTGACCGTGTTCCAAGCCATTGTGGATACTTTCAATGAACCATGAGACATCTACAAGACAAAGACCCACTGCCCCTGCTGCCCTCTGTCAACAAAGGTTTACAATGAGACCCAAAGTAACTTGGACTGATTCCCATATCACAGGAGACATCACTTAATAATTGCCGGCATTGAGGATGAAGTTCACCACTCCTTCAATGCTTCAAAGACTTTGGTTGAAGGAAAAGGACATCTGAAGGCCAAGACATCAGGTTTGTGTCATTGTCCCAAATCCTTCCTCAGTCTTTCTTGCCACAGTATTGCACTACATCTGCGCAACATTATGAGAGGCATAGATAGGATAGACAGTCAAAATCTTTTTCCCTGAAGTGTAAATGTCCAACACCAGAGGGCGTAGCTGTAAGGTGAGATGGGCAAAGTTTAATGGAGATGCGTGGGACAAGTTTTTTTTTTAGATAAAGAGAGCAGTAGGGGCTGTACGCATTGCCAGGGGTGGTGGTGGAGGCAGATATGATAGTGATATTTATAAAAGAGGCTTTTAGATAGGCACATGGAAGTGCAGGGAATAGCAGGACATGGATCACATGCAGACAGATGAGATCAGTTTAACTTGGCTTCTTGTTCAGCACAAACATTGTGGGCGGAAGGGACTGTTCCTGTGCTGTGCTGTTCTGTGTTCTATCATTTGCATGTCTTGACATTTGCTGAAAAAAGATTGTATTCTGAGCTCTATCATCGGAAGAGATTATCAAGTTGACAGGAAAGTATTCAAGGATGTGCTCAAAACCTCCTTGAAGAAATACATCCCCCCCAGTGACTCCTCAGAATCTCTGGCCTATGTTTGCACAAAGTAGATAAGGAGCGTTTATAATGGTGTTGATAACCTTAAAGCCATGCAATGGGAGAACATTGAGTCCTGGGTAAGTGGCAGCAGGAGCAGAGCATCTCACAAAACTATCCACCCAGTCAAATGAACAGCCAAAGCCTGCTCAACTTTGGCAGGCGCTGTAGTTCCCACATCGGCTTCATTTTGGCACGTCAGAAGCCACAGAAGTGGAGTGGAAGTATAATATCCAGGGTCTTGAGGGGCTGCCAAAGAAGAGAACGTATCTCTTATTATGGTCAGGTACATTTAAGATCATGAACATTACCTCCATTTCTGAAAACTACGATCCTCGGACTATCCTTGATTGGACTTTGCTGGCTTCACCTTGCACTGAACGTTATTCCTTTATCATCTATCTATACACCGTAAATGGATTGATTGTAATCATGTATTGACTTTCTGCTGACTGGTAAGGACGCAACATAAGCTTTTTAGTTTAGTTTAGAGATACAGCATGGAAACAGGCCCTTTTGCCTACCGGGTCCGCGCCGACCAGCGATCCCCGCACATTAACGCTGTCCCACACCCACTAGGGACCATTTGTTTTACATTTACCAAGCCCATGAACCTACAAACCTGTACGTCTTTGGGGTGCGGGCGGAAACCAAAGATTTCGGCGATTACGCAGGTCACGGGGAGACGTACAAACTCCGTACAGGCAGCACCCGTAGTCGGGATCGAACCCGGGTCTCCGGCGCTGCTTTTGCTGTAAGGCAGCAACTCTACCGCTGCACCATCGTGACCACCTCGGTACCGGTCACAATTCTACATGTAACAATAAACTAAACTGAAACTGAAACAGTAAGTTTGAGGTTACAGCTTAAAGGGAAGAATTGAATTCTTTTTTTCCTCCAAAAATGAGGCATTATTTTATTTTTATGGGAGATTACAACCTTTTAGGTTGTAAATCAATAGCCTATTTACAGTCAGAATGCTAATGTAGACTGATTGCATTTTTGTTACTTTCATAAGGTGGTGTATATTATATCGATAAACTGATATTGATATTCGCACCTTCTTTTAAGGGGGTGCAAAAGAGATTTACAAGAATGTTGCCTGGATTAAAGACATGGAGAGCTGAGTATGGCATTACAAGAGGTAGAGATTCAGAAGGTGGAAATGTCAAATACTAGAGGTCATAAATTTAAGCTGAGAGGGAGTTTATAGGAGATCTGTGAGGCAAGATTTTACATGAAAGTGGTAGGAGCATGGATTACTGCCATGGGAAGTGGTGGAAGCAGATATGACAGCAACATTTACAAGGTATTTATATAAGTACATGAATGGACAGGGGATAGGGATTGGGAATGTGGGTAGAATTAAATGGGATTAGTGTACAATTAGTATCAAAGATCCTATAGCGGAGCAAGATAGACACTCCTGCTAAATGCAATGGGCTGACGTGTAGTACGCAATGGAGCGGAATGTGGGCCCTTTTTTTCGTCCATTTCAGTAACCCGACCCTCTCGCAGTGTAATCAACGTTGCGGGGGAACAGTTTATGTGTGTGATATAGGGTTAGATTCATAATTCTGTTAATTCGTATTTCTGTTAATTCCGCGACTGGCACCCTCAGGTTGCAACACTAGAAAACGTGGACGCCATGGCCAAAGCAAAGATACGATTGCGGAGACGGAAGCAAAGACGGAAGCTGGTTACGGAAATGGGGCCGAAAATTACTCATGAATCTGCCCATGACCGTACTACGTCTTTTTCGCTGAGCGGTCTATCTTGCTTGCTGTAGGATCTTTGATTAGTGCCATGGGAGCTTGAAGGGTAGCATAGATTCAGTGGGCGGAAGAGCCTGTTTCTGTGTTGCAGAACTCTGTTACACAATGACATTAAACTGAAAGGCCAGATTCATTGTCAGATTCATTTTTCTGGCATTCTTAACGATCCTCTAGATTGAAATTCTACAGACATTTAGAAATTGTTGCTGACATTTCTGTCTTTTTTTTACATTGTCAGCAACTGGCGTTGCATCCCATCTGCACCCAAGTGCCAGCTTTCCTGATTTTCCCTCATCAAGTACAGGAAATCATTCCTTGTTTACCATGGCCTGACCGATATCTTTACGTTTGTTTAACACCACTGCGAAATGCACATTTGGTGATGCAACTATACCTTCTGCTACCTGCAAAATATTTCATGAGGTCACACGGGTGGGTTTAAACAAAATAGTGGGGTAGGAGACAAATTGGAAATACAAGGATGGAGTTAAAGTGAATGAGAGTATAGGAAAAGTTAAGAAAGACGGCAGAATTAACAGGGCAGAAAGCTCATGAAGGGATAGGAGAGTATGTGGTGTGGTGGCGCCTATCGGCAGCGGCTCGACTGCAGTCTGTCTGTCTTTTTTAATTTTTTGTCTCGTTAAATGTATGTTTTAATTCTAGTTTTATTATTTTTTTAGCTGTGTATATGTGGGGGGTGGGGGAAACCATTTAATCTCTTCCCTGTTCGGGGACCTGACTTTTTCCCCGTCGGGTCTCCGATGCCGTTGGGCCAAACATCTTGGAGCCGGCGACGGCCTCCGGCCGGAACCAACCTGAAGGTTCCAGTCGCGGAGCCTGCGGACCTGCCATTACGGAGCTGGCCGACTTCGGAGCGGGAGGAGCTGTGGTGGCGCGCTTCGGAGGCTCCGGCCGCAGGCCCTGTGGACGGTAACATCGGGAGCTCGCAGGTCCCTGGTGGGAGACCGCTTTTCGGAGCTCCCGCAACGGCAACTTCTCCCTCCGGAATCGCGGGGTGAAATGACTTGGAGCGGGGCCTAACATCGCCCCAAGCGGCTTAACGGCTGCGGGACTTACCATCACCCGCCGGGGGCTTTAACATCGGGAGCCCCAGTTCGCCTCGACGTTGCCGCTGTACTGCTGGACCGTGGGAGAAGAACAAGGGAAGAGATAAGACTTTTGCTTTCCACCATAGTGAGGAGGTGTTGGAGATTCAATGTGATGGATGTTTGTGTAAAGTGTGTTAAGTGTGGGTCTTGGTTTAGTTTGTAATTATTAAGACTGTAATTTTGTTCAAAACAAGCTGTTTGAATGCCAATAAAAGGCTTTCTATTCTATTCTATTCTATTCTATTCTAGTATGGCCAAGTGAAATAGGAATTGATGTGAAAGGTGAGGTGAGTATTATATGGATTAAAAGTATTGTATATGAATGCACGGAGTATAACATGTAAAACGGATGAGCTTGAGGCTCAGTTAGAGATTGGTAGATTGTGGGGATTACATTGTGGGGATTACAGAGATTTAGCTGAAGGAGGATCAGGACTGGGAACTGAATATTCAGGGTAAAACGTCCTATAGAAAGGACAGGCATGTGGGCAGAGGAGGTGGGGTAGCTCTGTTGGTGAGGGATGAAATTCAGTCCCTTGCAAGGGGTGACCTAGGGACTGACAATGTACAGTCACTGTGGATAGAATTGAAGAATTATAAAGGTAAGAAGATACTAATGGGAATTATCTACAGGACCCCAAACAGTAGCCTGGATATAGGGTGTAAGTTGCAGTAGGAGTTAAAATTGGCATGTAACAAAGGTAATGCCACTGTGGTTGTGGGAGGTTTCAATATGCAGGTAGACTTGGCAAATCAGGTTGGTTCTGAACCCCAAGAAAGGGAGTTTGCAGAGTGCCTCCAAGGTGGATTCTTCAAGCAGCTTGTACTGAAACCTATCAGAGAGAAGGCAATTCTGGATTTAGTGTTGTCCAATGAACCAGATTTAAAAAGGGAACTCAAGGTAAAGGAACTGCTGGGAGGTAGTCACCATAAGACGATAAGTTTCAATCTGCAATTTGAGTGGGACAAGGTTAAATCAGAATTGTCAGTATCAGTTGAATAAAGGGGACTAAGAAGGCATGAGAGGAGCTGGCCAATGTCGACTGAAAGGGATCCCAGCAGAAATGATGGTGGAACAGCAATGACGGGAATTTTAGAGCACAATCCAGAAGATCCAGGAGCACTTCATCCAACATAGAATCATAGAATCATAGAAAATAGGTGCAGGAGTAGGCCATTCAGCCCTTCGAGCCTGCACCGCCATTCAATATTATCATGGCTGATCATCCAACTCAGTATCCTGTACCTGCCTTCTCTCCATACCCCCTGATCCCTTTAGCCAAGAAGGCCACATCTAATTCCCTCTTAAATATAGCCAATGAACTGGCCTCAACGAGAATTCTACAGACTCACCACTCTCTGTGTGAAAAAAGATCTTCTCATCTCGGTCCTAAAAACTTCCCCCTTATCCTTAAATTGTGACCCTTGTTCTGGAGTTCCCGAACATTGGGAACAATGTTCCTGCATCTAGCCTGTCCAACCCCTTAAGAATTTTGTAAGTCTCTATAAGATCCCCCCTCAATCTTCTAAATTCCAGCGAGTACAAGCCGAGTCTATCCAGTCTTTCTTCATATGGAAGTCGTGCCATCCCAGGAATCAGTCTGGTGAACCTTCTCTGTACTCCCTCTATGGCAAGAATGCCTTTCCTCAGATTAGGAGACCAAAACTGTATGCAATACTCCAGGTGTGGCCTCACCAAAACCCTGTACCACTGCAGTAGAATCTCCCTGTTCTTGTACACAAATCCTTTTGCTATGAATGCCAACATACCATCCGCTTTCTTCACAGCCTGCTGCACCTGCATGCCTACTTTCAATGACTGGTGTACCATGACACCCAGGTCTCATTGCATCTCCCCTTTTCCTAATCGGCCACCATTCAGGTAATAATCTACCCTCCTGTTTTTGCCGCCAAAGTGGATAACCTCACATTTATCCACATTATACTGCATCTGCCATGCATTTGCCCACTCACCCAACCTATCCAAGTCACCTTGCAGCCTCCTAGCATCCTCCTCACAGCTAACACTGCCCCCCAGCTTCGTGTCATCTGCAAACTTGGAGATGTTGCATTCAATTCCCTCATCCAGATCATTAATATATATTGTAAATAGCTGGGGTCCCAGCACTGAGCCTTGCGGTACCCCACTAGTCACTGCCTGCCAGTCTGAAAATGTCCCGTTTACTCCTACTCTTTGCTTCCTGTCTGCCAGCCAGTCCTCTACCCACATCAATACTGAACCCCCAATACCGTGTGCTTTAAGTTTGTATGCTAATCTCTTATGTGGGACCTTGTCGAAAGCCTTCTGAAAGTCCAGATATAACACATCCACAGGTTCTCCCTTATCCACTCTACTAGTTACATCCTCAAAAAATTTTATAAGATTCGTCAGACATGATTTACGTTTCATAAATCCATGCTGACTTTGTCCAATGATTTCACCGCTTTCCAAATGTGCTGCTATCCCATCTTTAATAACTGACTCTAGCATTTTCCCCACTACCGATGTTAGACTAATTGGTCTGTAATTCCCCGTTTTCTCTCTCCCTCCCTTTTTAAAAAGTGGGGTTACATCAGCTACCCTCCAATCCTCAGGAACTACTCCAGAATCTAAAGAGTTTTGAAAAATTATCACAAATGCATCCACTATTTCTGGGGCTACTTCCTTAAGTACTCTGGGATGCAGCCTATCTGGCCCTGGGGATTTATTGGCCTTTAATCCATTCAATTTACCTAACATCACTTCCCGGCTAACCTGGATTTCACTCAGTTCCTTCATCTCATTTGACCCCCGGTCCCCTGCTATTTCCGGCAGATTATTTATGTCTTCCTTTGTGAAGGCAGAACCAAAGTAGTTATTCAATTGGTCTGCCATGTCCTTGTTCCCCATGATTAATTCACCAGTTTCTGACTGCAAGGGACCTACATTTGTTTTAACTAACCTTTTTCTCGTCACATATCTATAAAAACTTTTGCAGTCCATTTTTATGTTCCATGCCTGTTTTCTTTCATAATCTATTTTCCCTTTCCTAATTAAGCACTTTGTCCTCCTCTGCTGGACTCTGAATTTCTCCCAGTCCTCTGGTAGGCTGCTTTTTCTGGCTAATTTGTATGCATCTTTAGTTTTGATACTATCCCTGATTTCCCTTGTTATCCACGGATGCACTTCCTTCCCTGATTCATTCTTTTGCCAAACTGGGATGAATTGTTGTAGTTCATCCATGCAGTCTTTAAATGCCTTCCATTGCATATCCACCGTCAACCCTTTAAGAATCACTTGCCAGTCTATCTTGGCCAATTCACATCTCATACCCTCAAAGTTACCTTTCTTTAAGTTCGGAACCCTTGTTTCTGAATTAACAATGTCACTCTCCATCCTAATGAAGAATTCAACCATATTATGGTCACTCTTGCCCAAGGGGCCATGCACAACAAGACTGCTAACTAACCCTTCCTCATTACTCAGTACCCAGTCTAGAATAGCCTGCTCTCTCGTTGGTTCCTCTACATGTTGGTTTAGAAAACTATCCTGCATACATTCCAATAAATCCTCTTCCTCAGCACCCCTGCCCATTTGATTCACCCAATCTATATGTAGATTGAAGTCACCCATTATAACTGTTTTACCCTTGTTGCATGCATTTCTAATTTCCTGTTTGATGCCATCCCCAACTCCACTACTACTGTTAGGTGGCCTGTACACAACTCCCACTAGCGTTTTCTGCCCCTTAGTGTTTCGCAGCACTACCCATATCGATTCCACATCCTCCAAGCTAATGTCCTTCCTTTCTATTGCATTAATCTCCCCTCTAACCAGCAACGCAACTCCACCTCCTTTTCCTTTCTTCTATCCCTCCTGAATATTGAACATCCCTGGATGTTCAGCTCCCAGCCTTGGTCACCCTGGAGCCATGTCTCCGTGATCCCAACTATATCATATTCATTAATAACTATCTGCACATTCAACTCATCCACCTTATTACGAATGTTCCTCGCATTGAGACACAAAGCCTTCAGGCTTGTTTTTACAACACTCTTACCCCTTATACAATTATGTTGAAAAGTGGCCCTTTTTGATTTTTGCCCTGGATTTTTCTGCCTGCCACTTTTACTTTTCACCTTGCCACTTATTGCTTCTACCCTCATTTTACATCCCTCTGTCTCTCTGCTCATGCTCCCATCCCCCTGCCACATTAGTTTAAATCCATAGCAAAGAGTGGCAGGCAGCCAAAGGATTAGGAAACTTTCAAAGGACAACAGAAGGTAACAAAAAGGGCAATATGGGGTGAAAAGATGAAGTCCGAGGGTAAGTTGGCCAAGAGTATAAAGAAGGATAATAAAAGCTTCTTTAGGTATGTTAAGAGAAAAAGATTAGTAAAGACAAATGTGGGTCCCTTGAAGGATGAAACAGGTGAAATTATTATGGGCATCAAGGAAATGGCAGAAGAGTTGAACAGGTACTTTGGTTCTGTCTTCACTAAGGAGGACACAAACAACCTCCCAGATGTACTAGAGGACAGAGGATCTAGGGAGGCAGAGGAACTGAAATAAATTTGCAATAGGCGAGAAATAGTATTGGGTGATGGGACTGAAGGCTGATAAATCCCCAGGGCCTGATGGTCTGCATCCCAGGGTACTCAAGGAGGTGGCTCTAGAAATTGTGGACGCATTTGTGAACATTTTCCAATGTTCTATAAATTCAGGATCAGTTTCTGGGGATTGGAGGGTAGCTAATGTTATCCCACTTTTCAAGAAAGGAGCGAGAGAGAAAACAGGGAATTAAAGAGTCTGAAGAAGGGTTTCAATCCGAAACGTTGCCTATTTCTCCATAGATGCTGCCCCACCCGCTGAGTTTCTCCAGCATTTTTGTCTACCTAACGTGGAATTAAAGACCAGTTAGCCTGACATCGGTGGTGGGGAAGATACTGGAGTTAATTATTAAAGAAGTAATACTTACAAAATTCTTAAGGGGTTGGATAGGCTAGATGCAGGAAGATTGTTCCCAATGTTGGGGAGGCCCAGAACAAGGGGTCACAGTCTAAGGTTAAGGGGGAGTTCCTTTAGGACCGAGTGGTGAGTCTCTGGAATTATCTGCCACAGAAGGTAGTTGAGGCTAGTTCATTGGCTATCTTTAAGAAGGAGTTGGATGTGGCCCTTGTGGCTGAAGGGAGCAGGGGGTATGGAGAGAAAGGAGGTACAGGATACTGAGTTGGATGATCAGCCATGATCATATTGAATGGCGGTGCAGGCTCAAAGGGCCGAATGGCCTACTCCTGCACCTATTTTCTATGTTTCTATGTAATAACGGCGCATGGATAGCAGTAAAAGGATTGGCCCAAGTCAGCATGGATTTATGAAGGGGAAATACTGCTTGACTATCTTCTGGAATTTTTTGAGGGTGTGACAAGCAAAATGGATGGAGAACCAGTGGATGTAGTGTATCTGGACTTTTATAAAGTCTTTGATAAGGTCCCACATAGTGTGCAAAATTGGTATTGGGGGTACAGTATTGACATGGATAGAGAATTGGTTAGCAGATGCGAACCAAAGAGTAGGAATAAACCGGTCCCTGTCAGAATGGCAGGCAGTGATGAGTGGAGTGCCGCAAGGCTCGGTGCTGGGGCCGCAACTATTTACAATATATATAATCAGTGATTCAGATGATGGGATTAAAAGTAACACTAGCAAATTTGCAGATGACACAAAACTGGGTGGCAGTGTGAACTGCGAAGAGGATGTTAGGAGGTTGCAGAGTGACTTGGAGAGGTTGAGTGAGTGGGCAGATGCGTGGCAGATGCAGTATAATATAGATAAATGTGAGGTTATCCACTTTGGCGACAAGAACAAGGAGGCAGATTATTATCTCAATGGTATCAGATTAGGAAAAAGGGAAGTGCGACAAGACCTGGGTGTCCTTGTACACCAGTCACTGAAAGTAAACATGCAGGTACAGCAGGCAGTGGAGAAAGCTAATCGCTACTGCCACATAAGGTAGTTGAGGCCAGTTCATTGGCTATATTTAAGAGGGAGTTAGATGTGGCCCTTGTGGCTAAAGGGATCAGGGGGTATGGAGAGAAGGCAGGTACAGGATACTGAGTTGGATGATCAGCCATCTACAACTGGCAATCTACAAGAAGGACCTCTTTACTCCTATACTCAAATCCTCCCATTATGAAAGTAAACATGCCATAGAAACATAGAAAATAGGTGTGTGGCGGTGCACCTATTTTCTATGTTTCTATGGCATGTTTACCTTCATAATGGGAGGATTTGAGTATAGGAGTAAAGAGGTCCTTCTGCAGTTGTACAGGGCCCTGGTGAGACCACATATGGAGTATTATGTGCAGTTTTGGTCTCCTAATTCGAGGAAGGGCATCCTTGCTATTGAGACAGTGCAGCGTAGGTTTACGAGGTTAATCCCTGGGATGGCGGGACTGTCATATGAGGAAAGATTGGAAAGACTGAGCTTGTATTCACAGGAATTTATAAGGATGAGAGGGGATCTTATAGAAACATATAAAATTATAAAAGGTTTGGACAAGATAGATGCAGGAAATATGTTCTCAATGTTGGGAGAGTCCAGAACCCGGGACCACAAATAAAAATAAAGGGGAGGCCGATTACAACTGAGATGAGAAAAAACATTTTCACCCAGAGAGTTGTGAATTTGTGGAATTCTCTGCCACAGAAGGCGATAGAGGCCAATTCACTGGATTAATTTAAAAGAGAGTTAGATAGAGCTCTGCGGAATCAAGGGACATGGGGAGAAGGCAGGCACGGGTGACTGATTGTGGTTGATCAGTCATGATCACAATGAATGGCGGTGCTGGCTCGAAGGGCCAAATGGCCGCCTCCTGCACCTATTTTCTATGTCTATGTTTAATTCTATGTGATAGGAGTAGAATTAAGCCATTCAGCCCATCAAGTCTACTCTGCCATTTAATCATGGCTGACCTATCTCTCCCTCCTAACCCCATTCTCCCCATAACCTCTGACACCCGTACTAATCAAGAATCTATCTGTCTCTGCCTTAATGATATCCACTGACTGCCTCCACGGCCTTCTGTGGCAAAAAAAATCCACAGATTCATCATCCTCTGACTAAAGAAATTTCTCCTCTACTCCTTCCTAAGAGAACGTCCTTTAATTTAGTTTTAAAAAAAAAGCATTTTTGGTTCCTAATTCACTCCTTTGATTCTCTACCTTTTCTTTTGGATGATTATTGAGTGGCACCTCATGGAAATGTTACAGCTTTTATTTGCAGTGTATATGGGTCTCATTTCAATCGTCATCAATGATGGTGAGAATCATACTTAAAATTAAAACAGTATCAGGTGTAAGCTTACCCTGCACCTAGTTACTGAATCTATCCTTCTTCTAATAGCCTGTTTAATATACATTAGAACCATTCCATTATTTCTAGAGCACATGGTACAGAAGGAGGTCAGTCTGCATACTGCTCTTAGGCCTTCTCATTGAAAGATGTTATCCAGTTAATCCAAAACGAATAACAATTGTCATGAAGTTACCTCAAAGACACTGCAGCAGCTTTGTCAGTTTAAGGGCCTATTAAGTAGAGCTATTGCATGTCTAAAAAGCACTGATTAAATCCAGTTCATTTTTGCTGAGTGTTGACTTATTTAAGACATGTTGTAGGTGGATGCTGGTATAAATGTATCCTCATTAATAATCCAAAAGTTCTCTTCAACTACTAGTGGCACAATCACTGACACTGCCACATTGCCAACTAGAGGAAATTGATTTGTTTTTAATGTAAAATAGGATATTTAATTAGTATTCCCTCAAGAGCAGACCTCAGCGATACACAATTTTGGATGGCTCATCTGTGCAAAGCAGGAACAATAATGTCAGTGGGAGATATGTAGTAAAACAAAGTTTTACTGCAGTACCTTATGACAAATTATTATATTGCCGAAAATATGTAAGATCCACACAGGGTGCCTCTATTCCCTTTTCACACAGAGTGGTGGGTGTATGGAATGAGCTGCCCGAGGAGGTAGTTGAGGCAGGTACAATTGCAACGTTTAAGAAGCAATTAGATACTGTAGGTACATGCATAGGGCAGGTTTAGAGGGATATGGGCCAAACGCAGGCAAGCGGGACTAGTGTTGATGGGACGTTGGTCGATGTGGATAAATTGGGCCAAAGGACCTGGTTCCACACTCTATGACTATGGTTCTTATCTGATTTGATATCATCCACTTTTAATTCGACATCTGGTGAGCACATGTTCATAATTTATTTCTATGGCTTCTTTAAAATTTTCCCTGCCGTGTCAAGAAATCCAGATAACATAAGAAGAATCACCATTAGTGTGGTATAGGTTATAGGGCAATAATGATTAATTCTGTATTTTTCTAAGGCTCCAGTGAAATTCTGCAGAAGTTGCAGGAAACATGATGTGGCATGATTAATAATACAGGTCACTTAGTCGATAAATTTATTTTCCTTTTGCACTGTTCTTGCGTGAAAGATACGAAGGTGTAGATCTTTCAGACAATCTTGGTGATAGATTTATTCCACTGACGTAGCGAGCCTTTGCAAAAATGTCTTGTGTTTATCTGAAATAATCTGAATACATTATGTACTGTTTATTTATGGTGCATAAGGTGATCTACAATTTAATCTCAAATTTCACCAGAGAAAACACACGTGTTCACCTTAATTGTGAATTTATGTTGTACCATTCAAAACATTGCCATGGCAACCAGTACAGGGTCATTTATGTAATGACTCCAGTTAATGTGTGGGTGGCAATCTGAGGCAACAAAATGTTTTCAGCTCTATGAGGTCACTGTAGAATAAGCATTTCATCTGTAAAAGCATGGTTACTTTTCCATTTTCTACAAAGGGGAAGGGGATTGGAACATACAATTCCAGTTTCACACAGTTTCTTAAACGTACGTTTCATGTGTCAGGAAATTAAAAGCTCTAACCTTGGAACTACTGTTATACAATGGTTCACTATTCTTTTTACAGCAAATACAGTATAATGGGCTGGTTACTTCACACGAGGAACTGGCTCAGCATCTGATGTGATAAGGTTCCGCTGGTTTTGATTAGAAATTAATCATCTTCATCAGCAGCATTTTCCTAAACTTTTATTGATCACCATTCCTCTTGCAATTAATCATACCTTATGAAAGGTCATACTTACCTTTGAAGGATTCATCACCGGAAGATGGGACTGTCATTCTAGGAGAATTGGATTGCTCAGGTTTGTATTTACCCGAGTTTAGAAGTTTATGAAGAATTGAAATATTAAAAAAAAAACGACTGAACTCACTAGATTTGATTTCTCCGAGCTGCAGATCCATCCCAAGGGTTGTAGTTTCAGGATATTTCCTGTCAGATAATTGGAACTGGCATGAGTAATTTCTTCATTCAGGTGCTGATGTGCTTGCGAAATTATCTACCAAGAGGATAATGGAGGCAAATATGCTGAATTTAAAAATGAGATGGACAGATTTTTTATGATGCAATCTGTGGAAGGCAGGAACATATTACTGTAAACCCTCGTAATAACGGGCTACAGTGGGGGGGGGGGGGGGGGGGGGGGGGGGGGGGGGGGGGGGGGGGGGGGGGGGGCTGGGGTGAGGTTGTCGGGGAATGGTGTCCGTTATTGTCAATCGTCCACTATAATTGAGTATGGGATTACTGATTCATAGAGTATCATTGTATAAGTAGTATAAACAAAGAACTGCAGTTGCTGCTTAATGCACAAATGGGCACAAAGCGCTGTAGTAATCAACAAGTCAGGCAGCATTTCCGGAGAGCATGGATACATGACATTGAGACCCTTCTTCAGACTCTCGGTCTGGAACTGGGCCTGGAATCCAGGTAGGTTGATGGCCCCAGCCTGCTGGTGGCCGGGAGTGAGGTGAGGATCGGCGGAGTCAATGTTGGCAGCCTGAGGGTGACCTGAGTGCAGGTAAGGGGTAGCAATGCGGCTGCTGCCAGGAAGCGGATGAGGAAGCTGTGTGGGCTGGCGGTGGTGGCAGCCGGTAAGGCCTGTAAGCGGCCGGAGATGGTAGTGCAAGATGGGGTTGCCGTTGGAAGTCCAGCCTGGTGGACTTGGTAGGTCCAGTTGGTAGGTCTGTCCGCTATAACCAAAATCCATTATAAGGAAGTCCATAGTAATGAGGGTTTACTGTTTTGAGATACAAACCATGATTGTGTATATGGATTTTACCAAGGCTTCAGATAAGGTTCTGCATGATAGACTGCTCTTGAAGGTTAGATTGCATGGGATCCAGAGGGAGCCATCTAACTGAATAGAAAATTAGCAAATTCCTCGATTCCTTTGGAGCTTTATTTGTTGCAGGAAGTTGGCAGAAAACATATACAGCATTGAAGGAGGAGAGGAAGTAGCTCATCAGCCCTTTGGCTCTGATTCACCAATCATAGTCAGACAGAAATAGGCCCTTTGGTCCAACTCATCCATGACGACCAAGATGTCCCATCTACGCTAGTCCCACATAGAAACATATAAACATAGAAAATAGGTGCAGGAGTAGGCCATTCAGCCCTTCGAGCCTGCACCTCCATTCAATATGATCATGGCTGATCATCCAACTCAGTATCCTGTACCTGACTTCTCTCCATACCCCATGATCCCTTTTGCCACAAGGGCCACATCTAACTCCTTCTTAAATATATCCAATGAACTGGCCTCAACTACCTCTGCGACAGAGAATTCCACAGATTCACTACTCTCTGTGTGAAAAATGTTTTTCTCATCTCGGTCCTGAAAGACCTTCCCGTTATCCTTAAGCTGTGACCCCTTGTTCTGGACTTTCCCAACATCGGGAACAATCTTCCTGCATCTAGCCTGTCCAACCCCTTAAGAATTTTGTAGGTTTCTAGTGAGTACAAGCCGAGTCTATCTAGTCTTTCTTCATATGAAAGTCCTGCCATCCCAGGGATCAGTCTGGTGAACCTTCTCCGTACTCCTTCTATGGCAAGAATGTCTTTCCTCAGATTGGGAGACCAAAACTGTACACAATACTCCAGGTGTGGTCTCACCAAGGCCCTGTACAACTGCAATAGAACCTCCCTGCTCCTATGCTCAAATTCCTTTTGCTATGAATGCTAACATACCATTCGCTATCTTCACTGCCTGCTGCAACTGCATGCCTACTTTCAATGACAATATACCATGACACCCAGGTCTCGTTGCATCTTCCCTTTTCCTAATCCACCATTCCTAATGGTCTATGGATAATGTCCTTCCTCAGATTTTCTCTTGCCACCAAAGTGGATAACCTCACATTTATCCACATTATACTGCATCTGCCATGCATTTGCCCACTCACCCAACCTATCCAAGTCACCTTGCAGCCTCCTAGCATCCTCCTCACAGCTAACACTGCCCCCCAACTTCGTGTCATCCGCAAACTTGGAGATGTTGCATTCAATTCCCTCGTCCAAATCATTAATACCTATATTACTAAAAGTCTGATCTTGACCGCTTTTGGCTCGCTGTGCTGTGATTTCCGAGAGAAAGCCGCCACCTCGCTCAGATCCCCGCTCTGCCTTCCTGGACCAGATGAATTTTCCCATCGATGAAAAGTCAGAGAGATATTAATGTTTTTTTTTAAAATTGCCATTCTCTCTGCTGCCCCTGCTGGTGGGTGGGGGTGGGACTATAAAACCCGGTAGTGGTGTGCCTCACTCAGTCTCTGCAAGATGGAGGAAGCCAGAGGGTCACGTCTCTCTGAGCCATGAATAACACTGAACACATGTCTACTCAACTGTGAGTGCCCTTAAGGTGGTTTGAAAATGAAAATATGGTTGGTTTGAAGTAAAAAGGCACTATTGCAAATGGTGGTTTGGGTGGTTTGGGTTGAAGTGAAAAGGCACTTCTTACTGCAATGGTGGTTTGGCTGCTATGGGTTGAAGTTAAAAGACACTACTTACTGCAAATGGTGGTTTAGGTGCTTTGGGTTGAAGTTAAAAGGCACTACTTACTGCAAATGGTGGTTTGGCTGCTTTGGTTGAAGTAAAAATGCACTACTTACTGCAAATGGTGGTTTGCTGCTTTGGGTTGAAGTTAAAAGGCACTACTTACCGCAAATGGTGGTTTGGCTGCTTTGGGTAACTTCCAGTTTGCATTGTATATTGATTTTGGATAAAATGCTATTTTGGCCATCTTACTTAGCCCCCCCCCCCCCCGCTCAGCAGGTGCAGAGGATTCATCCCATCAATTAAAAATAAAAGTGTTATTAGGGTTTAAAAAATGTTGAGAATCTCTCTCCTGTCAATCACGCCATGAAGGGCACACCTTTTCTGGTGGGAGGGGGAGGGGTTATAAAACCCGGCAGTGTGGGTGTGGCTCAGTCTCTGCATGATGGGAGAGGGAGAGGGAGAGGTCACGACTCTTTGAGCTGTGAATCAACTGAACACACTGAATGTCTACTGAACTGTGAGTTTGGTGTTTTGTGTGGTTTTATGGTGGTTTCACCCTGCTTGAAATGGTATGAAACTGCATTTGAATGTGGTGGCGTTGCACCCTGCATGAAATGGTATGAAGCTGTATTTGAATTTGGTGGCTTTCAACCCTGCTTGAAATGGTATGAAACTGCACTTGCATTTGGTGGCCTTGCACCCTGCTTGAAGTGGAATGAATCTGCACTTGAATTGGTGGCCTTGCACCCTGCTTGAAGTGGTATGAAACTGCATTGACTTTGGTGGCCTTGGATCCAGCCTGAAGTTGTATGAAACTGCACTTGAATTTGGTGGCCTTGCACCCTGCTTGAAGTGGTTGGAAACTGCACTTGAATTTGGTGGCCTTGCATCCTGCTTGAAGTGGTAGGAAACTGCACTTGAATTTGGTGGCCTTGCACCCTGCTCGAAGTGGTAAGAAACTGCACTTGAATTTGGTGGCCTTGCACCGCGCTTGAAATGGAATTTCAAGAAATAGCCATGAGTCAACTGCCAACCCACCAGCCGTGAGTGAGCTGCCAGCACATCAGGCTTGAGGGACTGAGCTGCCACCCCAAGAACCCATAGCAGCGCTCCAGAAAGCCCCCCCACTGGCCACCAATATTGGAATTGGTGGGGAGGTGGAATATTGCGTCGGGGGACCAGCCCTCCCATGTGAACATGGGATCCAACGGGTCCCACTTAGTCTAGTATATTGTAAATAGCTGGGGTCCCAGCACTGAGCCTTGCGGTACCCCACTAATCACTGTCTGCCATTCTGAAAAGGACCCGTTTACTCCTACTCTTTGCTTCCTATCTGCCAGCCAGTTCTCTATCCACATCAATACTGAACCCCCAATACCGTGCGCTTTAAGTTTGCATATTAATCTCTTATGTTGGACCTTGTCGAAAGCCTTCTGAAAGTCCAGATATAACACATCCACTGGTTCTCCCTTATCCACTCTACTAGTTACATGCTCGAAAAATTATATAAGATTCGTCAGACATGGTTTTCCTTTCATAAATCCATGCTGACTTTGTCCAATGATTTCACCACTTTCGAAATGTGCTGCTATCCCATCTTTAATAACTGACTCTAGCATTTTCCCTACTACCGATGTTAGACTAACTGGTCTGTAATTCTCCGTTTTCTCTCTCCCTCCCTTTTTAAACATGCTTGCATTTGACCCATATGCCACTAAACCTTTCCTATCCATGTACCTGTCCAAATGTCTTTTAAATGGTGTAATAGTACCTTCCTCAACTACCTCCTTTGATAGCTCGTCCCATGTATACAGCACCCTCTGAGTTGGATGTGGCCCTTGTGGCTAAGGGGATCAGAGGGTATGGAGAGAAGGCAGGTACGGGATACTGAGTTGGATGATCAGCCATGATCATATTGAATGGCGGTGCAGGCTCGAAGGGCTGAATGGCCTACTCCTGCACCTAATTTCTATGTTTCTATGTTCCTATGTATACACCATCCTCTGTGTTGCTCAATGAACATTGTAGTTGCACATTTAATAACCATATAACCATATAACAATTACAGCACGGAAACAGGCCCTCTCGGCCCTTCCAGTCCGTGCCGACCATTTGTTTTCTCCTAGTCCCATCTACCTGCACTCAGACCATACCCCTCCATTCCCTTCACGTCCATATACCTATCCACTTTAGTCTTAAATGTTAAAATCGATCCTGCCTCCACCACATCTGCTAGAAGCTCATTCCACACAGCCACCACCCTCTTAGTAAAGAAGTTCCCCCTCACGTTACCCCGAAACTTCTGTCCCTTAATTCTCATGTCATGCCCTCTTGTTTGAATCTTCCCTACCCTTAATGGGAAAAACGTATCCACGTCAACTCTGTCTATCCCTTTCATCATTTTAAAGACCTCAATCAAGTCCCCCCTTAACCTTCTGCGCTCCAAAGAATAAAGACCTAACTTGTTCAACCTTTCTCTGTAACATAGTTGCTGGAACCCTGGCAACATTCTAGTAAATCTCCTCTGTACTCTCTCTATTTTGTTGACATCCTTCTATAACTAGGTGACTAAAATTGTACACCATAATCCAGAATTGGTCTTACCAATGCCTTGTACAATTTTAACATTACTTCCCTACTCCTATATTCAATGCTCTGATGTATAAAGGCCAGCACACCAAAGGCTTTCTTTACCACCCTATCTACATGCGATTCCACCTTCAGGGAACTATGTACAGTTATTCCTAGATCCCTCTGTTCCACAGCATTCCTCAATTCCCTACCATTTACCATGTACGTCCTATTTTGATTTGTCCTGCCAAGATGTAGCACTTCACACTTATGAGCATTAAACTCCATCTGCCATCTTTCAGCCCACTTTTCCAAATGGCCCAAATCTCTCTGTAGACTTTGAAAATCTACTTCATTATCCACAACACCACCTATCTTAGTATCATCTGCATACTTACTTATCCAATTTTCCAGCCCATCATCCAGATCATTGATGTACATGACAAACAACAGTGGACCCGACACAGATCCCCGAGGCACCCCACTGGTCACCAGCTTCCAACCTGACAAACAGCCATTCACCATTACTCTCTGACATCTCCCATTCAGCCACTGTTGAATCCATCTTGCTACTCCGCCATTAACTCCCAAAGATTGAACCTTCTTAACCAACCTTCCATGGGGAACCTTGTCAAAGGCCTTACTGAAATCCATACAGACAACATCCACTGCTTTACCCTCATCAATTTCCCTAGTTACCGCTTCAAAAAATTCAAGAAGGTTTGTCAAACATGACCTTCCAGGCACAAATCCATGTTGACTGTTCCTGATCAGACCCTGTTTATCCAGATGCTTATATATATTATCTCTAAGTATCCTTTCCATTAATTTGCCCACCACTGACGTCAAACTAACAGGTCTATAATTGCTAGGTTTATTCTTTGAACCCTTTTTAAACAATGGAACAACATGCGCAGTACGCCAATCCTCCGGCACTATTCCCGTTTCTAATGACATTTGAAATATTTCTGTCATTGCTCCTGCTATTTCTACACTAACTTCCCTCAATGTCCTAGGGAATATCCTGTCAGGACCTGGAGACTTATCCACTTTTATATTTTTCAAAAGTGTCAGTACTTCCTCCTCTTTGAATCTCATAGTTTCCATAGCTACTCTACTTTTTCCCCTTAACTCACAGAGTTCAATATCCTTCTCCTTGGTGAATACCGAAGAAAAGAAATTGTTCAATATCTCCCCCATCTCTTTTAGCTCTGCAGATAGCTGTCCATTCTGGTTCTCTAATGGTTCAATTTTATCCCTCGTTATCCTTTTGCTATTAATATAGCTGTAGAAACCCTTTGGGTTTACTTTCACCTTTCTTGCCAAAGCAACCTCATATCTTCTTTTAGCCTTCCTAATTTCTTTCTTAAGATTCTTTTTACATTCTTTATACTCCTCTAGCACCTCATTTACTCCATGCCTCCTATAATTATTGTAGATATCTCTCTTTTTTCGAAACAAGTGTCCAATTTCCCTTGAAAACCATGGCTCTTTCCAATTTTTACTATTTCCTTTCAACCTAACAGGGACATAAAGATTCTGTACTCTTACAATTTCCCCTTTAAATGTCCTCCATTTCTCTTCTACATCCTTCCCATGAAACAAAGTGTCCCAATTCACTCCTTTAAAATCCTTACGCATTCCCTCAAAGTTAGCCTTTCTCCAATCAAAAATCTCCACCCTAGGTCCAGTTCTGACTCTCTCCATAATTATATTGAAACTAATGGTATTGTGATCACTGGTCACATTGCTAACCAAAGGATGTTGATTCTGCTACAGTATACATGAGGATGCAACCTGTAAAATGTTAGAAATCCGCCTTAAAATGGTAATGTTTCAGCACAGCTTCATATTAATTTGTTACAATTTCAGATTAAAAAGTGTTAAATCATTCTCCAACCTGATCTGATTCTCCTGGTCTTACCTTCTGGTATTAAGACTGACTATAGGAAGGAAAATGACTCATGACTTCAGGCTTTATGTTCAGCTCTTCTTTTATTACTGACAATTATGCTGCAATGGGTGGGCTGGACTTCAGCTGAAAGCAGGCAGCAGGCTGAATTTGGAAATATAGCGCTGAGTCCCTCGATCATTCTATTAAACAGAGAGATGCTCAGCGCCATTCAAAGTGGATATGAGCAATAGATCTGTATACTATGCTTACAGATACAAACGAATGATCGAGCACTGAACAAGCTCCATTGAATTAAACCAACATTGTCCAACAAAGGGTCCTGAATAAATTGAAGTTTATTTTTTCAAATGACTGATGCATTGATGGAATTTTATATTGGATTTTTATTTTTGTGCAGGAAGGAACTGCAGCTACTGGTTTAAACCGAAGATGGAAACAAGATGTTGGAGTAACTCAGCGGGAGAGGCAGCATCTCTGGAGGGAAGGAATGGGTGACATTTTGGGTCGAGACCCTTCTTCATACTGAGAGCCGGGGAAAGGGAAATGAGAGATATAGATGGTGATGTAGAAAGATATAGAACAAATTATTGAAAGATACGCAAAAAAGTAAAGTTGATAAAGGAATTAGGCAAATGTTTGCTGGGTGAGAACGAGATGCTGGTGCAACCTGGGTGGGGGAGGGGTGGAGAGAGAGAGAATGCCGGGGAGAATACTTGAAGTTAGAGAAATCAATAATCATACCACTGGGTTGTAAGCTGTTCAAGTGAAATATGAGATGCTGTTCCTCCAATTTGCGTTTAGCCTCACTCTGACAATGGAGGAGGCCTAGGACACAAAGGTTAGTGTGGGACTTGGAAGGGGAATTTAAGAGTTTTGCAACTGGGAGAACAGGTAGGTCAAAGAGGACTGGGTGAAGGTGTTCAGCGATACGATCGCCCAGTCTATGTTTGGTAGCAAATGTAGCAGCAGGAACAATGTCGGGAGGTAATGCAGATGCTGGTTTACACCGAAGATAGACACAAAATGCTGGAGTAACTCAGCGGGACAGGCAGCATCTCTGGAGAGAACAAATGGGTCTCGACCCGAAACATCACCCATTCCTTCTATCCAGAGATGCTGCCGGTTCAGTTGAGTTACTCCAGCATTTTGTGTCTAACGGCACAAACAATACAGATTTGGTTTCGTCAATTTCCAGCCGCAAGTGGGCAGTGGTGGGTGTCTACTGTTTGTTTGTATCATGCCGATAACATGATAATTTACCCTGCTCCTCCGACACCACCAGAATAGCAATGGAAGAGATGTTTCCATGACATTTTCGCAGACGTTTTAATACTTAACTGCTCTTAGCAAGTTGAAAGTAGCATACGTGGCACTCACCTGCATATTGAACTCAACTGCTATTCGGTTCTTTGAGTTATTGCAGAAATTGTTAGGCCACTCCAAAACATCAATCAGATTCTGAGTGAGCGTCCCATGAATTTGTGGTCGGGGCTTAGCCAGTTTCATCCAAGATTGCTAATAAACCAATTTTACATTTCTTGATGCAAAGATAAAAAAAGAAAACAAATTTGCTACATCTGAGCAATTGCTGCTCGGGTGGAGTCTGCAAGTGATGTTGTAAATGTGATGCCTGCTTTACCTGCCTGTAGGTTTGTGGGTTCATTTCTGTTCATTTGTATCATTGCCTTAACCTAGAGAAATGATGGGTGTGGAAACCTGATTTTACAAATGGTGTCATGACTCTTACTTCCAGACTGAAGAGGCAGTCACGTGGCTCACTCAATCACCAGCCAAATAAGGGATAATATGAAATGAGCCTGGGTCTCTGGGGCAGCTCCTCTGAAAATTCTCAACTTCCAGCTACCTTTTTATTCAGACAAGAACTGGCCAACAGTATGTGAATGTATGTTTCCTCATTTGTTGCCCTTATGTAATGTATGTATATCCAGGAGAACCCATCTCGATCACCCTTCTTGCTTGAGTGTAGAGCCCAAGTTCGAGACGTCTCCAATAATTGAGTTCCCTTATGTCTGGTATTATCCTCCTTTCCGCTACTGAGCTGTGATGAGGGTGGAGAGGATTTTGCTTAATATCTCAGCAGAAAGTGTGTATATCTCATAGTGCAATAGCCCCTCAGAAACCTGCTGCAGTGTCAGTTTGGATTATTTTAGTTCAAGCTTTGGCTTCAGACATTAGACCACAGCCATCTGGATCAGGGATAATAGTGGTAGAATCTGGGGGGACTTGATGGGCTTAGGGCAATATTGGTGTAAATGGATGCTTAATGGCTAGCATAGACTTGATGGGCTGAAGACCTGCTTCTCTGCTGTCTGACTCAGAGACAAGCGCTGGAATCTCCTGCTATAGTTGGTGGCCAGTAGATTTTCTATAGTTAGATGAACAACAGAGCACTATCTGATTTTTAGTTATATAGAATTACCATGCCGTGTACAATCTGGGTCTAAATGTCATTGCGCCATTTCAAAAATTTAGATTTTATCTCCTTAAGGTGAATTATTGGTTTTATGCTAATTAGTGCAGAATCTGAAATGTAATGCATCCATTTTTTTAATTATCGGGTCGGAGTGTTGAGGATGAATGGATTCACCTTCCCCTGGTCCTATGCGTTATAAATGTTTTCTTGTTCACCCATTTGCGATGATTAATGAGGTTGAAAAATATTGCAGATTGTAGTGTCCATGAGTTCTTTTGTGTTGCTTTTCACTGTCAATCAATGTGAGCTACCAACAAGACATCCTTCATTGAATCCAGTTAATATCAATTAACAGCAGTGATCAAAGTCATATCACTTTTATGCATCTTTTTAAAAAAAACATGTCCTCCCTCACATATACCACACAGTGGAGCTGATAAACACTGATAAAATGGGAAGTTCACCTTCAATGAAATGTGATCAAAATCTATGAAGTTCTCCAATGTTGCTCTTGCTTCACAGTCATAATGGCAAGGGGAACAATGGAAGCTTGGCTTCTGCTGCACTGTCCTGAAGCTACACAATAGAGCATGTTCCAAGCATCCTTCCAGCTTAAGTATTTATAATGCTGAAGGTGCCGGTTTCTGTAAATATAAAATAATTCAATAAAATATAAAATCTGAATTGAACGATTTAGATGAAAGAAATTTCAACAGATTGCAAGATCAATGATTTAATTTAACTAAAATTAGTTTTTCAATTATTCATGTTTATTACATTATAATTGTATGTGTATCCCTGGGCAGCAGTGCACTTGAATTGCATACTCAGCTGCCATCATTGTATTTCAGTCCAATCAATAAATTCTGATGTCTCGGAGCAAAGACGGCATGCTGTGACCCATTCATGTTTATATCAATTAATATCATAAGGTTACATTTATATTCAGTGTTGTAATGATGAGGTATAAACTTGAAGGATACTGAAGCATAAAGCTCTGTGTGTATCTGGAGGTCACATCATATGGCGATCAAACACATTTTCTCTGACCTGCATCTTGATCCTTATTATGAAATCAGGGAGTACTGAAGTTAGCAAGTCAAATCGTTGAGCTTGTGACTGCTCTTTGAACAGTACATTTATCTATTAATAAGCGAGTTTGGTATTCCCACTGCACATGCCCAGGTCTTAGGTCACTAACTATAAACAGTCTTGGCAACGGTGGTGCTGCATTATGTGCAGACTTGCGTTTCTTCCGTGGTCGGGGTCGGGCCTGGCTCTCTGTCGCTGCGGGCGCTGTTGAATTGCTGCTGGGCTGTCCCCGTCCCCTCCTGGGTGTCCCGTCCCTGTCCGGAGTGGCCCTGGGCTGGCAGGGCGGCTCTAGACTGCAGCCGCTGGCTCCAGCTCGGCTCTGCCTGCCCCGCCATGTTGGATGGCAGCCTTCCACCTCCACCCCCCCTCCCCTTAGTCCGACATCGAGATCCTGCTGAAGATGGGCAGCCGCCGGCCCTGCTCAAAGACGGGCAACTCGGAGCCGCTGCTGCTGGAGTCGTCCTGGTCGGAGAGAGAGTCTGTGGACGGGCTCCTGCACGCCATGGGCAGGCCGGGCACCCACCGGAGCTGCTGGTGCCGTTGGTGATGGTGGTGCTGGCGGCAGCAGCAACAACTTCCTCCCCCTCCCTTGACCGGCCCCACGCCCAGAGTCTGGGCTAGCTCTAACTCCAGGTCGGGGCTGAAGGCCGCCCACAGCGCGGCACAGTCGAGCGTCGGGCCGGAGGAGGCCACCCCCAGGCTGGCGCTCTGGCAAGGGGAGGCTGGGGCCTTTGCTCCTCCTCGCGGTTGTGGATGGTGGTAGCGGGTACCGTACGGGCAGAAGCTGTTGGTGTGCAAGGTACGGCTTGTACTTGGGGTGGCGGCTGAGGGAGCTCGGCCAGGCCGTGGGCGAACTGGTACTTGTCGCCATAGCGGCCCATCAGGGAGCGGGTTCCTCTGAAGTTGGAATGGGTTCGGGCTGGAGTTGGGGCTGGCTGTGGGCCTGTGGATTCTGTGGGCCCGGGGCCGCTGGTGTTGTCAGTTGGCCCGGCGGGAGAGGCGGAGGTGAGCTGGAGTTGGCGCTTGGCCTGGGGGCCGGTGTCCCGTCGGATCCTGGCTGCGGATGAGCCGAGAGCCGGTCCAATCTCCCCCCCCACCCCCCCGCCGGATCTCTCCCCTCCCCCCTGTTCTCGTCCCCACCCGATCTCCCACTGAAAAAAGACAAAAAAATCGGACCCAAACTATACTTACTGTATCTATAGCGCTTTGTTCGATTTTTATTTATAGCGTTCGACATAAGACAAATCCCATGATTCCTTGCGTTTTTTGGAATACCGTACTCGCTTATTAATGTGATTTTGATAATACATTTTAGTTATAGTGTAACCCCCATGATTTGCTCTTTCTATCAGTTATATAATATGCTGCTGTTCTATAATCAGTACATCAACTTTGTCATGATAATAGAAAATGAAAAGGAACTTGCATTTACTTAGCACTCTTCATGACCTCAAAATGACCAACAGTGTGGTTTTTGAAATGTGGACATTTTAAAAATGTAGGAAGAGTGAATGCATTTGAGTGCTTCCACAAAACCAAAGTGTAATTTATTGAAGCTGAAGGTGAATAAACGTATTGCAGACAGTTGCACTCTTGAACACAGTGATAATAACCCTCTTCTCCTCTTCAAAATAGTGCCATATAGTTTTTTTGACTTGACAGGGCAAATAGGTCTTTGTTTTGACAGTGCAGGCCTCCCTGGGTTACAGTGTTCAGCTCTCTGCAAAGGATTTTTAAGTCCATTCAGAATCTTGTGACTCAGAAGAGAGAGAGAGAGTTCAAACAGAATAATAATAACTACTGCTGCTCTCTGGGATGTGATCTAAGAAAATATATAGTTAAAATGTTCATTTCATGCGGTAAAATAAAATATATAGAAAATACTAGACTAAGTGGGACCCGTTGGGTCCCATGTTCACACAGGAGAGCTGGTCCCCCAATGTAATATTCCACCTCTCCACCAATTCCAATATTGGTGGCCAGTGGTGGGTGGGGGGGGGGGGGGGAGGGCTTTCCGGAGCGCTAGTATGGGTGTTTGGGGCCAAAGGGATTGGTTTCCAGAGGGCTAGTATGGATATTGTGGGCTAAATGTACTCTTGGGCTGGCAGCTCAGTCACCCAGGTCTGGTGGGCTGGCAGCTCAGCCACTCAGGCCTGGTGGGCTGGCGGCTCAGTCACTCAGGCCTGGTGGGCTGGCAGCTCAGAAACTGCCAGAAATTCTGCCCAAAACAGGTGAGAGACTCTGAGAGAGAAGAGAGAGAAGGGGGAGAGGGTGGAGAATCAATTTTAGACATTTTTCATCTTTTTTTGCAGATCACAGCAATGAAGGAGGAAAGTCTATCCTGGCCTGGATCTCACAGGGAGCCAATGAAGGGAGGAGAAAAATACTGGGATGAGGTTTAATATTTGCAGGGGGAATACTTACTGATGGGCTGAAAGGACTCCTCCTGGGCTAGTACATGCCTGATTGGCCAAAGGGACTCTTTAAAAAATAATCTCAGTGAAAGGCATTTTTTCTGGACTTTCCTAGCCTGCTGTGGCCCTTTTGGGCCAAAATGCTCCTCCTGGACTAATACGGGCATTTTGGGCAAAAGGGATTGGTTTCTCGGCTAATAAGGGCCTTGTGGGCCGAAATGAGTGGTTTCAGGCAGGCCAAACAACTCATTTCATTTCATTTTCATTTCCCTTTTGCATTTCCATTTCAAGCACAGGGCAGGCCAAACAACTCATTTCATTTATTTTCCATTTCCATTTTGCATTGTAGTCTCAAGCACAGGGCGGGCCAAACAACTCATGGCATTGTCATTTCACTTTCCTTTGCACTGCAGTCTCAAGCACAGGGCTGGCCAAACAACTCATGGCATTGCCATTTCACCTTTTTGTACCGCAGTCTCAAGCACAGGGCGGGCTAAACAACTCATGGCATTGTAATTTCACTTCTATTTTGCACTGCAGTCTCAGGCACAGGGCGGGCCAAACAACTCATGGCATTGTCATTACACTTCCATTTTACATTGCAGTCTCAAGCACAGGGCGGGCCAAACAACTAATTGCATTGTCATTAAGGGCTAACAAATCATTATTGCAAGTACATTGCAGACTCACAGTTCAGTTGATTCACAGCTTAGAATGGCAGTCGTGGCCTCTCCCTTGCAATCTTGCAGAGTGATTGACTAAAGTCCAGGCGTCCAGGCATCCAAGGTTTTATAGTCCTGCCCCCCCCCCCCCAGGAAGAGGCGTTACCTTCACCGCGGTGATTGACAGCCAAGAGGACCAATCAGCTGATCTCAAGGTTTTTTAAACACTCATAACTTATTTTTCATCGATGGGAAAAATCTTTGGGGCCTGCTCAACGGAGGACTGTAAGATGGCCAAAAAATCACAGTGATACAGGGTAGCGTTTTTCCTAAAATCAATATACAGCACAGACAGGAGGTGGTCAAGATGAGACTTTTAATTATATAGATGACCTATATGTGGCTTATTCAAAGTATTTTCACATGTAAAGAAATTTGACTAAAGGAATTAATTTTGTTCTTTATAACCACCAACGATATATATATATATATATATATTCCATTTGTTCGCTAAACAGCATTAATAGCATGTCATTTTCAGAAATGAGTAATCTCAAAATAAACAAATTGGATTAAAGCTCTGTTATACTTGCACAACTTGTTATGATTGATGGTAAGTATGTCCCCATCCTTAAGTGTAAAAAATGAGGCTAATGCATTTGCAATTATGTTCAGCCAAAAGTGCTGTATGCATGATCCATCTCAGTTGCATAGAGCGTAGAACAGCACGGCACGGGAGTTGCCTTTTGCCCACAATGTCTGTGACAATCATGATGTCAAATTAAACTAATCCCTTTTTTCGGCACATGAATCATATTCCCCAGGGCATTTATTTGTCCCTGTAAAAGTCTTTTAAACAGCAATTTTGTTTCTGCTTCCATCACCATGCCTGGCAGCATGTTCCAGAATAATACCATTCTCGGTGTAATAAAAAAACCTTTGATGGTTCCTCCCCTCACCTTAGCTTCATCTTGAGATTTCCACCATCACAAAAGCCAGTTTCCAGCTGTCTGAAGAGGTTGGTAAAGAAAGCTTTTGGTACATTTTGCCTCCATCATTCAAGGTATTGAGTATAGACATTGGGAAATTATCTTATAACTGCACAAAATGTGGAGGAGCAATATTTTGGTCACTCTGTGTGATGTTTGGTGGACAGTGTGGGGTGGAAGGATCTGTTGCTCCTCCCGTGCAGCAGGTGGCGCTGCACAGGACAAAGGGAGATGTTTTTGTATAAAGTTTATCCTGTCTGTAGTGTGTGAGGATGCACCAAGGCAAAGGCATTGTGATTTTAAAACTCAATGCTGCGAAAAGTGCCAAGACAATGAGTTGCGGGATAGACTGGTCATGGGCTGCAGGCACACATTCATCCAGCAGCCGATTCTCAAGGACTCCTCATTGAAGAATGTGTTGCAGTGTGCTAAGATGGCCGAACTGCTGAGTAAAGAACTATACAAAATGGCCAGAGAAACAGCGTCGAAGCTCCCTCAGGAGGTGCATACAGAGGATCGGATCGCCAAAACTGAAACCGGACAACATCCGCCTTTTTGGATAAGGAGGACAGCCCATTCCCATGAAAGGCAAATGCACTGTCACCGTTTCCTGTAATGGTATGACACAGATGTTGCAGCTGATCGTCGTTGGTAAAGAAGGTACATCCCTGTGCACCATCGACTGGGTCCGTGCTTTCAAGCTTGACATGAATACCTTGATTTACGATGGATTAACTATGGCATTGTCATCGACCACGGGTTGCAACACGGTCAGCAAGTGCGTGAACAATCTGCAAAAACAGGACATTGAATGGCACTGGTCCAAAGAGTGTGACCATGCATTCACCAGGTTGAAGGAGATGTTCGCCCAGAAGACGCGTTTGGTCCACTATGACCCATCGAAGCTGATCTCGCTGGCCGCAGATGCATCGCTGAGTGGTCTTGGAGCAGTAATCTCACAGACGGCGCTGAACGGCCAGGAAGAACCAATCGCGTTCGCATCCAAAACGCTGATGACCGCCGAGAAAACTAGTCAAGTGGAGAAAGAACAGCATACTGATAAAGCAAATACTGATATCTCTTCAAAAGAGAACACTGAGTAAAACTCTATTGATTCTGAGCCTTTAGCAAGGGTTATGAAATGCAAAAAAAGGCTGGGGAAAAAGAGTGAAGCGAGGTCCATCCAAATGGAGATATTCAAACTGGAAAGGGGGAATGTGATATTTGGTGGATTGTGTGGGGTGGGAGGACCCATTGCTCCAGGTGGCGCTGCACAGGACAAATGGAGATGTTTTTGTATATAGTTTATCCTGTCTGTGGTGTGTGAGGGTGCAGCCATTTTGAGTAGTCTTGCTGCCAGCATTGAGTAAAGCATTAAAGACTTCTGTTGTAAATTGAAGACTCTCAAGTTTTGTGCAGACCTAGAAAACAAACACGAAACTCTGCAATAGGAATGATGACATTACGCTGGAAAGGTGCAGAGAGGATTTATAAGGAGGTTGTCATACTCAAAGTACTGATCTAGGAAGGGGTTGGGCAGGCTGGTACTCTAGTCCTTGGAGTGCGGCAGAGGGGTGATCTTATAAAGATGTATAAAATCATGAGGGGAATAGATAGGGTGAATGCACAGAATCTTTTACCCAGCGTAGGAAAATCAAGAACCAGAGGACATGGGTTTAAGGTGAGAGGGGAATGATTTAATAGGAACCCGAGGGTAATTTTTTCATTTTGCGGGTGGTTACATGGAACAAACTATCAGAGGAGGTAGCTGAGGCAGGTACTATAGCAGCAGGTACTGGAGGATCTCCTCCACCCCTGACTTGGAGACATGTCACCAGCGCTTCATATTTGCTGGACTAAAGTCAGGAACTGCGTCGCTCTCCACCTACCTGACACCCACTATGGGAGTACCTTCACCAGAAAAACTAACGCGATTCAAAAGTATGGTAGACCACCTTATCAAGGACCCTCGCAAGAGAAGGGTCTCGACCCAAAAGGTCACCTATTCCTTCGCTGCATAGATGCTGCCTCACCCGCTGAGTTTCTCGAACATTTTTATCTACCTTCGATTTTTCTAGCATCTGCAGTTCTTTCTTAAACATCTCATCAAGGTCCATTTGAGAGAGGTGATAAATGCTGGTCTGGATCCAGAAAGTGAATATAGAGGTTTAGTTGTCCCATAATAGAAACATAGAAACATATAAATTGGTGCATGAGTAGGCCATTCGGCCCTTCAAGCCTGCACCGCCATTCAATATGATCATGGCTGATCATCCAACTCAGTATCCTGTACCTGCCTTCTCTCCATACCCCCTGATCCCTTTAGCCACGAGGGCCACATCTAACTCTTAAATATAGCCAATGAACTGGCCTCAACTACCTTCTGTGACAGAGAATTCCAGAGATTCACCACTCTCTGTGTGAAAAATGTTTTTCTCATCTCGGTTGTAAAAGATTTCCCCCTTATCCTTAAACTGTGACCCCTTGTTCTGGATATATGCAATATCTATGCTTGAATTTCATATGTCACCCAGAGAGTTGTGAATTTGTGGAATTCTCTGCCACAGAGGGCAGTGGAGGCCAATTCACTGGATGGATTTAAGAGAGAGTTAGATTGAGCTCTAGCGGCTAGTGGAATCAAGGGATATGGGGAGAAGGCAGGCACGGGTTATTGATTTGGAACGATCATCTATAATCACAATGGCAAGGCAAGGCAAATTTATTTATATAGCACCATTCGTACAAGCAGCAATTCATAGTGCTTTACAAAAGAAACAAAAGAACAACATAGTAAAAAGACAGCAGAACAACCATACAACACAGGACAACAAAATAGCCAATAATCAAAAATTACAAAACAAGCAATAAGACAAATGCATGAATAGTAAAACAAAGTCACTAAAACAATAAAACGATTTTAAAAACACGTAAAAGGGATATGATTAGAAGGTTAAGATTACCTGCATGTTGGGTTATGGAAAAGCTACAGTAAACAACAGTGTTTTTAGGCCTGATTTAAATGAGCTTACAGTCTGTACACACCTCAGGTGTTCAGGGAGCTTGTTCCACAGGTGTGGAGCATAAAAACTGAACGCTGCTTCAGCCTTTTTAGTTCTGACCCTGGGAACACAGAGTAAACCTGTCCCTGAAGACCTGAGGAGTCTAGGTGCCTCATATACAACAAGAAGGTCAGAGATGCATTTTGGACCCAGACCATTCAGTGCCTTGTTGGCCAATAACAGAATTTTAAAATCTATCCTTTTACACACAGGGAGCCAGTGCAAAGATTTAAGGACGGGTGTAATGTGGTCCATTTTCTTGGTGTTGGTCAAGACTCTGGCAGCGGCATTCTGGATAAGCTGCAGTTGTTTAATTGATGTTTTACTGAGACCTGTAAAGGTACCATTACAATAATCTAACCTACTGAAGATATATGCATGAACAAGTTATTCAGTGTCTTCTTTGGACAGAAATCCCTTGATTCTTGCAATGTTTTTGAGATGGTAATAGGCAGATTTGGTAATGGTCTTTATATGGCTATTAAAATTCAAATCCAAGTCCATAACTACACCAAAGTTTCGGGCTGTGCCTGTGGTTTTCATTGCGATTGAGTCAAGTTGAGCACTCGTCTCTAGCCTTATATTTTTGGGACCAAAGACAATAATTTCTGTCTTATTTGCATTGAGCTGGAGGAAGTTCTGGTTCATCCACTCATAGATTTGTTTCACACACGGACTCAGTGAGTGTAGGGGACTATGGTCATGTGGTGACACTGCGATATACAGTTGTGTGTCATCGGCATGTATGGTAGGATATGTTAAAGTACTCTATGATCTGAGCTGGGGGGAGCATGTAAATATTGAACAAAATGGGTCCATGAATGGAGCCCTGAGGAACCCCGCATGTGGGTTTTGTACGTTCTGATTCATAATTACCAAGGTAAACAAAATAATCCCAATCTTTCAAGTAGGATTTGAACCAGTCCAGCACAGAACCAGAGAGTCCTACCCACTTCTCCAGTCTGTCAAGCAGTATGTTATGGTATCAAAAGCAGCACTGAGATCTAGAAGTACCAAAACTGAAGCTTTTGATGCATCACTGTTTAGATGTATGTCGTTTAGGACCTTAGTAAGTGCAGTCTCAGTGCTGTGATGTGGCCGAAATCTCGACTGGAAAACATTAAAAATATTGTTTTGGATCATAAAGCAGTAAATTTGTTGGTAAACTACCAACAATAAATGGCGGTGCTGGCTCGAAGGGCCGAATGGCCTCCTCCTGCAACTATTTTCTAGGTTTCTAGGTCACGTAGATACTTATTAACTACATGATTGTGTAATTTGATCACTTCATATTTTATTGTGCAAGAACATTTAAAAGCCTACAATTGCTATCATTTCCATTATCCACGGGGACAGGCCAGATGACGTTTCAATTATAATGTTTGTTTATAAAATCATTTGTTTTTCAAAAGAAAACTGTAGCATTGAGATATCCTCACATAATCACAGAGACTATTGATGATTCAGAGACACATTAATTTAGCAATGTTTTAATTTGGGATAAGTCTAATTTACAGCATAAAAAACATACTATCCAGACATTAAGGGTACACAAAGAGCTGGAGAAACTCAGCGGGTGCAGCAGCGTCTAAGGAGCGAAGGAGATAGGCGACGTTTCGGGTCGAGACCTTTCTTCAGGCTGGTCAGGGATCAGGCAAACGAGAGATATAGACGGTGATGTGGAGAGATAAAGAACAATGAATGAAAGATATGCAAAAAAGTATCGATGATAGAGGGAACAAGCCATTGTAAGCTGTTTGTAGTGTGAAAATGAGAAGCTAGTGCGACTAGGGTGGGGGAGAGAGATAGAGAGAGAGGGAATGCCAGGGCCCGAGGGCTGAGGGAGAGGTGGGAAGGGGAGGAGACAGCAAGGGTTAACAGAATTGAGAAAATTCAATGTTCAAGCCCAGAGGATGCAGACTCCCCAAGCGGAATTTGAGGTGCTGTTCCTCCAACTTGTGGTGTTGCTCAGATATTAATTTAGCTTCACATTGTCATAAATATATTTGCATTTTATGGAATGCATTAAAACCATTTCATTCCATGCCTATTATTGTTTCATTTATCATGAACAATTACGGTCTTGATTCTTGCTTTATTTTCCAGTCCATTGATGGGGAAGCGTATCTGAAGTATGAGAACCAGGGCCACACAACAGAGATAAGATCCCAAGTTGCTGTTTTCATTTTACACGTACACTTGAGTCCTACAGCTCTAAGGATGGGCAGTGATGCTTAGAAATAATTGAAGTTAGTGAATTTTCAGGGTTTTGCTAGATGGCTCTTAAAGAACTGGTCGCCCATTTGAGGCCCTCATTTGCGAAACTTTGCACTACTTCCCACTTCTTCCAAACTAGCTCATCATTGGCTGGCTCATCATAAGAGCTACTCACATTCATAACTACCAGGAATGGCCGGCAGGTGCTTGCCGTGCTAAATGATTTATAGAGAGATACAGAAACAGGCCCTTTGGGCCAACACATGAGCCAAGCATTTACAATAATCCCACATCAATCCCATTTAAAAAAAAACTTGCAGGCAAAAAAACTTCTCTAACTCCCACCATTCATGTGCATCACAAGGGGCAATTTACAGTGGCCTATTAACCAACCATGTTACATTTCTTTACGATGTAGGAGGAAACTACCTGTGGTGAAACCTATGTGATGACAGGAGAACGTGCAAACTCCACACAGACAGTACATCAGGTCAGGATTGTATCCAATCCTTTAGCACTGAGAGGCAGCGGTTCCCCTTGCTGTGCCACCTTGTAAGTCAAAGTAAGTCTCCAGCACTATCACCCTGGCAATGTCATTGACGGTGGGTGCAGTCATATTTGTTTGCAGGAAAGAGGACTGAGATCAAATTAACTTCCCCACCCACATCAAAAGTACTGAAAATCTTCATCACGGTTTTACACTGTGAAGACGTTAGTGCGGTTTCATGACCTGGACTAACCACGCTTTCATCCATTTGTGGTGTTCATAGCCTGTGTGTAATACTGACGGGATATAACTGAGGCAACATACAATCACTATTGGCTTTCATTCATTTGCAACAGCACAAACCCTGGTCTGAAGCCCAGAAAATGGCTGTTGTGCCTTACTGCACTGTGCTGGACTATATGCTCCACACACGTTTCCTCTCTTCCTTCTTCATACCACCACTTTTTTTTCTCTCTTGTAATTCTCCTTAAATGTTTCTCACTTTGGACGGGTAGAGTTTCACATTCTCACCACTTTTCAAGGATAAATGCATTGTGTGAATTCCTGAATGTACAGTAGTTGTTAGACATTGTCCTTCTAGCTCTGACCTAGCCTTGTTGTGATATGCTACTAAGACTTCAAAGCTTGATCATCACAAGGTGAGCAGAGCTTTTGGGCCCTTTTTAATAATTGCCCTTGAATACTAATTTTTTCCCATCTTGTTAGTTTGAGATGTTAACGTTTCTCTCAATGTGCATCTCATTATTTATTTCCCATTTTATTTGCACAATGTTTGCTTCTTTATCAGTCTTTTTCTTGTTCCCAACCTGTCATACTGAATCATGTTCCTCACGTCTAAGGGAAACGGGCTGAACTGAATGACTGTTGCAATTCTACAGTTTCTAATTCAGCTGGGACTGGGAACCTGAACTGCCCTCCATTTCATAGCATTAACTTTGGGCAGCTTGGTTTTCTTGATCTCATTAAGCAGCAAGGTGTATTTGGATGTGACACAAGAAATATGTCAAAGATTTCTAAGGTCCATTCAGGGGATTTGTGTTGGAAGGTACGTCTAAACAATGACATTGGCCAAGAAGAGGAGAGGGAAGGGGTGGATCTAGCCTACAGTGGTCCAGGAATAGTGAATCTGAGGCACTCTTTGCCACAAAGGCTATGGAGGGCAAGTCAATTCAGGGAATATTTTTAAGGCAGAGATAGATAGATTGTTAATTAGGACGGGTGTCTGGGGTTATGGGAGAAGCAGGAGTATGGTGTTAAGAGGGAGAGATAGATCAGCCATGATTGAATCGCCGAGTAGACTTGATGGGCTGAATGGCCTAATTCTGCTCCTATCACTTATGACCTTCTGAATAACCATCTATATCTCTAGTTACCCAGATTTTGTTTCAGCATTTGTAAATATTGTGGAGATATAGGCTATTACATTCTTCATTTCTGCTTTGAAACTACACAGGCTGCTTAATTATCTTAAGATCAGCGTTCAGTTGCATATGATACTAGTATTACTTATGTTGAGCTACGAAAATATAAATGCCACGAAATATTGCACCAAACTTAGAATCTATCTTACTATATCCTGTAAAATTAAAACAACAACCACTTATTTGAGCCATGAGTAGATTTCTCATTGTACAATTGAGTAGCATTCTGACCGCACCCCATGTCCATGTGGTTTAAGCACTGCTCTGATGCCTCTCTGAAATTACCATTGGTTGCCACATTCTTGACAACCTATTCCTTAATCTCAGCATCTCTCAGTACTTTGGAGCACCCTTAAAACCTAATTTCCAATCCAACTCCCTTGGATCTCTTCATGTTGTGACACAAGAGACTTCAGATGTTGGAATTCTAGCAAAAAAAACTCAACCTGCTGGAGGAGCTCAGCGGATCAGGCGGCATTTGTGAGGGGAAATGGACACTCGACATTTCAAGTCTGAAGAGATTAACGACCTGAAACGTTGTCTATCCATTTCCTTCCAAAAATGCAGCTTGACCCATTGAGTCCCTCCAGCATTAGGGATGGTTTTGCTCCTTGTTTGGCGTCGGCTAATGCTTACTTGATAATTTCCCACAAAAGGTCTTTGTGATGCTTTCTAAATTTAAGTTGCTGTTTTTGGAGTATGAGCCTCAGCACCAGAAAGTCTTTGGCAATAAGATTATTATAACTTGTTCTGAATGTTCTGAATCAAAGCTTTGCTGAGCTACGAGTGACATTAAATCGTGGGCTACAGTCTAGCATCTCACAGCTGCAGTGTACACATGGCACATGAGATGGAGTTCTATGCTTATGTGGCGATTGTTTGGGCTTAGTTCTCAGTGTCACAAGTGGGTGCAGCTGCCAAATGTCAACAGGCAGTGCCAGGAGGGAGACATTATATAAAAAATTATATAAATGCATTGTGACATTTTTCTGGCTAAAGCATACCACTTTAATTATCTATGTTTCCATTTTTAATTAAAAAAAGGTTAATCTATTCTCAATTTTCCATTTGTAAAAACTTTTTCTGAAGTTTTCTGCCACAGAAGGCAGTGGAGGCTAATTTCAAGAGAGGGTCAGATTTAGCTCTTAGGGCTAAAGGAATCAAGGGAAATGGGGGAAAAAGCAGGAACAGGGTATTGATGTTAGATGATCAACCATGATCATATTGAATGGCGATGCTGGCTTGAAGGGCCGAATAGCCTACTCCTGCACCTATCTATGCTTTCTATATCTTGGTCATGTTTGACCTGTAATTACTAGTTTGTGATCACAAAAGTTTTAAAGAAGAATACAAATTTATGTTATGCACATCCATTTTAGTATGAGATGTTCTGCAATCTTTGCCTCGTGAGTTCACTTTAAATTCAGTAAACTTAATAAAATGAACGTTAGTGTCATGTACAACCCATTTTACTGTGATATACCACCCCACTTTAATGTTATTGTGGTTGGACCAATACATATTATTGGTTATATTCAAGCTTCACTTGATGACAAACTCATTAATTTGTTTGACATTAAGGGAGACCTTGCTGTCTTGGTGCCATGCTACTAAACTCTCAATCTCCTACCTGTGCTCTGTTTTGTCAGTGTATGAGATCTGGCCACTACGGTGGTGTCATCTACACTCCTATAAATGAAGTTCGAGATTAATTTCGAAGCAGCGTCAAGAGATTCTGGAGCTGATATTGAATATTGGTTGGGGCTGAAGATAGAGAAGTTACAACGGGAGTAAGATGGAGAATTAAAGTGAAAGGGCACTCCAAGTTCGGGCTCACCTTTGTTGAGAGAATAGAGACTTTCTGCAACGTGGTCATCTAATTTGCATCTTTTTCCCAATGCAGCGAAGACCATACTGTAAGATCTGATCGCAATCCATTAAAATAAAAGTATAATTAGTCCTAGAGTCATACAGCGTGAAAACAGGCCCTTTGTCCCAACCTGCCTACACAGACTAACATGTCCCAACTACCCAGTTTGGTCGCATATCCCTCCAAACCTGTCCTATTCATGTCCATGTCTAATTGTTTCATATATGTTTCAATAGTCCCTGTCTCAATTACCTCCTCTGGGCAGCTCTTTCCATGCACTCCACCATATTTTGCATGAAAAGGTTACCCCTCAGATTCTTCTTAAATCTTTCCCCCTTCACCTTAAACCTATGTCCTCTGGTTCTCGATTCCCCTACTTTGGGCAAGCGATTCTGTGCGTCTACCAGATCTATTCCTCTCATGATTTTATACACCTCTATAAGATTACCCCTCATCCTCCTGCACTCCAAGGAATAGAGTCCCAACCCTGCTCAACCCCTCCCTATAGTTCAGACCCTCGACTCCTGGCAACATCTTTGTAAATCTTCTCGGTACCCTTTCCAACTTGACAACATCTTTCCTAACATGGTGACGAGAACTGAATACAATACTCTAAGTGTGGCCTCACTAGTTTTTTTATATAACTGCGACATGACCTCCCAACTTCTATACTCAATACTCTGACCGATGAAGGCCAAAAGCCTTTTTGACCACCCTATCTACTTGTGAAATCAAATTACTATTATACCTGGCAGGTTAACTATTCCCTTTTCGGGCTCAGAATCAAATTCCTATGGATTGCCTTGATCCACCTTGATTTGTTAAAGGCACGATATAAGGTGGCACAGTAGCACTGCGGTAGAGTTGCTGCCTTCCTGGGCCAGAGACCCAGGTTCTATCCGGACTACTGGAGCAGTCGGCATTGAGATTGTATGTTCACCCTGTGATCACGTGGGGTTTTACCGGGTGCTCCGGTGACCTCCCACATTCCAAAGGTGTGCAGGTTTATAGATTAAATGGCTTCTGTAAATTGTCCCTCGTGTATAGGTGAGGTCGGGGGGAGATGATCCCCCCCCCCCCCGCCACGGGTACCATGTAATACCGTGCTACCTCTACATGGTCGGATAGTCTCCCCCTCCTGGTTTGCCAGGTGAGGAGGGGTCTGTGGACCCCCCCAGCAGGACCAAAAACAAGACCTGTCAAAGGGCGAATGAGCTTCCCGCGAGCCAACGGCCATCCGCACATCAGTAGAAGTTGCGATCACTGTCGTACATAGCACTGTAAAGAGCGATGAGAGAGCACACACACTATATTCCCAGTGGCGGCGCATCCGTCACCGTTTCCCGTTGGAAACCAGCACCACCGTGTCGCTAATGTTTTCAATGGTGATGAATGAATGAATATAGGATAGAAGCAGTGTCTAGGTGATCGTTGGTTGTCATGAGCTTGGTGGGCCGAAAGGCCTGTTTCCATTGCTGTATCTCCAAACTAAACAAGTGTCATCAGTAACCAAGCTGAGCCTGAGTGCTAAAATGGTTAAAAACTCAACAGTTAAAAGCTGAGGTATACATGATATTTTGTAAATGGATTTTATTTTCTTATCTCAGATTTCATTTGATAGCAGTACTTTAAAATATAAGATTTATACTACCCTATTGATAATTATGGATTATCTGTCAGCAGAAGGTCTTCCAGAGTACACTGTAATAAATGGGTAATTTGCTCAGCCAGAACCTCAGCTAAAGGGCCGGTCAATACAGTTTGCTGCCGGTAAAATTTAACCTCAGAGTACTCCATTGATGAGATCCACGGGAAGCAAGGGATTAGATTGCTGCGGCCCTGATGGAGATCTTTGCATTTTTGTTAAAGTACTTCTCCTAGTTAAGAAGGGCAGCACCTATAAGACTGAGAAGTCTGAAGACGGGTTCCATCTTGAAATGTCATCTGTCCATTCCCTCCACAGGTGCTGCCTAACCCCGCTGAGTTCCTCCATCACTTTGAGTTTTCCTCAAGTTTGAGGAGGAAGATTTTGCAGAATTCAACTAAAGGTAAAACATATACAGTAAATGATGTCAATGAATGTTGATGACAGAGGGAGCCAGGGCTTCAAGATCATAGTTCCCTGAAAGTGGCAACATGGTTAGCAAGGTGATGAAGCAGGCAAATGGCATTCTTGTCTTGATAGAATACGAAATTGAATCTAAAAATTGGGATGTTGTGTTGCAACTTTATAAAACACTGGTTAGAACCGCACTTGGGTGATTGTATGTGGCTCTTGTCTCCAAACTATGGGAAGAAACATAGAAACATAGAAAATAGGTGCAGGAGTAGGCCATTCGGCCCTTCAGCCCTTCGAGCCAGCACCGCCATTCATTGTGATCATAGCTGATCGTCCCCTATCAATAACCCATGCCTGCCTTCTCCCCATAACCCTTGACTCCACTAGCCCCTAGAGCTCTATCTAACTCTCTCTTAAATCCATCTAGTGACTTGGCCTCCACTGCCCTCTGTGGCAGGGAAATCCATAAATTCACGACTCTCAGTTTTTTCTCACCTCAGTCTTAAATGAGGGATGGGGACATGGAAGGATACGATTACGTTTATGAGAGTGCAGATGCGATTCACCAGGATGTTGCCTGCATTGGAGGGCGTTAGTAATGAGGTGAGACAAAATATGCTGGGTTTTTTTTCCCCTGGTGTGCAGGAGGTTGATAGGTAGAAACATAGAAAATAGGTGCAGCAGTAGGCCATTCGGCCCTTCGAGCCTGCACCGCCATTCAATATGATCATGGCTGATCATCCAACTCAGTATCCTGTACCTGCCTTCTCTCCATACCCCCCCGATCCCTTTAGCCACAAGGGCCACATCCAACTCCCTCTTAAATATAGCCAATGGAACCTAATTTATATATATTGCAACAATCACCTTTTAAAATAGTGAATGAAAAATTTAAATACTTAGGAATTTATGTGACCAAGAAATATACTTCTTTATTTAAATCAAAATTCGTACCTTTACTTAATAAATTGCATAAGAATATTCAATATTGGAAAACACTTCCCATTTCAATGTTCGGTAAAATTAATGCTATTAAAATGATTTTCCTCCCTCAACTTCTATACCTCTTTCAATCAATTCCGATATATCTCCCTAAAAATGTCTTTAAAAAAGTCGACTCTTTTGTAACAAGTTTTATTTGGGATTATAAGAATCACAGAATAAGTTAAAAACACTTATGTAAACCCAAGATGAATGGAGGATTAGTCTTATCAAATTTCTTATTTTATTTCTGGGCAGTCAATGTCAAAAACTTAAATTTCTGGTTGGAAGATATGGATCAACAACCAGACTGGTTAAAGATGGAAAAGGAGGATTGTCTGCCATTTGATATTGGCCTGATTCTGCTAACTCCTACAAAAATTGAATAAAAAAATCTATAGTGAAAACCCAATAATACATAGTGGTTTTCGAATTTGGAAAAAAAAAGACATTAAAATTGGATAATTTATCTCTTTCGCTCCCTATTGCAAATAACCCTTCATTTGAGCCTTCAGTATTGGATAAAGGTTTTGCACAATGGAAAAATTATGGAATTAAAAAGATGGGACATCTTTATAGAAAAGGTGTGTTCCTCTCGTTTCAGGAGGTACAACAGAATTATGGATTACATTCAAATAATTTTTTTAGATATTCACAACTGAAAGATTATGTTAAATCACATACACAAGAATATAGAACTAGAGAGCCAGAGATTCTAGATGAATGTTTGAATAAACACCCCAACACAGTCAAATTGATATCTTACATTTATAATATTCTTTTAGATAGAGAGAATCTGTCGACGGAATTACATAGACAAGCATGGGAAAATGAATTAGTTCAACCCATAACGAATGATATTTGGGATGAAAGTCTACAACATATACATCAATGTTCGTTAAACGCCAGACATTCTTTAATACAATTTAAAATATTACATAGATTGCATTATTCTAAAACAAAATTAAATAGAATTTTTCCTAATATTTCTCCTATCTGCGATAAATGTCAATATTCTGAGGCTAATTTAACCCATACCTTTGTAAGTTGCATAAAAATTAAAATATTTTGGGTGGATATTTTTTTAATTATTTCCGTAGTGGTTAATACTCAACTGGAGCCCGATCCTAAATTAATAATATTGGGCATATCTGAACAATACCTAAAACTTACAATAAACCAAAGAAATGTCCTCGATTATAGTATAATAACTGGGAAAAAATTAATATTAACATTTTGGAAAAACCCTGCATCCCCCACAATCAAAACGTGGATTATGGAGATGTCGGAGACCTTAAATCTGGAAAAAATTAGATTTGTCTTAATTGACAAACCAGAATTAGTTACTAGAATATGGTCTCCGTTCATAGATTATTTGAAGGGGTAGAATGGGCCGTCGCTGATACCCAGGACTAGATGAATAGTTATGTTTTTTTATCTACGGACCTATCTCCTAAGTTGTATTATGGATAGTTTATTCTATTTTTCTAATTTTCTTTTCTTTTTCTTTATTTTTTCTATCTATTAAAAAAAAAGCCAATGAACTGGCCTCAACTACCTTCTGTGTCAGAGAATTCCACAGATTCACCACTCTCTGTGTGAAAAATGGTTTTCTCATCTTGGTCCTAAAAGACTTCCCCCTTATCATTAAACTGTGACCCCTTGTTCTGGAATTCCCCAATATCAGGAACAATCTTCATGCATCTAGCCTGTCCAACCCCTTAAGAATTTTGTAAGTTTCTATAAGATCCCCTCTCAATTTTCTAAATTCTAGCGAGTACAAGCCGAGTCTGGCGAACCTTCTCTGTACTCACTATGGCAAGAACGTCTTTCCTCAGATTAGGAGACCAAAACTGTACACAATGCTCCAGGTGTGGTCTCACCAAGACCCTGTACAACAGCAGTAGAACCTCCCTGCTCCTATGCTCAAATCCTTTTGCTATGAATGCTAACATATCATTTGCTTTCTTCACTGCCTGCTGCACCTGCATGCCTACTTTCAATGACTGGTGTACCATGACACCCAGGTCTCGTTGCATCTCCCCTTTTCCTAATCAGCCACCAAGGTAACCTGATAGAGGTATTCAAAATTATAAGAGACATTGATATACAGTGGCTTGCAAAAGTTTTCATACCCCTTGAACTTTTCCACATTTTGTCACGTTACAACCACAAACGTAAATGTATTTTATTGCGATTTTATGTGAGACCAACACAAAGTGGTGCATAATTGTGAAGTGGAAGGAAAATGATACATGGTTTCCAAATTTTATTACAAATAAAAAAACTGAAAAGTGTGGCGTGCAAAAGTATTCAGCCCCCCTGAGTACCCCAATAAAACTTTGTAGAACCACCTTTCGCTGCAATTACAGCTGCAAGTCTTTTGGGGTATGTTTCTACCAGCTTTGCACATCTAGAGACTGAATTTTTTACCCATTCTTCTTTGCAAAATAGCTCAAGCTCAGTCAGATTGGATGGAGAGTGTCTGTGAACAGCAATTTTCAAGTCTTGCCAGAGATTCTCAATTGGATTTAGGACTGGACTTTGACTGGGCCATTCTAACACATGAATATGTTTTGATCTAAACCATTCCATTGTAGCTCTGGCTGTATGTTTAGGGTCGTTGTCCTGCTGGAAGGCGAACCTCCGCCCCAGTCTCAAGTCTTTTGCAGACTCTAACAGGTTTTCTTCCAAGATTGCCCTGTATTTGGCTCCATCCATCTTCCCATCAACTCTGACCAGCTTCCCTGTCCCTGCTGAAGAAAGGCATCCCCACAGAATGATGCTGCCACCACCATGTTACACAGTGGGGATGATGTGTTCAGGGTGATGCGCAGTGTTAATTTTCCGCCTCACATAGTGTTTTGCATTTAGGCCAAAAACTTAAATTTTGGTCTCATCAGACCAGAGCACCTTCCACCACATGTTTGCTGTGTCCCCCACATGGCTTGTGGCAAACTGCAAACGGGACTTCTTATGGCTTTGTTTCAACAATGGGTTTCTTCTTGCCACTCTTCCATAAAGGCCCGATTTGTGGAGTGCACGACTAATAGTTGTCCTGTGGACAGATTCTCCCACCTGAGCTGTGGATCTCTGCAGCTCCTCCAGAGTTACCATGGGCCTCTTGGCTGCTTCTCTGATCAATGCTCTCCTTGCCCGGCCTGTCAGTTTAGGTGGACGGCCATGTCTTGGTAGGTTTGCAGTTGTGCCATACTCTTTCCATTTTTGGATGATGGATTGAACAGTGCTCCGTGAGATGTTCAAAGCTAGGGATATTTTTTTATAACCTAATGCTGCTTTAAACTTCTCCACAACTTTATCCATGACCTGTCTGGTGTGTTCCTTGGGCTTCATGATGCTGTTTGTCATTAATGTTCTCTAACAAACCTCTGAGGCCTTCACAGAACAGCTGTATTTATACTGATTAGATTACACACAAGTGGACTCTATTTACTAATTAGGTGACTTCTGAAGGCAATTGGTTGCACTGGATTTTATTTAGGGGTATCAGAGTAAAGGGGGCTGAATACTTTTGCACGAACATAGAAATCCTTAAAATGATATCTTACCCTGCCACAAATTTCACAATATTTTGATATCTGATGTCAGATTCAGGTTATACCAGGTGCTATGGGAATAATTTTCCTCCAATCAATCTAGAAAATATTAGAGAACATTATATCATAACCATGACATTGCTGATTGGGAATAAAGTCTGAAATAAAAATTGTAAACGTAAATAAACTAATGACAAGGTTACTTCAAAGAACGTATAAAATGAAGTTCAGAAATGTGTTCAAAGCCCTATTGCATTTTAGTATCCATAACAGCTTAACTCTCATTCTTCCATGAGAGGGCATTCCCGTTCTTGTGTAAAATATGCATTGCATTTTATAATGTCATAGAGTTGTGCAGCAGACACCACATCCATGCTGATCTTCATGCCCAAATACATGGGTTTAGAAAATATATCTATTTTCCAGTCACGGTGATATATCTATTTTCCAGTTAAATTTGGAAACGTTCCTGGATTTACCAGCATCTATCTGAGAATATGTTACTTTTTAAAGTAACAGGCAGGGAATATTAATAGAATATTGACTGGCCTTGAGGGGGATACGACATATATTGCCTGAAGTAGATTCATATTGCCCGAGTCGAAGACGAGGGCAATATGGATCTAGTGAGGGCAATATATGTCGTATCCCCCGAAAGAGGACAGTCAATATTGTTATTATTACCCATATCAGACATCTAGAGGAAAATCTGAACATCTCAGCTCGGCGGACTTCCACGTAAAATTTAACCAAAATGGACGCGGCAGTCTTCCTGTCTGCCGTTTGAATATTCTAAATTTCCCACGCAGCGTCACGTTGCCAAGTTCCCGGATGTGAGACCAGGGGAATATAAGACTATATTCCCCGCTGTTTTAACAGGTAAAGTCCATAGGCGTTCGCAAGAAAGGGGAATACAAGAAAATATTCCCCTGTTACCCCTGCTGGCAGTAAAAACGAAGGGAATACAATTTTGTAAAAGCATACCTCAGATGTGTGATATGGGTAATAATAACTAATAGATCATTTTAAACAGACACAATGATTTGCATTTCCGCATTAAATATGTTACCTCCATTGATTGATTTGTTTAATCATACCTATCTACTAAGAGTCATACAGCTTGGAAACAGGCCCTTTGGCCCAACTCATCCATGCTGACCAATCTAAGGTGGTCCTCATTTGACAGCAATTTATCCATATCCCTCTAATCCTTTACGATCCACATTTCTGTCCAAATAGTTTTTAAATGTTATTATTTGTGCGGAAAAGCGGTAGTTCAGGTTACTATTAAATCTTCTCCTTTCATATTAAACCTATTCCCTCTGCTTCTTGATTCCACAACACTCATGCTCCACATAATTTTATACACCTCTATAAGATCACCCCACAGTCTCTTATGCTCCATGGAATAAAGTTCTACCCTATACAACCTTTCCCTATAACTCAGTCATTTGAATCCTGGCAACATCCTTGTAAATCTTTTCTGCACTCTTTCCATTTAATGGCTTTTTTTCTATAGCTGGGTGATTAAAGCTGAACATAATAGTTCAAGTGCGGCCCTGTCCTATTTCCCGAGTAGATTGAAGTTTGCCCTCGCCCACATAGGGTTCTCTATATATATTGCCCTAGGAAACTTTCCTGAACACACTTTATAAATTCCACTCCATCTTAACCCTTAGCATTATACCAGTCCCAGACTACATTAGTTAGTAAAGATAAAATCCCTACTTTGCCAACCATATTATTCTTGCAACTTTTCACACAATCTCACCGCATGCATGTATTTGTTCCTCTAATTCCCATTGATTGCTTGGAACCTAGAGTACAATCTCAACAATGTGATCATCCCCTTCTTATTTCTCCATTCCTCTGAAAGACCTTGGTGGATGTTTGCTCAGTAATTTCATCTTGGACTGCTATTGTGATTTTCTCAATCAAAAATACGACTCCCCTCCCTCTCCTTCTTGCCTGTCTGCAGCACCTGTACCCTGGAACATTAAACTGCCAGTTTTGTCACTCCTTAAGCCAGGTTTGTGTAATATCTCACCTACCTATCCATGGGCTGTGATCATCTGCCTTCCCCTTTGTGATTTTGGCATTGAAATAAATGCAGTTGAACAACTGTCTTTTCTTGCTCTGTGGCATGTTCCTATCTGTCATGTCTACTTAACTTGCTGTAATTGACCTACATCCATTTCCAGGCTCTCATCTATATCACGATTGCTTTGAATACTAACCCCTTGCCGATTTAGAGTAAAACCTCTCCAGTACCACTAGTAAATCTGACCACCAGGATAGTGGTGTCCCTCCAGTTTGGGTGCAACTTGTCCCTGTTGTACTTGTCCCTCTGTTCCAGATGATGTCTCAAAGATCGAAACATCTGGTATCCCTGCCCACTGCACCAAGTCTTCAGCCCCCATTCATCCCTGCTATCTGCTTATTCTGGTCCTCATTAGCAGGTGGCATTGTGAAGTCAAACCAGGGCAGGATCTTTCACAGCGACTTGCAGGGGCTTGGGGACAATTGTAGAGCAGAGGGATCTAGGTACATTGTGTCCTGAAAACAGCATTATAGGTAGGTAGTGTTTTAAAGGCTATTGGTACATTGACTTTCATCAGTCAAGGTATTAACTATAAAAGTTGGGACATTATTTTACATATGTGCAAGATGTCGGTGAGGCCTCGTTTAGAGTACTGTGTTTATCTTTGGTTAACCTGCTATAGGAAGGGTGTCATTAAGCTGCATAGAGTGCAGACCCCAGGCTGAGACTTTATTCCTTGGAGCACAGGTCGAGTGGTGATCTTACAGAATCATTATGGGAATATATAGGATGAATACATAGAGTCTTTTACCCAGTGTTAGGGAATCAAGAACCAGGGGAAATGGGTTTAAGGTGAGAAGGGCTAGGAACCTGAGGGACAACTATTTCGCACTGAGGGTGGTTCAAATATGGAACAAGCTGCCAGAGGCAGGTACTATAACAACATTTAAAATACATTTGGAAGGGTAAATGAAAGGGAAAAGTTTTGAGGGATATGGGCCAAATGCGGGGAAAGGGGACAAACTTAGATGGGCATCTTGGCTGGCATGTACGAGTTGGGCTAAAGAGCCTGTTTCCATGCTGTCTGACTCTCACTCTAATCCAGAGATTACTACCCTCCAGTTCTGCTTTTTTAACCTTTTGCCTAACGCCCAATGTGCACTCTGCAGGATCTCATCCCTATGTCTGGCTATGTCATTTGTACCAGTGTGCACAACAGCTTGTGGCTGCTCACCTCCCCCCTTGAGAATATTCTGTGAAAAACATATTTATTGTTCTAGCTATTTTTATTGAATTTCATCAATTGATTGCCATCTACTCAATATTTTGTCAGCTGAATGTATATCTATATTTGTGCATTCACAGCATAGTTCCACCAACTCCTGTCATCCTGAATTTAAAATTGATGATCGCTGTCGGAACTAAATCACCCAGAGTATTAAAGATAGCCTACCATTAAGGAAATTGGCAGATGTGTATAACTTTTAAATCTATTGAGTATAAGAAAGCACACATGAGCTGACAAAATATTCTTTCAGCATTTATTGTTATGGACTCTGCCCAGTTTATTCAACCTCCTGAGAAAGATTGTGATTTAGCTGCCCAGGAATTCAATTTCACTCTGACAGTCCTGAAAGTTAACCCATCATTCTCCAGAAAATTAAGCCAACCATGCTTTTCTATTCCAGCCTCAGGTGCTTTCCCAAGCTTCCCATCATTGTTCTTGCGCACAATTATCTTTATCTTAAGGTAATAGTTCTTTTGAACATTATAAGGATTTGAGCTTCGCAAGGATAATTGTTTTTTCTATGATTTCCCACTGCGATGTGACGATGAAAGGACAGTATGCTATTAGATTGAAAGTGAACAAAACTTTCCAAACTGTCCTGGACAAATGCTAGGTTCCTTCCCCCACTTCATTAAGACATTATCATTTCTTGGATGTTACATGAGTGGCACAGAGGCGCAGCGGTAGAGTTGCTGCCTTTCAGCGCCAGAGACCCGGGTTCGATCCTGACTACGGGCGCTGTCTGTATGGAGCTTGTGCGTTTTCCCCGTGACTTGCGTGGCTTTTCTCCGGGTGCTCCAGTTTCCTCCCACACACCAAAGGCAGACAGGTTTGTAGGTTAATTGGCTTTGGTGTAATTGTAAATTGTCCCCAATGTGTGCAGGATAGTTGGAGGATTGTTGGTCGGTGTGGACTCAGTGGGCTGAAGGGCCCATTTCCGCGCCGTATCTCTAAACTGAACTAATAGAGGTCACAACACCTAGCCCTGACCATGCTGCCTACCTGCCATCGAAACAGAGTTTGGTATTGGTATATAATTTCAAGAGTGCTGAGATGCTGCGAAACACATTGCTTTGCATGCATTCCAGTCAATTCATACCATTGAGACACTAGAGACTGCAGATGCTGAAGTCATATCATACATAAGTACAAACAAACCACACATGAGTACAACAAGTAATACAAAAAGATAAAGGAAAACAGAGTGCATAATATAGCGTTTCAGGCAAGTTTTCTTCATTTCCGAGACACTGGGGACAGACACATTGTAAGCTGTCCCTGCCAGTCCCTGTGTGAAAGTCCTACCTTAATGAGTTTGGAACTTGATTTTTCCTCTTGTTGCTAGCATCATTACACCAGATAAAACAACATTACCATTGTACCTGTACCTCACCGCACCTGTACATATAACAATAAACTTAATTTGACGAGACTTGACATCTATAAACAAAGACAAACAGTAGAATTATCATGCCAGTGAAAGTCGAGATGCAATTTTTGCAACCACATCAATTCAATCTTGCTTTTTAGATTCCCTGATTACAATGTAAAATCTCTGGTCTGCTTAAATCAATAACATCTGTAAATTAAGATGCTTTACTACAGTTCACCTGTTGCCATGCTAGTCAATTAATAAAATTAAATAGTTATAGCTGGCTTGTTTAAATTGTGGAAAGTATCTGACATTATTGCAAGCAATTGAATAAAAAGAACCCCAGATTAATAGGCCCAATAAATGTTGCCCAATAAATGGAGGGAATCGTGCAGCAGTTTCCACATTCCAAATGTTGTATTTGCTCAGCTGAATATAATCCATCACCTACAACAGAAGTAAAACCAGTCCATGCTAAAAACACTCAGAATTGGTGGCAATTTTACTTCGGAGTAGTTTGAAGACCCCGCCAACACGCATGCGCGACATATCGTCGACCGCATGCGAAGCGACAGGCAGGGAGGAGGGTCGCTCCTCCACCGGAACGGGCCTGCAGGTAAGGAACAACTAACCCGAGGTCGTTTTTTTCTTTCAGGGACTCTGTGGGACAGAGTACCCCACCAACGGGCCGCCTCGAGAGACTGACTGCAGACCGCGGGACGCAGGCAGTCAGCGGCGGCAGAAACAGACCGGAAGTTGGGCAGCCCGTTGACCCGGCAGGGTCCGGGCTCTGAGACTCGCCGTTCGCAGGTAGCGACGGCAGAGCGGCGGCCCCGACTCGACACCGCAGCCCGCAGGAACACCGCGGACTGGCAGCATCACTACACACCGGGAAGTCGGGCAAGCCCGTTGACCCAGGAGGGTCCGGGCTCGAAGACCGCCATCGGTAGTGAAGGCAGAGCAGGAGCTTCGACTCAACGCCGCAGCCCGCAGGAATACCGCGGACTGACGGCAACGCTACCCGGTAGAGGTAGCAAAGACAGAGCCGGGGCCCCGACTCAAATGCTGGGCTGCCATGTGCCTACCTAAAATGTCTTCTAAGCACCACTGTCGGAAGTGGGCAAGCCCATTGACCCGGCGAGGTCCGGGGTCACAGACTTGCCGTTTGCGGCAGTCTATATTCCCGCATGAGCAGTTGGGGAGCACTACCTCCTACATGGCACACTCCAGCAGGAGTCTGGTCACCATGGGTCTCCGAGCAGACCCACTGCAGTACCCTTTACAGGGCTGCCAAATACTCACCCTCTTCACAGGGGAGCATAAGGAGTCAGGTCTAGGCTGACACTGAAGAAGGGAATCGCATTACGCAACGTCTGACTGGGGGCGGAGCGCTGCTCCACCAGGGGCCAAACCTGAAGGTATGTTTTTTAAAACTTTTTCCCAGGTTATGTTTGCAGGGATCTCTGTAAGCTTCTGTGGTTCTGCTAAATTTGGGCAAAGTCCGGACGGGCCGCGGAAGACCCTTTATGGACCGCAAGGAACCCCAGTCACGGACCACAGGGAATCCCGGTCACGACCTCGGAGAATCCCACCCATGGACCGTGGGGAACCCGCTACAGAGACATCGGAATGCGGGTAGCGGGCGGCGGTCGAGTTTGCTTTTTTGAGTCGCTGGCGTTGGGTTTCTGTATTGTTTAAATCCCTAACAGAAACTTTGTAATGGAGAGAAGGAGCAAAAAGAAGGCTGCTTTCAAGCATGCCATTGAAAACATCGGGACTTCGGAGCGAGGTCGGCGGCCAACATCCCCGGAGCTGACCATTGATTTTCCGGCAGCACCCGTACCTCGGGCCGGGTAGACAGCGCGGAAGTCAGGGAGCCCCACTCAGTCGGGACTCGACTCTCCACCGCCACAGTCCAGGCAACTGAGAACTGGCGGGAGGACCGCGCGGGAGCAGGGTAGCCAAGACCCCGACTCCCCACCGCTTCAGTCCGCAGACTAGCAGCTAAAAAAGTGCGGAAATCAGAGAGCCCCGTTCTAACGGCAGGCCCCGGCTCACCGCCTCAGTCCGGAAGACCACGGACAGGTGGCAAATCCGCACCAAGTCGAGTAGTCCCGCTGGAGCAGCTGTCACTGACTTTCCGCCGCATCAGTCCGGAAGACCTCGCTCTAGCGGCAGGCCCGCGCGGATGTCGCGTAGCCCCGCTGGAGAGGCTGGCACCGACTCCACACCGCCTCAGTCCGGAAGACCGCGGACTGGCGGCAGATCTACAAGGAAGTCGTGTAGCCCCGCAGGAGCGGCAGGCACCGACTCTCCACCGCCTCAGTCCAGAAGCCATGGACTGCCAAGCCTAGCAAATCCGCGCGGGAGTCATGCAGCCCCGCTGGAGCGGTTGGCACCGACTCTCTACCGCATCAGTCCTAATGACATCACTCCGACGGGGTGCGGGCTGGCGGTAATGACCCCATTGATTCTGCAGAATCTGGGGAAGATGACCCGCCGGTTGCAGATGCAACGGCGATCGCATAGCCCGCATGGAGCGGATGATGGAGCAGCTGCTCCAGAGGGACCTACTCCTGCAGGAGCATGCGTCCCGTGGATCATTCAGGTCCACGACAGGCCCTTTCCAGGGATGTCCAACATCTCTCCCCCCTCAGAAGGGAGGGGCAGAAGTCAGGGATTGGCTAAACTGGAAGAGAGGTTGACCGTAGACCCTAAGTTGCATGGGATACAGGAAGAGGAACTTCTGGGGATGGTGTCAAAATTCACACATTCATCCCAGAAAGGGCATCCACTTCAACCACGGCTAGCGGCTTGTATCAATTACCTGACCACACGCCAGGTTCAGGAACAGGTCAATCGACATGACGGAAGAGCAGCAGGATGCCTTAGCCCTGCTCTGTAATCAATACAAAATCAATTCTTCAGGATAAGCTCTATCGGGCCCACGCTCAACCCCAAATTTGCGGGGTTGTGTAAAACTAGCGCTACGCCGTCACCAAGCTTGTTGTTTGGGGATGACCTTCCCAAACGGGTCAAAGACCTAGACGAGGAAGCTAAGGGCATGATCAAACCACCTTCCTCCAGCAGGCCACCCACCATGTCGATGGCAGCATCCATATGCAACACCCAACAGGCCCCGGTTTCACCCTGATAGGGAGACGGGTGCAAACCCAAAGGTCGCGCCTCACCCACAGAGGTCTTTTTTAGACCAAGGCCAGAGCAACCCGCTTGGAAAATGCGTCAACCCCACACCAGGGTGCCACAACACCCCAAGAACCAATTAACGGAAGGCCAAGCCCCACCGGTAACCATGGAGGTAACGGGGTCTGGTTCCAAAATTCAATGACAACACCAGATATCGACCTCTTTGTGTCCAGATTAACCATCAGATTCCTCGGCATGGTGCAGGAACCATGGGTGCAGATTCCTAAATGCCCGAACCTCCGGACACATCCCATATCAGGGGAGAGTCATCCGTGCCATGGTCATCTGAACCTGTTGGCTTGCAGATTCTGAAGAGACCTTTGCTGGAACTCGGACTGTCGAACAGGACCATGGACATCATCACGGCACCTTGCAGAGAGTCCACTAGGGGGCGTTACCTTACCCATGTAAGGAAATGGGAGGTCTTCTGTTCCAGGACTAATATCACCTACGACTCTGCCACCATCACAGATGTGCTGGAATTCCTCGCGGGCCTTCACTATGATGAGGGCTTCAGCTACAGTACCATCAATAGTGCTAGAAGTGCATTCTCGTCCTACCTCAGACTTGGAGTGGGATTCCATCCATTGGTGTCGAAACCTATGAGGGGTATTTTTTAATTACAATCCTTCTGAGACCACGATACACTGTGACCTGGGATATATGGGTAGTGTTGACCCTACTCAGGAGTTTGTCACCAGTTTCGGCACTCCCACTTGTAAACTCACCTATAACGTGGTGATGTTGTTGACACTCATTATAGCACAGCAGGTCCAGACCCTCCACAAACTGAAATTGGACAGGATGGTCTCGACCCCCACCAAGGTAACCTTTTTTATAGACGAGTCACTTAAACATCATAGATCTGGAACAACCGATCTTAAATTGGAATTCCACGCATATCCCATTGATGTACGCCTCTGTATAGCCACCCATCTCCGACATTATATCAAAGTCACTCAAAATTTAAGGGGAATGGAAACAGGTCTATTTATCAGTTTATCGCCTGCACTACAGGGTAACTGTGCAGACTTTCCAGGTGACTCAGGGAGGTGTTGGATGCAGCAGGGGTAGACATTGACATTTTAAATCATTCTACCAGGGTTGCGTCTGCATCAGCGGCGAGTGCCATTGAGGTCCCATGGACCATGTCCTCGCAACAGCAGGCTGGGCCAGTGAAAGCACGTTTCAACGGTTTTATAATAAACCTGTGGCCACTCCTGCGACGTTTGCATATACTGTTTTAAGTTTCTGTTCCCTGAACGGTTCCTGAACTCAGGGGTTTTTTGTTTGTATTAATAAAAACATTCTTGTTTTTCAGCTCTGTTACAAATCTGAAATACGTTAACACACTTCCTCCATCAGTTATTACGGCTGTGTGTGAGCATGGATGTGGTCCAGGGCATGAAATCACAGAGCTTTGAAATCTTCACGAAGTCACTCACGTGACTCCGAAATAAAATAGTAAGATTAAACGAGAACTTACCAGTTTGAAGTTTGATCCTTATTTTATGAGGAGTTACGATGAGGGATTTCGTGCCCCCCGCTCCCAACCCTCTATCACAAGGTCAACTGGTATATGGTTTCTCTTAATCTTACTGTCTCCAGTCAGTGCTGCTATCTGTGATTTCACACCGCTGCTTTGAAGAATGTCGCGCATGCCTACTGGCCGGGTCTTCACGAAATCCCTCATTGTCACAGGTAAGTTTAAACCTGCAAGGTAAGTTTTAAACTTATTCCCAGGTTGTGTTTTCTTTTTGCAGGATTCTCTGTTCACAGAGTCTTCCTGCTGAATTTCGTGGGCGAATCTTTCATGGACCGCGGGGAATCCCAGTCAGACCGCAGTGAATCCCTGTCATGACCTCGGGGAATCGGGACCACGGACCGCGGGGAACCCACTACTGAGACCGCGGAAGTGCGGGTAGTGGCCGGCGGTCGACTTCGCTTTCGAGTCGCTGGCGGTAGAGCAAACTGTCTGACTCAGAGCAAAAATCCTGACATAGGTCCGTAGGAGGAGCCATGTCAGTGCAGCTATCCTCAGGGACCTGCGGCAGCACCTGTTCTCAGGGCTGCCTACGAATCTCCCTTTCTGTGGAGGGGAGTGCGAGTGGTCAGTGTGTAACTGACTTCAAATGCAACGTATGTCCGTGGAACATACTGGAGCACATGCATATGGCTCCAAGGAAATACTCGCAAACGAAAGGGTTACTGCCATGGGCAGAAAACCCGGAAGGGGCCAGAGTTCCCCTCACGGCCGGCAGTGAACAGCGCTATCAGGGGTGACATTGGAGAAAAGCAAGCAGCCGCCAAAGCTTCTCTTCAGGTAAGGCTTATTCCAACAGGTATACCTGAATGAGGGAGCAAAAGCTGTCGGATCAATCAAGGTACCAATGGCGAACAAAGCTTCATCGTTTCAGCGATGACACACCCGACGCCTCATTGGCAGTAAGCAGTTCACTGAAGCTGATGGCAGCTTGAAAGCTGGGCAGAGGTCTTTCAGGCCAAGGTCCAAGCCGGTCTCAGGAAGTATGGAATCCACACACCCTACCAGTCCTACTCTTCAATCAAGGACCGGAATAGAACCCACATCAGGAGCCCTTGGGCTTGCCATACGATCACCGGTAGCCATGGAGGTAGGTGGGTCTGGTTCTTCCGAAACATGGGGTATGTGGACCATTTAAAAGTTGGTAGTATTTACGCTTGTTTTTCTTTTGTACAGATGACAATGATCACATGAGATTCAGATTCATTGGTAACATGCGATTGGTTTATTTTTGCACAGTATACAAGAGCTCTAAGCATGGCTTGGAATTAGGGCCAGAGTTGCCTTTCCAGGCAGGCTCAGTGTGACGGCCAGGATTGCCTTCTGAGACAAGCTCGGAAATATGGCCAGAGTTGTCTTTCGAGACAAGCTCTGAAATATGGCCAGAGTTGTCTTTCAAGGCAGGCCCAGTATTATGGCCAGAGTTGTCTTTTGAGGCAGGCTCAGTATTATGGCCAGAATTACCTTCGGGAATTTGGTCAAAGTTGTCGTTCGAGGTAGGCATGGAATTATGGCAGGTGTGGCCTGTTCATTGTGAATGGAGGATGTCGGTTCATCTTTGATTTAACTCGGATGTGCAACAGAGACTTTTTAGAATGTGGAATCTTGTTCCTGTTAAACAACTGATTTCCATTCTCAGAGATCATTGGAGACATTTGAATGTGACAATGATAACAGTTAAAGTGTTGCAAAATGGGCTAACTTCAGCTCCCAGGTTATTTACCAAATTATTAAACCAGTGCTTGGAATGCCAAAAGCTCAAAAACACTTGTTCAGGCTTATCTGGATGGTATTTTTTTTTTCTTTTTTTAATAATAAAAGAACAGTGAGAGAAAAAATAAATAAAGAGTGTCGGAATAGATAGACAAGCGAGTAGAAACAGAAAGCAAAAGAAATAAAGGACAGAGATGAGAAGCTAAAAGATTGAAAGAAAAGGAGAAAGTAAAGAAAAGAGAGATTAGGAGAGATCTACCTATCTCGTATTTTTGCCCATCCGTCACCCAGTTCTAAACCATTTAATTTCTAAGGTTATGTTATGTTGCACCATATGCTTGTAAAAAGTTGATAAAAGGAGACCAAATCTTTAAGAATTGGTCTACTTTGCCTAGTAGGAAGAATCTCATTTCTTCAAGATGTAGCGTTTCAGACATGCTTGAGATCCACATTTTGAATGTTGGCGTAGGTGCGTTTTTCCAAAATTTAAGTATGTTTTTTTGCTGTTATTAGTTCATAATTAAGAAAAGATTCTTGGAATATAGTTAGTTTACTTCCCTCTTCCATTGATCCAAAGATAATCAATTCTGTATTGGGGTTCAATTTTGTGTTAAATAGTTTTGTAAAAATTCCAAAAATTTAATTCCAAAATTTATACAGTTTTGTACAAGAGACAAAGGAATGTGCTATAGTGGCATTTTGAGTTAAACATTTGTCGCAGATGGGGGAAACATTTGAAAATATTTTATTCAGTCTTGTTTTCGAATAATACAATCTATGTAAAATTTTAATTTGAATTAGGTTATGTCTTACATTCATTGAACATTTGTTTACATATAATAAATTTTTATCCCATCTATCGTTTGGAATTTTTTATCAATAACTCTTGTTCCCAGTCTCTTCTAATTGCCTCTGTTGTTGGTGTTTCTATATTTAGAACTATATTATATAAGTAAGATATTAAATTGCTTGATTCTGCCTTTCTATTCATTCCTTCCTCCAATAAATCTGGGGTTAAAGTTTGATATCCTTGTATATACTTTTTCAAATAATCTTGAATTTGAAGGTATTTGAAATATTGATTACTTTTCAAATTATATTTTAGTTGTAATTGTTGGAATGATAAAAAATTTCCCATTTCATACATATCTCCCATCGTTTTAATTCCTATTCTTTCCCAATGGATAAATGTTTTATCAATAATGGATGGTTTGAATGAGGGATTATTAGCTATTGGAGAAAGAAGCGATAATTTTCTTAATTTTAAAGTTAATTTTATTTGTTTCCAAATTCGTATTATACTATGAATAGTTGGATTCTTCTTGTATATTGTTCAGTTTTATCGGGGAAAGAAGGATTGGTCCTATATTATAAGGGGAACAATCCTCTTTCTCCATTCTTATCCAATCTACCTGTTGGGCAGAACTGTCCAACCAGTAGATTATATTTTTAATATTCACTGCCCAATAATAATACAATAAGTTAGGGAGTGTCAGTCCCCCTGATTCTTTAGATTTACACAAGTGTTTTTTTTTAATTCTGTGTGATTTATAATCCCATATGAAATTTATAATATCAGAATCTAGTTTTTTAAAGAATTTTTTTGGTAAGTATATTGGTATTGATTGAAATAGGTACAATATTTGTGGTAAGAAGATCATTTTTATCGCGTTTATTCTGCCTATTAAAGACATCGGCAGTGTTTTCCAAAATTTAATCAACCCATTTAATTTAGTTAATAAAGGCATATAGTTTGCGTTGAGTAATGATTTTTAGTTCCTAGTAATTTGGATGCCCAAATACTTACATTTTTCTGTTGTAATTCTAAAAGGGAATTTCAACAGATGTGTTCGACTCTTTAGGTTTTATCGTCATAATTTCGCTTTTGTTCCAATTTACTCTATATCCTGAAAAAGAACCAAATTCCTCTATTAAATTTAGTATATTTGGTATGCTAATTTGCGAATTTGTAATATTTTAATAATATGTCATCTGCATATAATGAAATTTTATTATTTGAGTGTTTCAGAAGGCTCTATCACTAGTGCAAATAACAGGGGCGATAATGCGCACCCCTGCCTATTGCCCCTTGCTAATTGGAATTTCGGGGATAATATATTATTAGTCAGTATTCTAGCCGTCGGCTTATCATATAATAATTTTACCCATGAAATAAAATTATCTCCCATGTTAAATTTTTCCAATACTTTGAATAAATATTGCCAATCTACGTGATCGAAAGCTTTTTCTGCATCCAATGAAATAATTGCTAGTTCTTCTTCCGTATTAACCATATAACCATATAACAATTACAGCACGGAAACAGGCCCTCTCGGCCCTTCCAGTCCGTGCCGACCATTTGTTTTCCCCTAGTCCCATCTACCTGCACTCAGACCATACCCCTCCATTCCCTTCACGTCCATATACCTATCCACTTTACTCTTAAATGTTAAAATCGATCCTGCCTCCACCACTTCTGCTGGAAGCTGATTCCACACAGCCACCACCCTCTGAGTAAAGAGTTCCCCCTCACGTTACCCCGAAATCCTCTGTCCCTCAATTCTCATGTCATGCCCTCTTGTTTGAATCTTCCCTACCCTCAATGGGAAAAACGTATCCACGTCAACTCTGTCTATCCCTTTCATCATTTTAAAGACCTCAATCAAGTCCCCCCTTAACCTTCTGCGCTCCAAAGAATAAAGACCTAACTTGTTCAACCTTTCTCTGTAACATAGTTGCTGGAACCCTGGCAACATTCTAGTAAATCTCCTCTGTACTCTCTCTATTTTGTTGACATCCTTCCTATAACTAGGCGACCAAAATTGTACACCATACTCCAGAATTGGTCTTACCAATGCCTTGTACAATTTTAACATTACTTCCCTACTCCTATATTCAATGCTCTGATTTATAAAGGCCAGCACACCAAAGGCTTTCTTTAACACCCTATCTACATGCGATTCCACCTTCAGGGAACTATGCACAGTTATTCCTAGATCCCTCTGTTCCCTACCATTTACCATGTACGTCCTATTTTGATTTGTCCTGCCAAGATGTAGCACTTCACACTTATCAGCATTAAACTCCATCTGCCATCTTTCAGCCCACTTTTCCAAATGGCCCAAATCTCTCTGTAGATTTTGAAAATCTACTTCATTATCCACAACACCACCTATCTTAGTATCATCTGCATACTTATCCAATTTTCCACCCCATCATCCAGATCATTGATGTACATGACAAACAACAGTGGACCCAACACAGATCCCTGAGGCACCCCACTGGTCACCGGCTTCCAACCTGACAAACAGCCATCCACCATTACTCTCTGACATCTCCCATTCAGCCACTGTTGAATCCATCTTGCTACTCCGCCATTAACACCCAAAGATTGAACCTTCTTAACCAACCTTCCATGGGGAACCTTGTCAAAGGCCTTACTAAAATCCATATAGAGAACATCCAACTGCTTTACCCTCATCAATTTCCCTAGTTACCGCTTCAAAAAATTCAAGAAGGTTTGTCAAACATGACCTTCCAGGCACAAATCCATGTTGACTGTTCCCTGATCAGACCCTGTTTATCCAGATGCTTATATATATTATCTCTAAGTATCCTTTCCATTAATTTGCCCACCACTGACGTCAAACTAATAGGTCTATAATTGCTAGGTTTATTCTTTGAACCCTTTTTAAACAATGGAACAACATGCGCAGTACGCCAATCCTCCGGCACTATTCCCGTTTCTAATGACATTTGAAATATTTCTGTCATAGCTCCTGCTATTTCTACACTAACTTCCCTCAATGTCCTAGGGAATATCCTGTCAGGACCTGGAGACTTATCCACTTTTATATTTTTCAAAAGTGTCAGTACTTCCTCCTCTTTGAATCTCATAGTTTCCATAGCTACTCTACTCTTTCCCCTTAACTCACCGAGTTCAATATCCTTCTCCTTGGTGAATACCGAAGAAAAGAAATTGTTCAATATCTCCCCCATCTCTTTTGGCTCTTGCAGATACCTGTCCATTCTGGTTCTCTAATGGTCCAATTTTATCCCTCGTTATCCTTTTGCTATTAATATAGCTGTAGAAACCCTTTGGGTTTACTTTCACCTTTCTTGCCAAAGCAACCTCATATCTTCTTTTAGCCTTCCTAATTTCTTTCTTAAGATTCTTTTTACATTCTTTATACTCCTCTAGCACCTTATTTACTCCATGCCTCCTATAATTATTGTTGATATCTCTCTTTTTTCGAAATAAGTGTCCAATTTCCCTTGAAAACCATGGCTCTTTCCAATTTTTACTATTTCCTTTCAACCTAACAGGGACATAAAGATTCTGTACTCTTACAATTTCCCCTTTAAATGTCCTCCATTTCTCTTCTACATCCTTCCCATGAAACAAAGTGTCCCAATTCACTCCTTTAAAATCCTTACGCATTCCCTCAAAGTTAGCCTTTCTCCAATCAAAAATCTCTACCCTAGGTCCAGTTCTGACTCTCTCCATAATTATATTGAAACTAATGGTATTGTGAGCACTGGTCCCGAAGTGCTCACCAACGCATACCTCCGTCACCTGACCTGCCTCATTTCCTAACAGGAGGTCCAGCACTGCTCCTTCTCTGGTCGATACCTCTATGTACTGCTGCAAAAAACTATCCTGCACACATTTTACAAACTCCAAACCAACCAGCCCATTTACAGAATGTGTTTCCCAGTCTATTTTTGGAAAATTGAAATCTCCCTCAATCACTATCTTGTGCTTACCACTAATATCTGCTATCTCCCTACATATTTGCTCTTCCAATTCACGCTCCCCATTTGGCGGTCTATAATACACCCCTAAAAGTGTTGCTACACCATTCCCACTTCTCAGTTCCACCCAAATAGCCTCCCTAGACAAGCCCTCTAATCTATCCTGCCAAAGCACTGCTGTAATATCTTCTCTGACAAGCAATGCAACACCTCCCCCTCTGGTCCCTCCAATTCTGTCACACCTGAAGCAACGAAATCCTGGAATATTTAGTTTCCAATCACAGCCCTCCTGCAACCATGTTTCACTGATTGCCACAACATCATATTTCCAGGTGTCAATCCAGGCTCTAAGTTCGTCCACCTTACTTACAATGCTCCTAGCATTACAATATACACATTTTAGAAACCCACCATCCCTTATTTTCGGTCTATTATCTTTTTCATCTTTCTCGCCTACATTTTGGATCCGAGTGCTTCCCTTCTCTGCCTCTTGCCCCACACCCTGACCCCTAGCCCCCTCTACCCGAGTCCCTCCCCCCAGCCTTTCTAGTTTAAAGTCTCCCCAGTAGCCTTTGCAAATCTCCCTGCCAAGGATATTGGTCCCCCTCAGGTTCAAGTGCAACCCGTCCTTTGTGTACAGATCATGCCTTCCCCAAAAGAGGTCCCAGTGATCAAGAAACATGAATCCCTGCCCACTGCACCAGTCCCTCAGCCACGCATTTATCCTCCACCTCATTTCATTCCTACTATCACTGTCACGCGGCACAGGCAGTAATCCTGAAATCGTTACCCTTTTGGTCCTTCTCTTAACTTTCCCCCCAACTCCCTAAATTCTCCCTTCAGGACCTCGTCACTTTTTCTGCCTATGTCATTTACCTATGTGTACCACAACTCAGGCTCCTCTCCCTCCCTTATCAGAATCTTTTGGACACGTTCTGACACATGCGAGACCCTGGCACCAGGGAGGCAAACTACCATCCGGGTCTCCCGACTGCGTCCACAGAATCGCCTATCCGACCCCCTAACTATAGAGTCCCCTATTACAATTGCCCTCCTCTTTTTGCTACCCTTCTGAGCATCAGGGCCGGTCTCTGTGCCGGAGGCCCGTCCGCTGTTGCTGCCCCCAGCTAGGCTGTCCCCTCCAATCGTACTCAAACCCGAGTACCTATTTTTCAGGTGTACGGTCACAGGGGTACTCTCTAGCCCCTGCCTCTGCCCCTTGCCCTTCCTAACCTTGACCCACTTGTCTGCCTCCTGTGGTTTGGGAGTGACTACCTCCCTGTAGCTCCTCTCTATTACCTCCTCACTCTCCCTGACCAGACGGAGGTCATCGAGCTGCTGCTCCAGGTTCCTAACACAGTCCTTTAGGAGCCCCATCTCGACACACCTGGCGCAGATGTGGACGTCTGGAGGGCTATCAGATTCCCTGACCTCCCACATCTGACATCCAGAACAGTACACTGCCCTGGCCTTCATACTGCCCCCCTTACACAGGATACAATATCAACACAATACAAAGTACACAACAAACTGCTGGAATCTGACTGCCAATCAGCTGCTTACCCTAGTCCACTTCCCACCAATCAGCTGCTTACCCTAGTCCACTTCCCACCAATCAGAGGCTTCCTCACAAAAAACCCACTTCTCCAAATGGAATGTTATGGATTTCGGTAAAAACAAGCCCCGCGCTGGATTTTTAAGCTTACCGGTCGGGTGTCGCTCCTCCCCCTCCTCCTCTTCTTCCAACGGCTCCTGTGGGCCTCTGAAAAAACAAGCCCCGCGCTGGATTTTTAAGCTTACCGGTCGGGTGTCGCTCCTCCCCCTCCTCCTCTTCTTCCAACGGCTCCTGTGGGCCTCTGAAAAAACAAGCCCCGCGCTGGATTTTTAAGCTTACCGGTCGGGTGTCGCTCCTCCCCCTCCTTCTCTTCCAACGGCTCCTGTGGGCCTCTGAAAAAACAAGCCCCGCGCTGGATTTTTAAGCTTACCGGTCGGGTGTCGCTGCTCCCCCTCCTCCTCTTCTTCCAATGGCTCCTGTGGGCCTCTGAAAAAACAAGCCCCGCGCTGGATTTTTAAGCTTACCGGTCGGGTGTCGCTCCTCCCCCTCCTTCTCTTGCAACGGCTCCTGTGGGTATTATGTGAGTACATTATATTAGACAGCCGTCTCAAATTGTTAAATGAGTATCTCTTTGGTATAAACCCTGTTTGGTCCGGATTTATTAGTTTACTAACATATTTACTCAATCTTCTCGCTAGGGTCTTTGCTAATATTTTTTGGTCTGTATTTATGAGTGCAATAGCTCTATATGAGCCTGGGTCTTCTAGATCTTATCCTTTTTTGGTATAAGTTGACTCAGTTAGTGGTTCTGGTAATTTATTTTCTTTAAAAGCGTATATATATATATATATATATATCTTGCAACCGTGGAGAAATTATCTCGTAGAATCTTTTATAGAATTCATTACTAAAGCCATCTGGTCCTGGCGTTTTGCCATTTTTCAATGAACTAATTGTTTCTTCTATTTCCTGTAGTGTCATCTGAGCTCCTAATCCCTCTTGTTCCACCATATTTAATTTTGGAAGATTACACTTATCTAAGAAATTTGTAATTTGAGTATTATTTGCAGAGGTTTTCGATGTATATAATTTTTGATAAAATTGAGCAAATCTTTTATTAATATTTTTAGGTAGTGTTAGTAATTCCCCTTTGTCTGATTTAATTTTAGTAATTGTATTTTCTGTTTCCCGTTTTTTCAGTTGGCGTGCTAGGAGTTTATGAGGTTTATCACCGAATTCGAAATTTTCTTGTTTTGTAATTTGAAATAATCTTATTATTCTGGCTGATAAAATTTTATTTAATTTATATTTTAGTGTTATTATCTTATTATGTTTATCTATAGTTGGTTCGTTTTTTTAATCTAATTGCCTAATTTCTTGTTCTAACTGCAATTGTTCAGTATTATTCTTTTTATTTTGGAAAGCTTGATATGAGATTATAGTTCCTCTAATAAATGCCTTAAAAGTTTCCCATAATAAGGAGGGTGAAATATCTGGTGTATCATTTGTCTCAAAGAAGAATCTCATCTGCTCTTTTAAATATGTGCAACCTTGTGAGTTGTTTAAAATTTGGGGGTTAAACCTCCAAAACGAATTTTTATCAGGCATTCCTTCTAATTTTAAAGAAAAAGTTAACGGGGAATGATCAGAAATAATACTATTATGATATTTAGAATTATATGTCTATGGAATTAGTTTTGTGTCCACTAAGAAATAATCAACACGTGAATATGTTTTATGTATTGTTGAATAAAATGAATATTCCCTACCTACTGGGTTAGCGATCCTCCATACATTTGTTATATTAGTATTTTTCATGTATGTATTTAGGAATTCACTCGTTTTAGATTTTATGTTAGTCCTTTTTTGTTTTGTTGATTTATTCAAATATGGATCTAAAACACAATTCAAATCTCCCCCTATTATCACATTTTGATGATTAAGTTCTGAAATTATATCCAAAATTTTACTAAAGAATTGGGGGTTGTCAAAATTAGGAGCATAAATATTTGTATCCATAAACCATCCATTATTGATAAAACGTTTACATTATAGGAATTAAAACTGGTACTGGAGGAAGGAATTGAATCAGCAATTTAATATCTTACTTATATAATATAATTCTAAATATAGAAACCCAACAGAAGCAATTAGAAGAGACTTTATTGTCCATTCAATTTAAAATTTTACATAGTCGAAAACAAGACTGTCAAATGTTTCCCCCATCTTGTCTACTCAAAATGCCACTATAGCACATTCCTTTGTCTCTTGTACAAAACTGTATACATTTTGGAATGAAATTTTTGGTTACAAAACTATTTAACACAAAATTGAACCCCAATACTGAATTGATTATCTTTGGATCAATGGAAGAGGGAAGTAAACTAACTATATCCCAAGAAGCCTTTCTTATTATGGTCTAATAACAGCGAAAAAAACTTATACTTAAATTTTGGAAAAACGCACCTACGCCAACATTCAAAATGTGGATCTCAAATATGTCTTACATCTTGAAGAAATGTAGGCTAGACCAATTCTTAAAGAGATGGTGCAACATAACATAACCTAGATCTTTTAACTTCTCACCTCTGTCCTTTATTTTTTTTTTTACTTTCTGTAAAAAAAAAAAAAAAAAAAAAAAAAAAAAAAAAAAAAGTGGAGTAGAATAAATTTCTCCCGTGACTATGACATATCTCCCCTCTTTATCTGCTATGGTATTCTTTAATTTAAATGGTATACCTTTACGAATGATAATAGCTGTGCCTCTAGATTTAGAAGTAAATGAAGAGTAGTTTGTTTGCCCAATCCACTTTGCCTTCAGTCTTATCTGTGTTTGATATTTCAGATGCGTCTCTTGTAAGAAAATAATGTCACTGTTTAAGGCTTTTAATTGGGCAAAGATCTTACCCCTTTTAATTGGTTTATTAGCGCCCCTTATATTCCAACTACAAAATGTGATTCCTCCAGTTTTCTTTTGTTTATTGTCTTGCATTATGAATCATGTTAATACCTTTACTTCATATGGTGCAACCAAGAAAAACCTTATAACTTCAGATGAAGGATGGTCATCCCCAGCTGAAACCTTTTAAGTTTTGTTGGCATCTCCCCTTGGCAGAATGGGTAAACGGGTGCTTGAAAATGCACCAGAAATTGTTTGTATGTATGTATGTATGTATGTATGCGTGCGTGCGTGGTCACCATTGTCCTGTGATGATGAAAAAGTTTTGTTCGGATTGATGTTATATTTTACAAGTTTTTACAATTTCAAACCAAATCAGCAGTGCTCAACGTTACAATGATCACAATGGGATCCCAAATCTTCATTTACATAAAAATTTCACGATTTAAAAAAAAGTCTGTTTTAATCAAAAGTTTTCATTCACTATGACATCACAGTGGGATCCCGAATCTCATTTACGGGGAGGGAGTGGGGGAAGGAGGGCAGTGGGGGAGGTGAGGAGGAAGAGTGGGGGCACCATGGCTGAGGATGGATGTGCTGGCTCAGAAAGGGTCACGAGGAAGTACAAAGAATGATCCCAGGAATGAGTAGGCTATGATGAGCATTTGTCAGCACTAGGTCTGTACTCGCTGGAGTTTTGAAGAACGAGGGGGGACCTCATTGAAACATACAGAATAGTCTGTTTCCACTAGTGGGAGAGTCTATGACTAGAGGTCATAGACTCAGAATTAAAGGATGTTCTTTTAGGAAGATGAGGAGAAATTTCTTTAGTCAGAGGGTGGTGAATCTGTGGAATTATTTGCCACAGAAAGCTGTGGAGGCCAAGTCAGTGAATATTTTTAACGCAGAGATAGAATGACTCTTGATTAGTACGGATGTCTGGCAGCAAAGGAGGGAGAGATACATGTAGAACAGCCATGATCAAATGGTTGAGTAGACGTAATGGGCCGAATGGCCTAATTCTACTATTCCTTCTGACCTTATGATTGTATGAATGAAAACTAGTAATTTTCTAGATATGGTGTTTGAAGATCAAGAACTGTCCCATCTCTCAACAGTCGAGAAACAGTCAAGACTAATACTATACCAAGATCAATTAGAGCCTCAGATATAAAGATCTATATGATGTCTTAATAGACAATGATACCAATCATCTCTTCCCTTTTTTCAAAAGAATGGTATGCAACCATTAACCCCGCCCAGTTAAACATCAATCATAACGCCTTCCCCTCAGTAGGAAAATGTACTTGAAGGTGTGTGTAATACCCAGTGCCATCATTAAAAATGTTGCACATAAGAGCAAAGTCTGCAACAAAAGTGGAGAAGTGTTTCCGCAGCTTGCGGATCACCATCTCCGACGTGAGGGATGTCAGCAAATCCACTTCGAACCAGTTTTTACCAAAAGGGGCGGGCTGTTCACCTGATATATTTTAAACTAGGCTGTGTTTCGATGGCGCGGCGGAGCGCTTTGTTGGCCACCCCGACAGGGCTGAGGGTGTTCTTGGAGCAGGCGAAGCTCTTAGTGTGCAACATCATACACACACCTTCAAGCACCGGCAACGGGGTTAAGGGAGTGAGGTAACTATATTATTGGTTGCATATAAACCATCTACAGTATGTAAACCAGCATCTTCAGTTCCTTGTGAATTCCTCTTGACTGAACTCTAACAAATGATAAAGCACTGTGTTCCATGGAGTTTTATTTTCTATTGCATTAATCAGTTGACCTGGTGATACTGAGTAGAGAAAAGATGGGGCACTGCTGGCTGGCGTGAGTGATGATTGATTGAAAGAAAGATCCAGTGGGCCCTTCAGCATTAAGTTCATGTCGGTTCATTAGTTCTATGCTATCCCACGTTTGCATCCGCTCCTACTAGGGGCAATTCATGGAAGCAATTAATCTGATGTGGAGGAAACCGGAAGAAGCCCACAAGGTCACAGTGAGAATGTGCAGGCTCCACACAGACAGCAGCCCAGGTCAGGATAAACCCGGGACACTGGCGCTGTGAAGCAGCAGCTCTACCAACTGCATCACTGCACCATGAGTGTGCCGCATGAGCTTAACAAGCCACATCCCTGCAAGAAGGAGTTGCAGCATGAGGCCCTGAGTACTGAGCATGTAGACGTATGAGATTGCAATGAGCCTCATTAGAAAATTAGGTATCACCACCTCCCCCATTTAAGCAAAGGTACCACAGCAGGACACCAAGAGAAAGTGGAGCAACATGGTGGCACAACAGTAGAGCTACTGCATTACAGCGCCAGAGGCCCAGGTTCGATCCTGACTAAGGGTGCTGTCTATACGGACTTTGTACGTTCTGCCCATGACCTTCTCCCTATGACCTATACGGACTTTGTACGTTCTCCCATGATCCTTGGTTTCTTCCCACACTCCAAAAACGTACAGGTTTGCAGGTTAATTGGGGCATGGTATAAATGTGTGTGTAGTTCGTGTGTTAATGTGCGCAGATCATTGGTCGGTGCGGACTCGATGGGCCGCAGAGCCTGTTTCTGCGCTGGATCTCGAAACTAAACTAAACTAAATTATAAAGGCAAAGCAAAACAATTAACTACTGACAGGATACTCTTAAAAAATATTCAAGGAAAGCAAGTAAATAAGAATTAGAAAGAAAAAAAAACGACAAAAGCTGAAAATCTGCAATAAAAGTAGAAAGTGCCAAAAGGACATCAGGGCTTTGTGAAGGACAGGCACATTGCTTGGAGCTGTGTGATCTTTCTGAGGATAAATGACGATTCAGTCAATTGACCTAATAACAGAAAAGGTAAAGTCAGAATGAAATATAGCAACATCATAAGTGAAGCATATAATCATGTCCCAAATGTATCAGTGCAATGAAAAACATAATTAGGAAAGTTGATTTGTAAATGAAAAACATGGGTTTAATGTTATTGGATGCTCCTTTGTGGTTTGAAGGGCAACGCAAGACCTAACAGTGCAATTTATATATTTTAATGTTTTAATTAATTGACAAAGGAACCAACGACTGGTTATTGCTGCTACCATTCATTCTTATATCCTCACGAGGTCTGCTTAAAAACTCCCTTTGCACTTGTAGACATTTCTTCTAGATCTTTTAGAGTGGGAGCAGATCCGTCATTCCCAAACAACACTTGCTGTAAAAGAAGAAATATTCAAGGTATAATTTGATGAAGGGTCATTGAACTGTTTCTCCCTTCACAAACGCTTTATCCAGCATTCTCTGTCTTTATACCAGTTTTTTTTCAATGAGATTTATGCTTCTCAATAAAGATACTTTACTAAATTGACTAGGTCTCCCATAATGTAAAGGATTTGGATGGCATAGAATTTGTTAAATGTGTCCAATATATAGCGAGGCCTACTAGAGAGGACACAACACGGGATCTCCTCAGGGAATGAGGGAGGGCAAGTGATTGACCTCAGTGGGGGGAGAGCACTTTGGGACCATGACCATAATTCCATTAGTTTTAATATAGCTATGCAGAAGGATAGGTATAGCACACAATTTAGGGTCCTAAAGTATGGCAAGGCTAAAGGGCCTGTCCCACCAGCATGCGATTGCATGCATCTAGCGCGACCAAACGTGGTCGCTTGAGGCATACGGCCGTGCGGGGCCGGTCCCACTTCGATTGGCGGAGGTGTATGGAGTTGTGCGGGGCAGTTCCGACATCGCGCGGGGCTCCAAAAATCACTTGCACTGTCCGAAAATCCCGCGCGCCAACGGTCTATCGGCCCGCATTGAGGGCGTATGCAGCATCTCAACGGGCGTACGCAGTGTCTCGACGTCGTACACAGCGTCTTGACGGCGTACGCAATGACGTCACCGCCCGGCATGTCGTTGCGTGATAACGTCACGGCCCGACGCCGTGCGACGTCCAAATTCAGTCAGCCTGCCTCCTGCCCAGCTGATTGGTGAGTAGATTTCGGGACCAGCCCCGCACATTTCCATACGCCTCCGCGGTTCGAATTGGGACCGGCCCCGCGAGGCCGTACGCCTCAAGAGACCAGGTTTGGTCACGCTAGACGCATGCATTCGCATGCTGGTGGGACAGGCCCTTAACATTGGAGCATTAGGCAGGAACATGCAAAGGCTGAGTGGCAGAGTCTGTTGGAAGGTCAATTCATAAGGAATCTAAGATGAACCTGCCAATTGGATTCCAAATTGGTTTGGAAGAAATCAAAGAATAGTTGTGGAGGTAGACAAAAATGCTGGACCAACTCAGCGGGACAGGCAGCATCTCTGGAGAGAAGGAAAGGGTGACGTTTCAGGTCGAGACCCTTCTTCAGACTGATGTCAGGAGAGTGGGCGGTACAGAAATAAAATGTAATTGGAGACAGTAGGACTGGTGGGAGAACTGGGAAGGGGGAGGGGATGGAGAGAGAGGGAAAGCAAGGGCTACTTGAAGGTAGAGGTCAATGTTCATACCACTGGGGTGTAAGCTACCCAAGCAAAATATGAGGTGCTTTTCCTCCAATTTGCGCTGGGCCTCAAGGGCTTGTCCCACATGACGATTTTTTTAGCGACTGCCGGCAGTCTCCGTTGGATTTTGAACATTTCAAAATGCAGCGGCAAAAAAAAAGTGTTGCGACGCCTGAGGAAACACCACGAGTCAATGTGTCATCACGCCGCATCACACCGCATCACGCGCAACGTTTTCGGTGACCTGATACGTCAGTCAGTGATGCCGGCAATCGCCGAAAAAATCGGCAAGTGGGACAGGCCCTTTACTCTGGCAATGGTGGAGGCCCAGGACAGAAAGGCCAGATTGGGAATGGGAGGGGGAGTTAAAGTGCTGAGCAACCGGTAGATCAGGTAGGTTTAGGCGGACTGAACGGTGGTGTTTAGTGAAGCGATCGCTGAGCCTGCGCTTGGTCTCGCCGATATACAAGAGTTGACACCTGGAACAGTGGATACAGTGAATCAGGTTGGAGGAAGTGCAAGTCAACCATCGGCTGAAAAGACTATCAGGCTCCTTGGAGGGAGTCGAGGGGGGAGACGAAGGGACAGGTGTTGCATCTACTGCGGTTGAAGGGGAAAGTATCTGGGGAGGGGGTGGTTTGGGTGGGAATGGACGAGTTGACCAGGGAGTTGCGGAGGGAACGGTTTCTGTGAAAAGCAGAAAGGGGTGGAAATGGGAAGATTTGAGTTGCTCTTGGTATGTCAAACCATGGCAAAACTTCGTTGAATGCGGCCCGTAACCTGAAATCACCCGGCCCGCAGGCGGATTTTTTCCCCCGCAATCATCCAGCCCACCGGGAGCTCCGAGCAGCGGCCGTGCACCTTCTGTGAACACGTTTAAAAAAGAACTGCAGATGCTGGAAAAATCGAAGGTAGACAAAAAATGCTGGAGAAACTCAGCGGGTGAGACATACAAGAATTGCATGAAGCTGCCTCACCTGCTGAGTTTCCCCAGCATTTTTGTCTGCCTTCTGTGAACACATGATTTGATACCTGCCATCCGGGGCAGGATGTGTACACATGATAGATGTGGCCCGCCATCCGCTCACATACATGCGTCCCGACCCCTATGCAGAACAAGGTTGCCGACCCCTGTTCTACATATTGGTTTAAAAAAACATCCCGTATGCATTCCAGGAAATCCTCCTCCTCAGCGCTGCTACCAATTTGGTTGGCCCAATCTATATGTAGATTAAACTCACGCATGATAACTGCTGTACCTTTGCTACATGCATCCCTAATTTCCTGCTTGATGCTATCCCCAACCTTCCTTCTGCTGCTTGGTGGTCTGTATACAACTGTTGAAAACAAACATATAAAACTAAACCCTACATTGCCACTTCCACTTCAACAGCCCTGAGGATTAGAGTGTGGGCCACTCTGCATTATTGGCATTGCAGATTTCTTTACCCTTCATCTTGAATCATTATTTTCCAATTCCTCGCGCTCAGAGAGGTTTGGCATTGTGTTGAGATGCCACTTTCTAAAGGACTTTCAGATTTACTTTTCATCTTGATTTGCCAGCTATCTTTAATTATCCTGACTCTTTAAGATGTTTTTATAGATGACTTGAATGGATCTTTGACTTACCGTCAGCAATTGCCATTTTCCTCAAGATAACTCTCCTCCATTCCAATGTGCAGGCACTGTTAATAGCCTGATGGATGTCACTGTACTTTTTTGAAGTCCACAACTTTCCTATGCTTTCTGTAAACATAAAGTAATATGAAATGTTTCAATTCTCTCTGTAGCTGTCAACCGATAAGAGTTTATTCATTTCTCATAATTGCAAATTTGTCATAAACATAGACTACGAAAGAGTACAGCTCAGGAACAGGCCCTTCAGCCCACAATGTCTGTGCTGACTGTGATGCTTAATTAAACTAATCTCATCCCCTCAATGTGCTTGTCTAAATGCCTATTAACCATTGCTATTGTATCAGCTTCCCTCACCTCCCCTGGCAACACATTCCAGGCAGCTACCACTCTCTTTATAAAATAAACTTGTCTCATAAATCTCCTTTAAACTTTCCCCCTCTTACCTTAAATCTATACCTTCCAGTATTTGACATTTCCACCTTAGGAAAAGGATTCTGACCATCTACCTCATCTACCCCTCTCTTCATTTTATGTACATCTATCAGGTTTCCCTCAGCATCTGACACTTCAGGGAAAGCCACCCGTTTGTTCAGACCTCCTTATAGCTAGGGTTATGTTTAGATTTATTATTGTCATGCTTACCGAGGTACAGCGAAGAGCTTTGTTCTGTATAATTTCCAAACATATCAGATTTGCCACATAAAAATACAAAAATACAATAGATAGAGCACAAGGGAAGATGGAGAGTGCAAAGTACAGTTCTCAGCATTGACAGTTCTCAGGCCTACAATTCAGCAATTTCTCATGGTCCTGGGCAGAGCTGTTCCCAAACCAAGCTTTGATGCAGCCTGACAGTATACTTTCTATAGTGCACCTGTACAAGTTTGTAAGAGTCACTGGAGATGTGCAAATGTCCCCAGCCTCCCGAGGAAGGCTGGTCCATGACAGATCATTGACAATATCAGCTCCAAGGAACTTGAAGCTCTCAATCATTGCCACTTCTGCATCATTGATGCTGATAGAAGCATGTACTCCACCAAGTTTCCCGGTCAATAATTAGCTCCTTCTTCTTGTTGACATTAAGGGAGAGGCTGTTGTCCTGATCCCATGTCACCAAGTTCTCTGTCTCCTTCTGTACTCCGTCATATCATTGGTCGTGATTCGGTCTGGCACAGTGGTGTCATCCGCTAACTTGTAGATGGTGTTCAAGCCAAATGTGGTCGTATAGTCATGAGGGACCATAGTAGGGGATGGAGAATTATTGGGGAGGACGTGTTGTCGCCTACTACCCTCGCTGATTCTGGTCTGCCGGTCATTAAGTCAAGAATCCAGTGGCAGAGGGGGAGCTATTAGTATAAAGCTTTAGGCTCGCCAACTCAGGGCCTGAACATCGGGCCGCCTGTAGCGGCGACTGCGGACGGCTCAGGGAGGCCCTGACCACGGGGGGGGGAACATTAGAGAAAGAGACTGACTTTGGGTGCCTTCCCTCTCAGTGGGAAACTTTGATTCTGCTGTGTGGGGATGTTTTATGTTGAACTCTATTGTGTGTTGAGTTCTTTATTTTTATTGTATGGCTGTATGGTGATCACATTTCACTGTGCCAACTGGCACATGTGACAAATAAATGTATCTTGCATCTTGTATCTTGTACTTGACAACTTTTATACGATGCCGAGCCCGATGAAGGCAAGTATGCTGGACACCTCCTTTCCTCCTCTGTCCACTCGTGTTGCCACTGTCAGGGAGCTATGGACTTTCCTTCCACAATACCTTGATACGTCGAGGCTCTTCAGGGTCCTGCTATTTACTGTACACCTTTCTCTTACATTTGATCTCCCAAAGTGCAACACCGTGCACTTGCCTGGAATAGAGCGGCTCATACTTTTCTGTTTTGTTGTATAATGAATTATACCAATTATTTTAGAGCTTAAAAGGGATTTTAGAGCTAAGTTGTATTTGTTTTGCACTAAAAAATTTAACTCAAAGGAAGTCTAAAAACTAAATGTATAGCTTGACTACACAATATATGCTCGGTGTCTGCCACCATGATTAATTACATTCTGGATTACTCTGATATGGAATAACAAGCTGCAGCATAAGGCCTGGGGATAGCTGTCTGGTCTTTTTACGATAAGGAAATGAAATGACCCAACCACTTGGCAAGATTATTTGCTTCCAGATCCAAATTAATGAACTAGATTTGGTCTGAGTGATCACCAGCCAGTACTACACAAGGAGCTTTCCTCTGAATAAATTGCTCAGTTTGTAGGGTAATCAGAGATTTCTCTCAGACAGCTCAGGTACATTTTTCTCCTATCAAAGTCACCTTCCGTGTCAAAGTTCCGCAATACTCCATCATTTTATGAAAAACAACAAAATGAATCGGTCAGTAAATTATGTCAGCTGTAATTTGGTTTTGTGCAGCATAAGAGTAGATTCCTGGTATGTTAACTCAGAGATGTGAGTCAGATTTTAAAGACTGTTCGTTGTATGACATTCTAATCTAGACCTATTCTAATTTCCATTCTTCACTCATGGACCCGATTTTGAATTTGCAATGATTTCTTCACACTGCTGGCAAAGTATTTTACTTATGGTTTGATCGGAAGGAATTTGGGCATTTTCCCATAAAGCTCCATTATGTTAGACCATCCAGAGACTTACCCACTGCCTGCGGTGCTCACACAAGCCTATGTTTCGAAACAATAGCTTTTCACTGTACCTCAGTATATGTGACAATGTACTAAACTCAAACCTGTCCTAATAGCGTGGGCCAATTGAGCTGATCTTTCAAGCCCAAGAATTGCCCTCTGAACTGTTTTTAAGTAGGCTTAAATACACCAATAATTAAAAAGAAATGAACAATTATAATTATCATTAAATGATTGAAATTCATTGATCATTTTTCAGTATTGTCAGTACTTGGAGTAGTGATCAAACATTAATATCAAGTAACATATGGAAATACATGTTCACTTAATAATGAATATCCAGCCCTTCTCTTCAGTATGACTTTCCTGTGCAATTTGATTCAGTGATGCCTGTTGCAGGGATTTGTGTGTTTGATCTGAAATCCTGAATATGGCTTTCATGTCCCTGTCTCCTCAGTTATGGCTCAGTTTGGGACAGCACACAATGAAAATCTTATACAGCGTTGGCGAGTTTCTCGAACAAGTTGGTTTACTCTGGCCTTGTAAACATATACAGTAATAACAGTAAGTTACCTTTAATAACTTTTCGTTTGACTCCTCCCATTTCCTCCAAATACGAGGCGTAGCTATGGGCACGCGCATGGGCCCCAGCTATGCCTGCCTCTTTGTAGGGTACGTCGTACAAACCTTGTTTGAGACATACCGGGGCCCCATCCCCAACCTCTATATCCGCTACATCGATGACTGCTACCTCCTGCACCCACACACAACTCACTGACTTCATCCATTTCACCACCAACTTCCATCCGGTTGGAGTGGCGGCGCTGCCTTGGCAGATGCGGCTCACCTGCAGTCCGTCTGTTCTTTCTTTTTTTGTTGTTTTCTTGTCCTGTTTTAGCGTGTTAATTTGAGTTATTAGGTTGTGTGTGTGTGTATGTGTGTGTGGGGGGAGGGGGGGGGGAAACATGTTTTAGTCCCTTCTTTCGGGGGGACGCGACTTTTCTTGTCGTATCCCCAGTCTCCGTCTCCGTCTGCGCTGAGGCCTAATGGCGGAGCTGGCAGCCTCCAACTGCGACCGACCTCAAGGCTCCGGAGGCAGAGCCAGCCAGGACTTACCAGCGCGAGGCTGGCCGACTTCGGGGCTGTGGCGGGTTCAGGCATTCCGGCGTTCCGGCGGCCTGACTTGGAGCTGTGGCGGCTTTCCGGTGGCGGTGGCGGCAACTCGACTTCGGAGGTTTGGCCGTGGGCCCAGTGGACGACGTTGGTGACCTGTTTTTCCGGAGCTCCCACTGCAACAGCTGCGTCCGCTGGACTGGAGGGCGGCAGCTTCAGCAGCTTTGACTGCCCCGGGTCGCAGAGTTGAACCGGCACGTTCGCGGAGCACGGTTCAGCCGCGGGACTTACTTACCATCACCCGGTGGGGCCACAACTTCGGAGGCCTGGATCGCCTCAGCACAGAGGAAGAACAAGAAGGGACGAGACAAAGACTTAAGATTTTTGCCTTCCATCACAGTGAGGAGGTGTCTGGTGAACTCACTGCGGTGGAATTTAAATTTGTGTTTATTGTGTGTTTTGTTATTTTCTTATATGTAGGACTGCAAGGCAAGTTACAATAAAGTTTCCATGAAATACACCTGGACCATTTCCGACACTTCCCTACCATTTCTTGACCTCACTATCTCCATCTGAGGTGATAGACTTCTGACTGACATTCATTATAAACCCATTGACTCAAATGGCGATCTAGATTACACTTCTTCCCAGTCTGCTTCCTGTCAGGACTCCATCCCCTACTCCCAACTGCTCCGTCTACGCCGCATCCTCTCCCAGGATGAGGTGTTCCACACCAGGGCATCGGAGATGTCCTAATTCTTCAGGGAAAGGGGTTCCCCTCCCCCACTTTAGATGAGTCTCTCACCAGGGTTTCTTCAATACCCCGTAACACTGCTTTCTCTCCCCATCCTCCCCACTTGTAACAAGGGCAGAGTCCCCCTAGTCCTCACATTCCACCCTACTAGCCGTCCCATACAACAAATAGTCCTCCGTCTTTTTCGCCCCCTCCAACCACCGCTCGCCACATCTTCCCATCTCCCCCCCGTCTGCTTTCCACAAAGACCTCTCCCTCCGTAACTCCCTGGTCAGTTCTTCACTTCCCACCCGCACCAACCCCTCCCCGGGCACTTTCCCTTGCAACTGCAGGAGATGCTACACTTGTCACTTTACCTCCTCCTTTGACTCCATTCACGGACCCAAGCAGTCTTTCCAGGTGCGGCAGAGGTTCACCTGCACCTCCTCCAACTTTATCTATTGCATCCGCTGCTCTAGGTGTCAGCTGATCTACATCGGTGAGACCAAGCGTTGGTTTGGCGATCGTTTCGCCGAACACCTCCGCTTGGTCCGCAGTAACCTACCTGATCTCCCGGTGGCTCAGCACTTCAACTCCCCCTCCCATTCCGAATCCGACCTTTCTGTTCTTGGCCTCCTCCATGGCCAAAGTGAGCACCAACGGAAATTGGAGGAGCAGCACCTCATATTTCGCTTGTGCAGTTTATACCCCAGCGGCATGAACATTGACTTCTCCAATTTCTGGTAGCCCTTAATGTCTCCCCCCCTTCTCAGCTCTCCCTCAGCCCTCTGGCTCCTCCTCTTCCTTTCTTCTTCCTGCACCCCTGCACCCTACATCAGTCTGAAGAAGTCTTTTGGCCCGAAGCGTTGCCTATTTCCTTCGCTCCATAGATGCTGCCGCACCCGGTGAGTTTCTCTAGCACTTTTGTCCACCTTCGATTTTCCAGCATCTGCAGTTCCTTCTTAAACATAACAGTAAGTGAGCCCACATTGCTTCACTGACTCAAAACACTTAAAACATTTTGTAGTATTCACATTACGATGGCTCCATGCAGCTTTTACATGTTTGCAATAATTCAGCCACTTTTCTTTGTAGTCTTTGATTCTTGTTTTGTCTCTGCTGTGATTACCATATATAACCATATAACACCATATAACAATTACAGCACGGAAACAGGTCCTCTTGGCCCTTCCAGTCCGTGCCGACCATTTGTTTTCCCCTAGTCCCATCTACCTGCACTCAGACCATACCCCTCCATTCCCTTCACGTCCATATACCTATCCACTTTACTTTTAAATGTTAAAATCGATCCTGCCTCCACCACTTCTGCTGGAAGCTCATTCCACACAGCCACCACCCTCTGAGTAAAGAAGTTCCCCCTCACATTACCCCTAAACTTCTGCCCCTTAATTCTCATGTCATGCCCTCTTGTTTGAATCTTCCCTACCCTCAATGGGAAAAGCTTATCCACGTCAACTCTATCACTTTCATCATTTTAAAGACCTCAATCATGTCCCCCCTTAACCTTCTGCGCTCCAAAGAATAAAGACCTAACTTGTTCAACCTTTCTCTGTAACATAGTTGCTGGAACCCAGGCAACATTCTAGTAAATCTCCTCTGTACTCTCTCTATTTTGTTGACATCCTTCCTATAATTAGGCGACCAAAATAGTACACCATACTCCAGAATTGGTCTTACCAATGCCTTGTACAATTTTAACATTACTTGCCACCTCCTATATTCAATGCTCTGATTTATAAAGGCCAGCACACCAAAGGCTTTCTTTACCACCCTATCTACATGCGATTCCACCTTCAGGGAACTATGCACAGTTATACCTAGATCTCTCTGTTCCACAGCATTCCTAAATTCCCTACCATTTACCATGTACGCCCTATTTTGATTTGTCCTGCCAAGATGTAGCACTTCACACTTATCAGCATTAAACTCCATCTGCCATCTTTCAGCCCACTTTTCCAAATGGCCCAAATCTCTCTGTAGACTTTGAAAATCTACTTCATTATACACAACACCACCTATCTTAGTATCATCTGCATACTTACTTATCCAATTTTCCACCCCATCATCCAGATCATTGATGTACATGACAAATAACAGTGGACCCAACACAGATCCCTGAGGCACCCCACTGGTCACCGGCTTCCAACCTGACAAACAGCCATCCACCATTACTCTCTGACATCTCCCATTCAGCCACAGTTGAATCCATCTTGCTACTCCGCCATTAATACCCAAAGATTGAACCTTCTTAACCAACCTTCCATGGGGAACCTTGTCAAAGGCCTTACTGAAATCCATATAGACAACATCCACTGCATTACCCTCATCAATTTCCCTAGTAACTGCTTCAAAAAATTCAAGAAGGTTTGTCAAACATGACCTTCCAGGCACAAATCCATGTTGACTGTTCCTGATCAGACCCTGTTTATCCAGATGCTTATATATATTATCTCTAAGTATCCTTTCCATTAATTTGCCCACCACTGACGTCAAACTAACAGGTCTATAATTGCTAGGCTTATTCTTTGGACCCTTTTTAAACAATGGAACAACATGCGCAGTACGCCAACCCTCCGGCACTATTCCCGTTTCTAATGACATTTGAAATATTTCTGTCATAGCTCCTGCTATTTCTACACTAACCTACCTCAATGTCCTAGGGAATATCCTGTCAGGACCTGGAGACAGTTGCTATCATTTTTTAAATTTCAAAAATAACATTTATTCGACGTAAAAAAACTAAAAAAACCCTCTTAATTTACTCTACATTCAACATTGCTGTGTTATACCCCATAGTGTTAGCACTTCCATTTTTCTGTGCATGTAACACCATTGCCATTCATGGAGTTGTCTATCTGTCTGACAGCTGGGGTGTTTCTTCTTGCGCTTGCAAAGGTGTACCCCCATTTGCTGCGTAAATGGGGGTCATAAATTTAATTGCGCTCAGCCAGCTTTACAGTGCGGAAAACTCTTGTGGATAATCACATTACAAACTCTAGTATTTTGAGAAATTCCTACATTAGTGTCCTTTGCCAGTCTGGAAAGTCAATGTGCTGGTATATTGTAGGTAAACGTCGATGGTGCCGGTGGTGACAGGAGACTCTTTGCATTCTGGTCCCAGAAGAGGATCTGTTACAATCATACATTACAATCATTCCACTCTTTAAAATCTTTATTTCAACAGACCCTTTACCCTTAATTGCACACTGTCGGCTGCTTGACTGTTATCTTATACAGTTATTTATTTGACTGGATTGCACGCAACAGAAAGCTTTTCATTGTCCGTGTGACAATAATAAATGAAACTAAACTAACCTAGAACATAGAACAATAGAGCACAGGAACAAGCCCACAAGACTCAATGTCCATGACGAACATGATGCCAAGTTATGTCCATGACGAACATGATGCTCCCCCGTTCCTTGCATTTCCTTGTGTCTATTTAAAAGCCTCTAAAATGCCAGCATTGTATATGCCTCCACCACCACTCCCGGCAGTGTATTTGAGGCACCTAACACTCTATGTAAAAAAAAAAAATTCCCACACATCTCCTTTTAACATTGCCTCTCTTACCTTAAAGCGATTGCTTCTAGTCCAGGGCATTCTCAATAGAAGATTGAGGGGTGATCTCATAGAGACTTACAAAATTCTTAAGGGGTTGGACAGGCTAGATGCAGGAAGATTGTTCCCGATGTTGGGGAAGTCCAGGACAAGGGGTCACAGTTTAAGGATAAGGGGGAAATCTTTTAGGACCGAGATGAGAAAATCGTTTCTCACACAGAGAGTGGTGAATCTGTGGAATTCTCTGTAACGGTAGTTGAGGCCAGTTCGTTGGCCATATTTAAGAGGGAGTTGGATGTGGCCCTTGTGGCTGAAGGGATCAGGGGGTGTGGAGAGAAGGCAGGTACAGGATACTGAGTTGTATGATCAGCCATGATTATATTGAATGGCGGTGCAGGCTCGAAGGGCCGAATGGCCTGTTCCTGCACCTAATTTCTATGTTTCTATGTTTCTACGTTTCCCACCTTGGGTAAAAGATACTGTCTATTTATCCTATCTATGCCTCTTATAATTTTCTATACTTCCATCAGATCTCCTGCAGCGTCCGAGGCTGCAGATAAATTAATCCAAATTAATCAAATCTCTCCTTGTAGCTAATGCTCTCTAATTCAGACAGCATTCTGGTAAACCTCGTCTGCACCCTCTCCAAAGGCTCCATGTCCTTCCTATAATGGAGCGACTAGAACTGCACACAATACTGCAAAATGTAGAAACAATGGAAGTACAGATGCTGGTTTACACAAAAGGACACAATGAGCTGAAATACAGTAACTCGGTGGGTCAAGCAGCATGTCTGGAGAAAAGGAGATCTGAGATCTTTGGGTCTGAAGAAGGGTAATTACCTTTTCACCTATTCATGTTTTCCAGGGATGCTGTCTGACTCACTGAGGTACTCCAGCTACATGTGTCTTTTTTTTTCAACAATACTCCAAATGTAGCCTAACCAAAGTCCTATAAAGCTGCATCATGACTTTCTGACAATGCCCCAACCAATGAAGCCAAGCAATCCATACTCATACACATCTACTTGTCTTGCCACTTTCAGAGAGCTATGGGCATGGACTCCAAGATCCTCTGGACATCAATGATGTTATTATGGATTGCAATATGTAGACATGGCAGTCAGATCTGAGCAGATGAATGCTGACAGCCTACAGGCATCCACAAAACCAATGGCCAAATATGATTGGGCCCAATATTAACATTTTAATCTATTTTAAAATTATTCTTTAACATGACTGTAAAGTATTAATTTTCAAATAAGAACTTGTTGCTTATGAAGTTGCAAAGTAAAATTAAAATGGCTCAATATTTCCAGTTAGATAGAGGACACGTTAAGAGATTACACTTTGAGACAAATATATTTAAAGTTTTCAGAGCCTGATAAAGCCATAACACTGAAAAATGGTGTTGCCTGAATGTAATGACAGAACACATTAAAAATAATAATAACATTGATCAGTCATCACGGATTTTTGAAAGAAATATTATTTTTGTTTGTTAAGAATGTGATGAGTAGAATCGATAAGCAGGAGGCAGTAGATTTTCAGAAGGCTTTCACAAAGGTCCTGCAGAGGAGGTTCATCTGCAAGGTAAGAGCACATTGAATGAGGTTAATATACTAATGTGGATTAAGAGCTCATGTCAGACAAAAAACAAAATATAGACATAAACTGACTTTTCCTAGTTGACAGCCGTGACTGGTGGTGTTCCACAGGGATCAATGCTTGGGTCCCAGCTATTCACAATCTTAATCAACAATTTTTCCAGCGAGGTCAGTTTCAACCGTGAGTGGGCAGCTGAAAAGAGGAGCAGCATGGTATATTTACTGTAAAAGCAACCATTATTTACCCGGGGTGACTGTTCCTAATGGTCCATAAAAAGAGGCAGACGCTAGAGGATTGGCCATTTGGGCCATTTTGATTGAGGCTGTGTTAAGGTGAGGTGCTATGCTTGCTTGGGAAGTGATAAGGCTTTGGCACGACAGGCTACTATGTGGAGGCTGAGGGGATACAAAGGTAAGATAAGGTAAGGTCTTTCTTCTCACCAGTTGCGGTTGTGAAGGCATTTAGAGCAGTGGTATGCTCCTCCTGTAGGATGTGGAAGATCAAGGAAACCTCCAGTGTCCTTGAGGAATACCACCAGTGGGTAGTGTGCCCTGTTGCAGATCCTGACAGACTGTGTGCGGGAACTGGAGTTGCAGCTGGATGACCTCGGGTTTCTTAAGCAACAGCCTAAAATTAATTTGATTTATACTTTTCTTCCAAACCCACCAGTAAACAGAAATCTTTTCCTGGAATCTTGAGATTCCTTCTTTTTGACCTCCTCTCTTCCTTTGAAATACCAAGTGCACAGATGTGAATGATGAAATGATATCAGCATGCCTGCTTGCTTCTTTGAACATTAAAACATGATCACCCATGTGAAACTGGATCTATGGCAATTCTGCCAGGAAAATATAAGAGTGTAAAATTATGAAGGGATCTGAGGAGGAATTTCTTCAGAGGGTGGTGAATCTGTGGAATTCACTACCACAGAAGGCTGCGGAGGCCATATCAATAGATATTTTAAAGGTGGAGATTGACAGATTTTTGATTAGTATAGGTGTCAGGGGTTATGGGGAGAGAGCAGGAGAATGGGATCGAGAGGGAAAGATAGATCAGCCATGGTGGGGGACGCTAGATGGACCAAGTGGCCTAATTATGCTCCTATAACTTATGAACATGATAAGTCTCTCCCTTTAAATTACTTCCCCTGTCTAGCACAAAATGTCCAACAGTAGGAATAATCCCTAACAGTATAAACTACTGTTCTCAAAATTAATTACATTAATAATTGTCACCACAACAATTAACATGAATAGAGGGAATTACAGGAAGGATTTAGTGTCGGAGTAACTCAGTAGATCAGGCAGCATAGACTGGATAGACTCGGCTTGTACTCGCTAGAATTTAGAAGATTGAGGGGGGATCTTATAGAAAATTACAAAATTCTTAAGGGGTTGGACAGGCTAGATGCAGAAAGATTGTTTCCGATGTTGGGGGAAGTCCAGAACAAGGGGACACAGTTTAAGGATAAGGGGGAATTCATTTAGGACCGAGATGAGGAAAACATTTTTCACACAGAGAGTGGTGAGTCTCTGGAATTCTCTGCCACAGAAGGTAGTTGAGGCCAGTTCATTGGCTATATTTAAGAGGGAGTTAGATGTGGCCCTTGTGGCTAACGGAATCAGGGGGTATGGAGGGAAGGCAGGTACAGGATACTGAGTTGAATGATCAGCCATGATCATATTGAATGGCGGTGCAGGCTCAAAGGGCCAAATGGCCTACTCCTGCACCTATTTTCTATGTTTCTATGTTTCTATCATTGGAGAACACGAATAGGTGACACTTTGGGTCATGACCCTTCTTCAGATCCACAGGTCTCAGATCACCTTTTCTCCAGACATGCTGCCTGACCCACTGAGTTATCACTGGTGACCTTTCTGGTCGGAACCTTTTTTCAGACTGGTAGCAAGTCTGGGTCAGAACATGTGGCAACAAGTCTGGTCTGAAGAAGGGTTCTGACCTGAAATGTTTTAATGAGGTAGCCTACAAGGTAAGTTATGTTTTATGGAAGATGAAGCCACAATTAATCGCAATGGTCATGAAAAGTGGGAGCTCTGACTAAATCAAAACAATAAGAAAAATAAATTTGAAGAAGTCCTATGAGATGAAGATTTGTGTTACTTTTTGCAAAACAAAGCAAAAATGTTCTAAAATAAAATAAATCATCCTTAAGTCATAAATGTAAAGGTCAGTTAGAAACTATTAACTGATTTACTGATGATTGCACTTGAAAACGTGCGCTGAAGATCTCAAGTCATCACTAATAAACTTCTAAAAGCAGAATAGCTGTGTTTTACTGAGCTTTTTGTGCCACTAAACATTCACACTGAGAAATGGGTACCTTTCCACTTTGGTTATAAGCAATAACGTTAAGCTCTTCCATTAATAGTTTTGCTCTCCTTAACAATGTGCCTATTTCCAATTTCACTTTCACTAATGGAATCCAAACACCCCTATTAGAAATGTGTAGGAAAAAACTGCAGGTGCAGTTTTGTTAGTAAGCAAATCAGATTGAAGACTGAAAAAGGGTCTCGACCCGAAACGTTACCCATTCCTTCTCTCCAGAGATGCTGGCTGTCCCGCTGAGTTATTCCAGCATGTTGCGTCTACCCCTATTAGAGAACACCCACTCGAGAACATATTGCGTTTCGTGCAGTCACAATTTCTTCTTCCAGGAGAAGTTACATGTTGGATGACTACACCCTGTCTTTCACAAAACACATTAAAAAAAAATAGGATTGATTAACATCATCAAGGATTTATGAAATAAATATTATTTTTGTCATATCTGTTGGAGCTTGTTGAAAATCGATTTGGAATCAATAACCAGGAGGCAGTGGATGAGATTTATTTGGATTTTCAGGAGAAACAGGTCATATACTATTCAAGACAGATAAATGTTTCTGAGGGAAGATCTCAGCTCTTGAAGGAAGGAAAACAGGGATGTAACAGTAAGGCTCTATAAGGTGCTGGTAAAGCTGCATTTGGAATATTGTGAGCAGTTTTGGGCAACATATCTGAGGAAGGATGTGCTGGCTCTGGAGAGGGTCCAGAGGAAGTTTACAAGAATGATCCCAGGAATGAGTAGGTTAATCTTTGATGAACATTGGTCGGCACTGGGACTGTACTCGCTGGAGTTTAGAAGAATGAGGGGGGACCTCATTTGAAACATACAAGTGAAAGGCTTGGATAGAGTGACAATATACAATAGACAATAGACAATAGACAATAGTGGATGTGGAGAGGATGTTTGTGGGAGTGGGAGAGTCTAGGACTAGAGGTCATCGCCTCAGAATTAAAGGACATTCTTTTAGGAAGGAGATGAGGAGAAATGCATTTAGTCAGAGGGCGGTGAATCTGTGGAATTCTTTGCATCAGAAGGCTGTGGAGGCCAAGTCAGTGGATATTTTTAAGGCAGAGATAGATAGATACTTGATTAGTACAGGTGTCAGAGGTTATGGGTAGAAGGCAGGAGAATGGGGTTAGGAGGGAGAGATAGATCAGCCATGATTGAATGGCGGAGTAGACTTGATGGGCCGAATGATCTAATTTACTCCTATCACTTATGACCTTATGACATGTTTTGGAGATCCTGGAGAGTCAGACAGGGAAATCCAAGAAGGCAGAGAGGTAAATTCTATGTGCCAATTACATCACCCTTCTAAGAAATCTAATTTGTTACACATTCCTTTTAGCACTACTTTGCATTTTATGATCAGAAATCAAAATCAATTTCTTTGTGGCTGCTGTAGAATATTGTTATAATGTTTCTGGAGTTTTCAATGCTTTTGATTTGTGATGTTCCAATTAAAACTAAAAGGAAGAGCTCTTGATTATATATAAAGTATTCAAATCGCATTTTCTTAAAAGCCTTCTTGGCTCCGAGTCAAAATGAGATATTTTTAATAAAGCTTCGGAACACTTTTTACTGTCTATCACATGAGAAGGAGAAAATACACATGAAAGATTAATTCCCAGGATGCCCAAGTGAAACAGAGCTTGACCTTTGTATATGTTAATCAGGAACCCATTGGCTGTCCTTATTCAACAAAAACTGGCAAAGCATAATTCATACAATATTACAGTGACTTAACCACCAATCATTAATTGGACCATTGGACACTACTGAGATTTAACTTTTTTTTGTTGATATTAAGATAGTGCCAGGAGGGCCACACTGGGAGTGTTTGCCTGCTGTTGCCTCCGCATATGAAGGAAGGAACTCCAGGCCATGTGATTTTGGGAAGGGCCAGCCTCTGATATACTGATATATTAGTTTGGTTTAGTTTAGTTTAGAGATACAGCAAGGAAATGGGCCCTGCAGCCCACCCTGCTAACCAGCGATCACCCACTCGCACTAGTTCCTTGCTATCCCACTTTCCCACCCACTCCCTACTCATCAGGGGCAATTTACGGAGGCCAATTAATCTGCAAACCTACACGATTTGGGGATGTGAGTGGAAACCAGAGCACCCGAGGAACACCAGGCAGTCATATGGTTTTTGTGCAAACTCCATGCAGAAGTTCAGGATTGAACCCAGGCCTCTGGTGCTGTTAGGCAGCAGCTCTACCAACTGCACCACTGTACCATTTCTCACCAACTAACTTTAAAATAAGTTAAAACTGGAAATAATTGATCATTACCTACAAATTTACAAGCCAAGTTTCTGTACCATATAACCATATAACCATATAACCATATAACAATTACAGCACGGAAACAGGCCCTCTCGGCCCTTCCAGTCCGTGCCGACCATTTGTTTTCCCCTAGTCCCATCTACCTGCACTCAGACCATACCCCTCCATTCCCTTCACGTCCATAGTTCATGTACGTGTTGAAGTGATGATGGATACTTTGGTTTTAAATGCTACAATAGATTTGTTCCCACAGATTCTTCAGTTTGAGGAGAATGAACATTAATGGCATTCCCACTGCTGACAGGGTTTCCATCGGCTCATGTATTGAAAGTTCCCTTCAGCCAACAAATTTGCATTTGCCCTTGGAAATTGGAAACTGATCTCCCTTCCAGATGCAGGGGTAATTTATTCCCAATTGTTATCAGGCCATTGAACCGTCCTCTCACTAACTAGGGAGCAGTCCTGACCTTCCATCTGCCCCTTGGAGACCTTCGTACTATCTTTAATCGGACTTTACCTTGCACTAAACATTATACCCTTTATTCTGCACCTGTGCATTGTTGGCAACTTAATTGTAATCGAGTATAGTCTTTTCGCTGACTGGATAGCACACAACAAAAAGCTTTTCACTGTCCCTCGGTACACGTGACAATAATACACTAAAATTGAATGAGAGGAGGGCACCTCGCCAATTGAGTTTTCACCTCTTTTACATTGCCCCTAAGTTTTTAAAGGCATTTCCAGTTCTGGGATTGCAATTTCAGTATACATTGGTTAACGAATCAAACAAAGTGCGGAGGTCGTTACCGACCCTTCAGTTGTACTATGTTGTTTACATGGAGCTGTGCGTCACTCGTGAAGCTGGCTGTGAGGGGCGACACAGATTTGACCTTCGGACCTTTGAGGGGGACTAACAGAAAGAGTACTTTCAAGGCGGCCATACTGCATGGACTAGATCTCTCATCTTCAGCATCCAGCAGCCTGGCTAGCAATAGGATTGACATGGTTGAGCTGACACTTCCAGTGGGCTTGCCATTTCAATGGCCCTGGAAATTAAATTCAAAAACACTTGAATGCTGACCCTGTCCAGGCCACAGGTGGCAAAAGTCCATCAAACCAAACACAAGGACAGGCAAAGGAGACAGCTTGTTTTATAGATGGATTGCAAATATATAGAGCTACCATAAATTTATGATTGGATATGTTAGTATCTCCATCAATCACAACATTTTGAAAAAGATAAAAATCCAATTTCTCACTTTGCTTTTCAGACTATTGTTAATAGAATGAATTAATCTACCGTTTTTAAAGATACATTTGCTCAAGCCATTTTGACCCCCTTCTGGTGCCTGCATCATTGTGTAAGATTCAAAGCTACTGTAACAAATTTTATTCCCATAAGAGAACAGCTGGAGGCAGTGCGTTACTTTCTCGTCTGGTCAGCCGTTCACAGAGAAAGGGTTTATTCCGTTAACCCACGTGCTGTTTGACCATCTGTTACTTTATGCTGTCTCTTGCTTTTCTTGTTTAGTATCAGGCAGGCCAAAACTACTCGAACGGTACAATAGAAATACTTGCTTGTAAGTTTATCGTTTTGCATTTGGATCGCTGGAACTTTGAAACTTTGAACAATTTGGGGGATTGTGGCCGTTGGACTGTTCTTCTAACCTTTGTCTCAATTAGCATCTAATTTTCCATTGAGTTGGGCCTGCAGTAAAATGCATGAAATGTCATAAGCAGCACTAATAAATACCCCGGCTACTTAATGCAGTACATTTTGTCTGGTTCAAATAATTATCATTCAATGGATAATAAAACCACTACTTAAATGAATGACTGTAGTATCATTCATGTTGACGGTGATCTAATCTTAGAATAGTTCCTCATGACACATCGATGTGGTCAACACAAATGGAATAATGCAAGCACTTTGGAAAGAGGGTCCAGGAATAATAAAATATAAAAAGAAAAAGGTCCAAAAGTATTAGCAATACGAAAATAAAAGAAGTTTGATAAATAGATCAACGTGTACTTAAAAGGGAAAAGTTAGATAGCTTTTGAACTGCAGAATCAAATGCCTTTTGTTGTCATTGCCACTTTTGGTTGACTGATTAACAAAAGGGCATTTTTTAATAATGCTTCTTTGAATATCAACTGAAATAAACTCACCTTTGGAAATTGACTTCATAGGTCCATATGATTATTCACCGTACTGTGAGAACCATTGAAGTGAAGTGAAAAACAGATCACTGGAGGAACTCAAAGGGTCGGGGGGCATCTGTGGAAGGAAATGGATAGTTTGTATTTTGGTTCAAGACACTTCATCAGGACTGCAAGAATAGAGGGGAGATTGTGGGTGTAAAGAGGTGAGGGAAAGAGTGCAGCAAGAGTTAGCAGATGATAGCGGCTAATTGGCAGATCGGGATGGGAAGGGTGGAGATAGTGACAGAGGCTGAGAGGTGGAAACAGCAAAGTGCTACAGAATATGGAGTCTGAGAGGAAAACAAACTGAAGAGTGGAGCCAAACAAGGGAGGGATGGTGGCAGATGGGAACAATGGACAGGGGAAGTGGTATTGGGGGAGGGGATCCCATTGGGAGGGGTGTGTGGGTGAAGAGCAGATGGAATGGATGGGGGAAAGAGAAAGAAACTGCGTGTTGGACTTGGGAATTATCGAATTCTGGTGTCTGAGAGGAACTGGGTCAATAAGCAGGAGAGAGAATGTGACAGAGGTACAGTTACAACATGATCACAGCACCAGTCACATTTCCTCCTCCTCCCTTTCTGCTTTCCACAGGGATCACTCTCTCCGCGATTCCCTAGTTCACTGATCCATCCCTCGTCCTCCACAGGCACTTTCCCCTGTAACCGCAAGAGATGTACGACCTGTGTCTACATCTCCGGTCTCATCTCCATCCAGTGACCTACGTTGCTCTTCCAAGTGAGACAGACATTCAAGTGCACCTCCTTCAACTTCATCTATTGCATTTGGTGCTCGCTGTATTGATTCCTCCACCTGGTTGGGACCAAGCACAGACTTTGTCGAGCACCAGTGTGCTTTCTGTGGTGGCCATCTGGAGCTTCTGGTCGCAAGCCAGCACAATTCACTTTCCCTTCTCATTCCAACACTGACATGTCATCCTCAGACTCCTCCGTTGCCAGGACAGGGCCAAATGTATATTAGAGGAACAACACCTCAGATTCTACCTCAGTGGTCAACAACCCAAAGGCATGAACATTACATTTTCCAATTTCAGGTAACACACAACCCCTTCTGATCCTTTCTCTCTCTTTCCTATCGACCCATTTCCTTTTATGCACACCCTTCTTTCAAACACCTCCTGCTCCCAAATCATCCTGATGCTGCCTGACACATTGACTTCCTTCAGCTGCTTGTTTTTTGCTCCATCTTTAGTTTATTTTGTTTCCATCATGGTTGAATTGGGGACATTTCAATTCCCCTCCACCTACATATTTGTTCAGTAAATTAATTTATTCAGTGATCCATCAGTCTGAAAAAGGGTCTTGACCTCAAATGTCGCCTGTCCGTGTCCTTCTATAGATGCTGCCTGATCCATGGACTTTGATTTTTGATCATGATTATGGCACCTTCAGTCTCTCGTGTCAACTTATTCATTAATTTGGCTGAACTTGTTCTCACATTGAACAACTCCACTCGGGTGGGAAGGTGGCACAGCAGTGGAGTTGATGCCTTACAGCGCCTGAAACTCGGGTTCGATCCTGACCACGGGTGCTTGTCTATAACGTTCTCCCTGTGACCGTGTGGGTTTTCTCCGGGAGCTTCGGTTTCCTCCCACACTCCAAAGGCATACAGGTTGGTAGGCTCATTGGCTTTGTATAACTGTCAATTGTCCCTAATATGTGTAGAAGAATAGCGTGAGCATACGGAGATTGCTGGTCAGCACGGACGCAGTGGGCTGAAGGGCCTGTTTCCGTGCTGTATCTCAAAACTTTCCCCTAATCAAATGGGTACTCACATGAGCACAAGATACCGCTACCACATTTGTGGGATACATGGAACATTCTTTGTTTTAGTCCTAATAAGTCCTCTGCTCTGTGCTCTGCACTCATACAGGGCCCAAGAATTGCATCACTTTTGCTGTCAGCTTCCATCCTGACTGTTATCTTGTCTTCATGATCCAACAACAGATCTAAGCAGAAGTTTAGTCAGTGTTGTTACTTTAATCCAAATTGTTTAAGTCTACGCGTCGGCTTTTGAGAGACCCCGAGGGCTTCAAAGATAAATTTGAATGATGGCGTTGAAAGACATTAGGCAACTTGTTAGCTAATCGATTCATGTTGTGAAACGTCTGTTTGATTGTTGAGGCCAGCCATTCGGAAATAATTATCTAATCACCCTGAGTAAAACTAGGACCACAATCAATTTCCTTCACTGAGTAAAAATAAGAAGCATCGGGCACAATGTATGAGAACTGGTGCCTAATTTGTGTAGGTACAGGGAGATATACTGATATGTTCAAATGATGGCCTCTAGTATATGTGGGCTACCATTTCCCCAGATAAGTGACTGGATGTTTGGACTTACCGTGTGTGCATGAACACAGGCAGTCTGAACCTCCTGACTGCAGCTTGCATTTCACAGTTTCACTGTTGTATTCTGTTGCTTGATTTCTTCTGGAGAAGGATATCAGGGTGAGAAATCAAATCACTGAGCCAGCATTTCTGCTTGAACAACCAGGGACAGGTTGAACTTGGCAGACAAAATTTACTGTCGATTTTAATGAAAAGAACATCTGCAAGTGCGTAGGTTGTTAGTCTTTGTAAGTAGTTTAGACTTGTAAGTTGTTTAGATGTATTTTCAAGTTGTTTTGAATGTAGTTGCATGTTTCTATATCATCCATTTTGCCACCTTCCTGTGCTAAGTATCTTGTAATCTGATGTTCCTTTATCAGTTGTGTGTAGACATGCTTCACCTATGGAAGAGCATATTGGCTGTGGCATTTAGACTGGTAGGTTAATACGACTTACTTAAAGCAGTCTCAACATCTCAAGTTGCTCTGTAAAGGGCCTGTCCCACCAGCGTACATGCGCGGCCTAACGTGGTCGCTTGAGCCGTCCGGCCTCGCGGGGCCGGTCCCACTTCGATCGGTGGAGCCGTATAGACTTGTGCGGAGCTGGTCCCGACATTGTGCGGGGCTCCGAAAAACTGACCGTTAAAAAATTCCGCGCGGCAACGGCCTGTCGGCCCGCAGCCGCCTCGACACATTACGCACCGCCTCAAAGGCATGCCTCCGTGGCCCTTTCTATATGTGTGCCTCCGTGACCCTCTGTGTGTGTGCCTCCGTGACCCTCTCTCTGTGTGCCTCCGTGACCCTCTCTGTGTGTGCCTCCGTGACCCTCTCTCTGTGTGCCTCCGTGACCCTCTCTCTGTGTGCCTCCGTGACCCTCTCTGTGTGCCTCCGTGACCCTCTATATGTGTGCCTCCGTGACCCTCTCTATATGTGCCTCTGTGACCCTCTCTCTGTGCCTCCGTGACCCTCTCTGTGTGCCTCCGTGACCCTCTCTGTGTGCCTCCGTGACCCTCTCTGTGTGCCTCCGTGACCCTCTCTCTGTGCCTCCATGGCCCTCTCTATATGTGCCTCTGTGACCCTCTCTATATGTGCCTCCGTTGCCCTCTCTCTGTGTGCCTCCGTGACCCTCTCTATATGTGCCTCCGTGGCCCTCTCTCTGTGTGCCTCCGTGACCCTCTCTATATGTGCCTCCGTGACCCTCTCTCTGTGCCTCCATTGCCCTCTCTCTGTGTGCCTCTGTGACCCTCTCTCTGTGCCTCCGTGACCCTCTCTGTGTGCCTCCGTTGCCCTCTCTCTGTGTGCCTCCGTGACCCTCTCTGTGTGCCTCCGTGTCCCTCTGTGTGTGCCTCCGTGACCCTCTCTGTGTGCCTCCGTGACCCTCTATATGTGTGCCTCCGTGACCCTCTCTGTGTGCCTCCGTGACCCTCTCTGTGTGCCTCCGTGACCCTCTATATGTGTGCCTCCGTGACCCTCTCTCTGTGTGCCTCCGTGACCCTCTCTGTGTGCCTCCGTGACCCTCTCTGTGTGCCTCTGTGACCCTCTATATGTGTGCCTCCGTGACCCTCTCTCTGTGTGCCTCCGTGACCCTCCCTGTGTGCCTCCGTGACCCTCTGTGTGTGCCTCCATGACCCTCTCTGTGTGTGCCTCCATGACCCCCCTCCGTGACCCTCTATATGTGTGCCTCCGTGACCCTCTCTATGTGCCTCCGTGACCCTCTCTCTGTGTGCCTCCGTGGCCCTCTCTGTGTGCCTCCGTGTCCCTCTGTGTGTGTCCCTCTCTGTCCTTGCGAACTTACCGTGGACTTCGCTCCAACTTCGCGCCACGGCGCGCCACTTACCCGACCTCCGTGCAGCCCCCCCGCTGCCGGTTTGGTCGCGCTCGCCGCATGCAGGCGCATGCTGGTGGAACCGGCCCTGTACGGGGATCACCCGACCTCTGCGCGGCCCCCGCTTCCAGTTTGGTCGCGCTCACTGCATGGAGTCGCATGCAGGTGGGACAGGCCCTTAACGCCCCTGTCCCACTAATGCCCCTGTCCCACTTAGGAAACCTGAAGGGAAACCTCTGGAGACTTTGCGCCCCACCCACGGTTTCCGTGCGGTTCCCGGAGGTTCCCGGAGGTTCCCGGAGGTTCCCGGAGGTTTTCGTCAGTCTCCCTAATGGTCGAAGGTGGTTTTCCGCTTCTTCTATGTTCCGGCGATTATTTCATAAAATTGAAAAAGCCTCCGGGAACCTGACAAAAACCTCCGGGAACCGCACGGAAACCTTGGGTGGGGCGCAAAGTCTCCAGAGGTTTCCGTTCAGGTTTCCTAAGTGGGACAGGGGCATTACACTCTCTATTCTGCCTCTGAAAAGGCCAGCACTCATCCTTCAGCATGAATTCCAGTGGGCGAGATCTTCTCTTCAAGTAACCTGCAACATTTTAGTACTGCATTTATTATTCTTAGTCACTGATAAATACATTTAAGCACTTGGAAACCATTGGTAGCATTTAAAACACTCCAGTCCTCTCGCTAATGTTCATTGCCTGCTATGTTAAGGAGTGTGATTGCTGCCCTGTGTAATCACTGTGTAGCCATCAGAGGGATTTTTGCTGTCTACATATCCATCTGGTATCTGCCTTAACTTTTTGACCTGTCAAGTCCTCAGTGTAACTAAATCTAATGATTTGTATTGATGTTCTTTTAACGTTCCAGATGATACTGTGCACGATCCATTGCATGCCGCTATTAACATTGCCACCATCATGGCTTTTTGTGACTCAAATCAATTTTATGGATGTGAAAGATGTGCCAACTACATGCGGAACGTGGCATACCATGCCACACAATGACTTTGACAAATAACTATACTTGAATTAATCCTGATGAGTTCAAACAGCTCAAGGATTCACTACATAGTACGCAGAACACTCAATAACACTTTAGTTATTTAACTCCAGCTAGCTTCACAACTTCCAAAACCCATTAATTCCCCATTTTGATAAACCTGGTCTGGGTTGGATATGGCGAATTCTGCTTGGAGTCAGAGATTTGAATCAGAGACTTGGGATTTTCTTCAGGCAGATGGAGTTTAATGCTGTTAAGTGTGAAGTGCTAAATCTTGGCAGGACAAATCAAAATAGGACGTACATGGTAAATGGTAGGGAATTGAGGAATGCTGTGGAACAGAGGGATCTAGGAATAACTGTGCATAGTTCCCTGAAGGTGGAATCGCATGTAGATAGGGTGGTAAAGAAAGCCTTTGGTGTGCTGGCCTTTATAAATCAGAGCATTGAATATAGGAGTGGGGAAGTAATGTTAAAATTGTACAAGGCATTGGTTAAGACCAATTCTGGAGTATGGTGTACAATTTTGGTCGCCTAGTTATAGGAAGGATGTCAACAAAATAGAGAGACTACAGAGGAGATTTACTAGAATGTTGCCAGGGTTCCAGCAACTATGTTACAGAGAAAGGTTGAACAAGTTAGGTCTTTATTCTTTGGAGCGCAGAAGGTTAAGGGGGGACTTGATTGAGGTCTTTAAAATGATGAAAGGGATAGACAGAGTTGACGTGGATAAGCTTTTCCCATTGAGGGTAGGGAAGATTCAAACAAGAGGGCATGACATGAGAATTAAGGGACAGAAGTTTAGGGGTAACGTGAGGGGGAACTTCTTTACTCAGAGGGTGGTGGCTGTGTGGAATGAGCTTCCAGCAGAAGTGGTGGAGACAGGATTGATTTTAACATTTAAAAGAAAAGTGGATAGGTATATGGATGTGAAGGGAATGGAGGGGTATGGTCTGAGTGCAGGTAGATGGGACTAGGGGAAAACAAATGGTCGGCACGGACTGGAAGGGCCGAGAGGGCCTGTTTCCGTGCTGTAATTGTTATATGGTTATATGGTTATATAGTTGTTGGTCTAGGCGTTATTGCTGGAATTATTGCTGTTGATCCTCATAATACATCTTTTTATGCATTTATTTGTAAATTCTTGTATGAATATAAGTTGACTCTCTTTTCCATATATGTATTTCTTTAATTCTCCCAAATTCCCCAGTTCTCCAGTCTCCGATCTCCTGCCCGAAGGTCTCTCGATCCGTCGCATTAACCGAACAGCATCATTGGAAAAGAGAGAAGCGGCGGCGTCTGCCTGACGTTAGACTCTTCGTGGTGCTCACAAACATAGTGGTCTTGTCCAACTCCTGCTCTCTGCAACATGCAGCAGTGAAGTGTCATCTCTTCTATCCTCCGTGAAAACTCACGTCCATCATCAGCGCTGCAATCAACATCGTGCCCCAGGCCAACGTTCAGCTAGCATTGGAGAAGCTGCAAGCCAAGGTTAACACTCGTCAAACGCCGTATCCCAAGGCCTTCTCCATCATGACCTTCTGCAACAAGGCTAGTGTGAGGAAGTCACTTTCAAACAACCATCAGCAAGTTTCCTGCAGCACCAGAGGAACAAATACTCTTGACCACTGCTACTCCATGAAGATGCCTGTCTACACAAAGGTATGTTAGCGGCTTTATTTTGTGTAACGAGACTGTGGGAAATATGGATCAAGAGCACTGTGAGGCAGTTCTCCGAGTGCGTCCTGAATAGAGTACTCCATGAAGGGGAGTTACAAAGCCTGCAGGTTTCCAAGAATAGCAAGGAATAAGCCGCCTCGGGCAGTTAGCAAGCCGGCATGGAATGAGATGATCAAAATGTTGACCGTACTCCAGCATACCCAGAAACACAGGAAAGACCTGCGGACTTCACTCATGTGGCCTGGGCTAGTGCATTTTAAAATTGTCATCAGGTCTCTGTACCCGACACCCTTCCCAATCCTATCATCATTTCAGATGAAGATGGTGCACAGAGGGCAATGCAGGGGACAGCAGTGTTAATGGCAGATCTTCGGGTTTTCAAGTTCAAGGGTACGGCTCGTAAGTTGGCTGCTGCCCCAGAGATGTCCACAGCACCAAATGTAGCGAGGGAAAGAATGGCAGTGGCATCTTTGGCATTGGCAATGCTAATGGAACTTTTATTCCATGTGGCCTAGAGGACCCCAGTTTACTTTACCTTAGTACTTTACTTTAGAGAAACAGGTCCTGCCACAGACCCAGTCCATGCTGACCTGCGATCATCGCTAACCTACACACACTAGGGACAATTTTACAACTTACCAAAGCCAATTAACCTACAAATTCATACGTCTTTGGAGTGTGGGAGGAAACCGGAGCACCCGGAGAAGACCCACGCGGTCACACTGAGAACGTACAAACTCCGTACACAGCACCCGTAGTCAGGATCAAACCCGGGCCTCTGGCCCTGCAAAGCAGCAACTCTACTGCTGCACCTTGGTGGGAGCTTTGGTTTGAGGCAATTGTATTGAGCTGACCAGGTACTCTGTCTGGAGGGTGACTCTCTGGAGAGCAAGGCACTGTATGATGTCATAGCCATGCAGTCCTGTGCTGGAAAGGTGGGTTGAGTCCAAATGGATATCATTCCAAGAACACAACAGGCAGAGATATGAAACAAAAAGCTGGAGTAACTCAGCGGGACCTCCTCCATCCTTCCTCGAACTCTGTCCAGGGACCCCAACAGTTCTTTCGGGTTAGGCAGAGGTTCACTTGCACCTCCTCCAACCTCATCTACTGTATCCGTTGTTCAAGATGTGGACTCTAATACATCGGCGAGACCAAACGCAGACCGGGCGATCGTTTTGCGGAACACCTTCACTCAGCCCGCGTGAACCAACCTGATCTCCCGGTTGCTGGACACTTGAATTCTCCTTCCCATTCCTACACAGACCTTTCTGTCCTTGGTCTCCTCCATTGTCAGTGAGGCTAAACGCAAATTGGAGGAACAGCATCTCATGTATCGCTTGGGCAGCTTACAACGCAGTGGTATGAGTATTGATTTCTCTCACTTCAGGTAGCCCCGGCATTCCTTCTCTCTCTATCCCTCCCAGTGGGTTTGTAATAGACGTCTGATGGGGACTGTGAGATCATGAAAGGGGAGGGAGATGGTCCAAGTAAATTTGAGTGCAGGATGAAATTTGGTGATGAAGTTGATGAAGTCCATGAGTTTTGCATGGGTGCAGGAGGTAGCACCGATGCAGTCATCAATGTAATGGAGATAGAGTTTGGGGATAGGGCCAGTGTACGCCTAGCACAGGGATTGTTCAACGTACCCTACAAAGAGGCAGGCATAGCTGGGGCCCATAGCTACGCCTTGGACATGGAGAAAGCCAGTGGAGTCAAAAGAGAAGTTGTTGAGGGTGAGGACCAGTGTTAGTAGAGGGAAATTGGATGGTTCTGCGGACGAGGAAGAAACGGAGGGCTTTAAGGCCTTCCTGGTGGGGGATGGAGGTTCAGAGTGACTGAACGTCCATAGTAAAGATGAGGGTGTAGAGACTTGGAAAGCGGGAGTCATTAAATAGGCAAGGGGCACGTGAGGTATCTTGGACATAGGTCGGGAGAGATTGGACCAGGGGAGATAGGATGGAGTCGAGGTACGTGGAAATTATTTCTGTGGGACAGGAGCAGGCAGAAACAATTGGTCTGCCAGGGCAGTTGCGTGTGTGGATTTTGGGGAGAAGGTAAAAATGGGATGTGCGGGGCTGGGAAACGATAAGGTTGGAGGCTGTGGAAGGCAGACATCCAGAAGTGATGAAGTCAGTAATGGTGTTTGAAATTAAGGCCTGGTGCTCATCTGTGGGGTCATGGTCCAAGGATAAGTAGGAGGAGGTGTCTGAGAGTTGTCGCCTGGCCTCAGCCCGGTAGAGGTCAGTGGGCCAGACTACCACAGCACCTCTCTTATCAGCGGTTATAATGTCAGGGTTACTGCAGAGTGAGCGGAGGGCTGTACGTTCAGAGGGGGTGAGGTTGGAGTAGGTTAGGGGAGTGGAAAAGTTGAGACGGTTGATGTCACGCTGGCAGTTAGATATAAAGAGATCTAGAGAGGGTAGAAGGCCGTTCTGGGGCATCCACATCACCGTCTATATCTCTTGTTTCCCTTATCCCTAACCAGTCTGAAGAGGGTTCTAGACCCGAAACATCACCCATTCCTTCTCTCCAGAGAAGCTACCTTTCCAGCTTTTTGTGTCTATCTTGACAGTAACCTGGTTGCCTTAAAATATATTACTCTGCACTAATTACTTTCTGCTCCAAGAAGTACACCATTAACACAAATAAGAATGATTACAATGTGTAAATGTTATGTGGCTGTGCAGGTTTTGAGGATGGGGCTTCTCCTCTGCCTTTTACTGTTCATCAGTCAGCAGATCAGAAGTAAGGTAAGAGTCATGGCTGTCAACACATGAAGGTGTCCCAACACATGAAGGTGTCACGCTCTCGCTGCCCTCAATGCTGTGGACGCCACTGTGGGTGACCATGGGCACACTTGCTGCTGAGCCGAGCTCCCTGTGTATGCTGTCTGTTGCAAAGGATTAGTCCAAAGACGAGAGGGCACAGCTTTAAGGTGAGAGAGCCAAAAGTTAAAGGAGATATATAGGGCAGTTTTTACAGAGTGGTGGGTGCCAGGGGGTGCTGGTGGAGGCAGATTCATTAGAGCCATTTAAGAAGTTTTTAGGTGTGCATGTGGAAATGCAGGGAATGGAGGGATATGCATCATATGATCGCAGAGGAGATTAGTTTAACCTGGTATTGTGGCGGTACCTGGGGGGGAGGCCACTCCTTGGATCATCCCCCTCGCTGATTGAGTGACGGGGCGTTGGTCTGCCACGGGGTTTCCTGACCACCCCTGGGTGAGTGCTGGCAGTTGGTGTGGTGCGCTCTCCCTGTAGGGATTAAAGTACTACTGTTTAATCCTACCTAGCGTCTGGCCTTTTCCTGACCTCGTCTAGGCCGCTACACTGGTGACCCTCGACATTCATCACGCGTCGTGATGGATAATAATGCCGTTGCGCTTAAGCTCCCTACTATGTGAACCAAAGAGCCTGACATCTGGTTCCAGCAGGCGGAGGCACAATTTGCTGTGAGAGGTATTACAGCAGACAAAACAAAATACTATTACGTGGTCAGCGCGCTTGACCAAGCAACTGCGAGGCGAGTTAAGCCTTTCCTCAGAGCCCCCCTGGTAGCTAACAAATATATGGGTCTTAAGAAATTCATTATCAGGAAGTTTGGCCTTGGTGACTTGGAGCGGGCAGCTCGGATTCTCCGAATGGACGGCCTGGGTGACCGCCGGCCGTCTGCCCTCCTGGAGGACATGCTCACCCTGATGGGGGACCATGAACCCTGTTTGCTATTTAAATTCGCCTACCTGCAGCAGCTGCCGCCCGACATCCGCCTGCAGCTCTCCAGGGATCCCTTTACTAACATGCAGGTGCTGGGCGAGCAGGCCGACGAGCTGTGGATGCCTCGCCAGCAAAATCTGGAAGCGCTGACCGTCCTTCCCGCAGAGGTTGGCGGCGGTTGGAGGTTGGGGCCGCTATCGACCGCGTCTCCATTGCTCCCAGACAGTCCTCCCGGCAAAATCCGGCCGCCATTGGGCATTCAAGTCCAGACATGTCTTTGCAGCAGGGCCCGCCTGCAGTTCCACCCAACACCAGCAGAGGTTGCTGGTGTTCAACCCAACCAACTTCGCCTGCAGTTCCACCCAACGCCAGCAGAGGGGGTTGATGCTATAACCACCGTCGCTGGGGAGCTGCAGCCAGGCAATGTCGCCCACCCTGTTCATTCCAGGGAAACGAAGGGGCCGGTCGTCAGTGATTCCTTCGGCGGCCGGCAAAATCCATCGCGTCTTCGCCTGGGATCGCCTCAATGGAGGTCGATCCCTCGTGGACACGGGTGCGGAAGTGAGTGTCCTGCCTCCCTCCATCGCTGACATCCATGCAGGCCCCTCCTCACCACGGCGAACGGGAGTGCTATTCGCACCTACGGGTTTCGCACCATCTCCCTCATCTTTGGCCGCAGCTCCTTTTCGTGGGAGTTCGTCATTGCTGATGTTTCCCAGCCGCTGCTGGGCGCCGACTTCCTTCGAGCCCATTCACTGCTCGTGAATGCCAAGCGGCGGCGCCTGATGCACTCCGTCACGCTGGAGCCGGTCTTCCTCCGCATTGGTGATCCTGTATCAAGCCCTGATGGCCCCCTGTCGTCCGTGATGCGACTTCTGCGCGCATCCTGGCGGATTTCCCTGACATCCTTGAACCCCACTTCCGCTCCTCCACCCCCAAGCACGGGGTGGAGCACCATAACCCTACTGCCGGCCCGCCTGTGCATGCCCAAGCGCGTCGTCTCGCGCCAGACAAGCTTCGTCTGGCTCGGGAGGAGTTCCGCCTGATGGAGGCGATGGGCATCGTGCATCCCTCCGATAGCCCATGGGCATCACCGCTCCACATGGTCCCCAAGGCAGACGGGCGCTGGCGTCCGTGTGGGGATTACCGTCGCCTGAACAATGCGACCGTCGCCGACAGGTACCCGGTCCCGCACATCCAGGACTTAAACGCCCATCTGGCCGGAGCATCGGTATTCTCCAAGGTGGACCTCGTGCGAGGGTACAATCAAATTCCGGTCCGCCCCGACAATATCCCGAAGACGGCCAATATAACGGCATTTGGTCGATTCGAATTTGTGCGGATGCCGTTTGGGTTGAAGAACGCTGCGCAGGCCTTTCAGCGGCTTATGGACCGTGTGTGCTGCGGCCTGGACTTCATCTTCGTCTACTTGGACGACATACTCGTGGCCAGTCGCTCGCGGCAGGAGCACTGCATCCACCTCCGTCACCTGTGTCAGCGCCTCAGCGACTTCGGGTTGTCCATCAACTCGTCCAAGTGCCGTTTCGGGGTGACGGCTATTGACTTCCACGGCCACCGCGTAACTCCGCAGGGGGTGGTGCCTCTGCCCGCCAGGGTGGACACTGTTCGCAGGTTCCCCCGTCCGACCACAGTTAAGGGCCCGCAGGAATTCGTGGGGATGGTCACCTTTTACCACCGTTTTCCACCTGATGGCTGGTCATCGCAGGGAGGTTGAGTGGTCCGTGGAAGCAACAGCGGCATTCGAGAGGGCTAAGGAGGCACTGGCTGAGGCCACGATGCTCGTCCACCCACGAGAGGATGCCCCGACCGCCCTGATGGTAGACGCTTCTGAGGTAGCGGTTGCGGCAGTGTTGGAGCAGCTCGTTGACGGATGCTGGCGGCCACTCGCCTTCTTCAGCAGGCATCTCAGTGGTGCTCAGCGCCATTACAGCGCTTTCGACCGCGAGCTCCTGGCCCTGCATCTCGCCGTACGCCATTTCCGCTACTTCCTGGAGGGGAGGCCGTTTGCCGCATATACGGACCACAAACCGCTAACCTTCGCGTTCGCCAAGGTTTCAGACCCGTGGTCTGCCCGGCAGCAGAGGCATTTGGCGTATGTGTCCGAATACACCACCTCCATCCGTTTTGTGGAGGGCAAATTCAATAGGGTGGCCGACGCCTTATCGAGACCTGCAGTCCACACGGTTCTCCAAGTCGCTGAGCGGATTAATTATTCCGCCCTGGCAGCCGCTCAGCTTGTCGACGAGGAGATGGCCGCCTATCGTACGGCAGTTTTCGGCCTGCAGTTGCAGGTTGTTGTCTGTGGTCCTGGGGGCGCAACGTTGCTGTGCGATGTCTCTACTGGGGTTCCGCGACCCATCATCCCCATCACCTGGCGGCGCAGGGTGTTTGAGGTGCTCCACGGGCTCGCTCATCCCTCCATCCGGGCGGCAATGGCACTGGTAGCCTCCCGCTTCACGTGGCAAGGGCTGCGGAAGGAGGTTGGACATTGGGCGCGCACTTGCATCCCGTGCCAGACCGCCAAGGTGCAACGACACGTGCGCGCGCCGTTGCAGGAGTTCACCATCCCTCGGCAGCGGTTCGACCACATTCACGTGGGCATTGTGGGGCCGCTGCTGCCCCCATCCCGGGGCTTGACCTATCTACTCACCGTTGTCGACCGCTTCACGCGGTGGCCTGAAGCCATTCCGCCACCAGATTCTTCAACGGCCACCTGTGCTCGGGAATTGGTGGCGCACTGGATCGCCCGGTTCGGGGTGCCACTGGACATAACATCCGACCGGGGGCCTCAGTTCACGTCGGAACTGTGGTTGGCCATGGCACGCCTTCTGGGTGTTCGGTTACACCACACGACGGCGTATCATCCACAGGCGAACGGCCTGGTGGAGCGGTTTCCCCGTCAGCTCAAGGACGCCCTGAAGGCACGGCTCAGTGATCCGGACTGGGTGGACGCCCTGCCGTGGGCTTTGCTGGGGATCCGCACTGCACCGAAAGAGGACTTGGCCTCCTCCTCCGCCGAGTTGGTGTATGGCTCTCCGTTGACGGTCCCCGGGGAGTTCATCCCGCCGGCACAGGGCCAGGTGGAGCAGCCTTTGGATGCTCTGCGACGTCTTCGGGAGACGGTGGGCAAGCTGTCGCCGGTGCCCACGTCTCGTCATGGGTCCTTCCGACCGCACGTTCCCTCTGCTCTGGAGGACTGCAGTTCGTCTTCCTGCATAGGGATGCTCATCGGGCACCTCTCCAGCCGCCGTACGAGGATCCCTTCCGGGTCCTGGAACATGGCTCGTCCACTTTCATCCTGGACATGGGGGGTCGGCATGAGACTGTTTCAGTTGTGCGGCTGAAGCCAGCACGTATTGTTATTGATCAGCTGGTGCTGGTAGTGTGGGCCCGTAAACGAGGGCCCCCTCTGTCTAGGGTACCTCCCCCTCTGGCTACTCCGTCTCCTGCACCTGTTGGCCAGTCGCCCGTTCCGGGGCCGATCATGGTCGCCGTGTACGCCCTCCTGTCCGTTTCGTGCCTCGGGTACTTGGGGGGGGGGGGGGGGGGGAGGGGGTCCTGTGGCGGTCCCTGGGGGGTAGGCCACTCCTTGGATCATCCCCCTCGCCGATTGAGTGACGGGGCGTTGGTCTGCCACGGGGTTTCCTCACCACCCCTGGGTGTGTGCTCTCGCTGTAGGGATTAAAGGATTACTGTTTGAACCTGCCTAGCGTCTGGCCTTTTCCTGACCTCGCCTAGGCCGCTAGAGTATCTTATTTTATTGTTATTGTTATCTTTATTATCTTTATTATCTTTATCTTTATTATCATTTTTCCTGAGTACTTACATACCCAGAGGAAACGAAAAAACGTTGCTCAACCAGTGTCCATTCTGTGTGCGGTAAAAAATAAATAGAAATAAAAATAAAAATACATATATCATGAGTTCCAATCGGCAGCGGCACGACAATGGCTCTGCTTCAGTGTGTCCAGGTTGGTGGTTGGTGCGCGATACTTTGGCAGGGGGCAAAGTCCGTTTATCAGTCTTATAGCCTGCGGGAAGAAGCTGAGGAGCATCCTGCTGGTTTTGCAGCTGATGCTCCTGTACCTCTTCCCAGATGGCAGGATGGAGAATATGTGATGCGATGGGTGGTAGGGGTCTTTGACACATTTGGCATGGCCATTGTGTGCTGTACTGTTCAATGCTTTATTTGGAACATTTGTGGTCTTTTGGCTGTTGGTTGATCCACAATATGTGGCTTAGCTAACTGTCAGGTTACCTTCAGTTCAGTACTTTCATGTTGGGGGCTTGTTCTGCCTTCCCTCCCAGAATGCAATAGCCTCAGCAGTCAAATTAATGGACCAGGAAGTTCCATCTTCGGGAAATCTGCACATAAATCAGGATCACTGCTTACAAATAGGAGGCCACCCACATAAGAAAGAGGAAAGAGTTTCATTTTTCTCTTTTAGATGGTGATCATACACAAATGGTGATGGGAGCTGAGCTGTTGTCTATTTTTATGGATGAGCGGACAGTTTCTTAATAAGCAAGAGGGTGAAAGTTTGCCTGGGGTAGGTGCAAATATGGAGTTGAGGTTACAATTTAATCAGCTATGATCTTATAGAGCAGGTTTGAGGGACAAAATGGTTCAAATTCATATATTTGACCTTTAATACTTACCATTCTCTGCTGCTGGAGCAGCAGTAATGAAACATGCAGCTAATATAGTAAAATGAATATATATTGCAATGACTAGTTTTAACATCATCTCTTGATTATCATCAAATCCAGATGAATGGCTTTGTGCTGAGATCAGTTGGATTACATCTCTGGCTTATCAAACATATCACTGAAGCATCAAATTATAACATGACATTCAATGAATAAGAAATCTCAGCCATGAGGAGTACTTTCAACCCCCGCTCCAAAAATCAGCCAAACGTGATTAAGGCTCCCTTACTCCTATAAATGTAATATTTGCTCCTCCGTGCTAAGCAATGACCATTTTTTCAGGAGGAAAGCAACAATTTAAAAAATGAACACTAATGAAAAAGATCTGTTGATGACACTGATTTCAAGAGCTGTTAATAGAAAGAATGAAAGATATATATGGTTCTGCCACAAATAATGTCAAAATGTAGCATAGATGAATTGTTTTACCTTTCTTAATCAGCATTCTGAACAAAGGTTTGCAAGGATGTTGTGTTGCAAGCGGTGTATAATATTCATGGAGCATTGACTGATTTATGTGAACTACTGATGTCCTTCTCATACAACAAGTGATTCTCTACCTGTGCTGGTTTTGCTCATTAAAACCAAAGAATATCTTTCATCTGCAAGATTAAAGGAATTCTTCAATTTCATGGTTAAGAACATTCCCTTTGAACAGGTGACATTATCTTTTGAAGGATCTTTGCAAAATATCCATTGCTACTATGGTTGCTCTGCGTACTTTAGATTTTGCACTATGATAGTCTAACCTGCTTAGAATAACTGGTAATTTATTGTATATTTATTGTTTAAGAGGGAACTGCAGATGCTGGAAAATCGAAGGTCGACAAAAATGCTGGAGAAACTCAGCGGGTGAGGCAGCATCTATGGAGTGAAGGAAATAGGCAACTTTTCGGGTCGAGACCCTTCTTCAGACCCTTCTTCAGACTTCCGAAGAAGGGTCTCAACCCAAAACGTTGCCTATTTCCTTCGCTCGATAGATGCTGCCTCACCCGCTGAGTTTCTCCTGCATTGCTGTCTACCTTCTATTGTATATTTATTGTCGTTGTTGCATCTAATGTGCCTATAAGGCTGCAGCAAGTATGAAATTCATTGTTCCACTTCATATGACAAATAAGCACTCTTGACTTAATGTGCAGTACATGTGTAGGAAGGATGCTGGTTTAAACCGAAGATAGACGCAATAAGCTGGAATAACTCAGCGGGACAGGCTGCATCTCTGGAGAGGAATGAATGACGTTTCGGGCTCAACTTCCAGAGATGCTGCCTGTCCCACTGAGTTACTCCAGCATTTTGTGTCTATGTGCAGTACATGTTGTCTGCTTTTAACAGATGTGTTTAATTTCCAACAGTAAAACTGTTTTCTGCAGCAACTCGTTTTAAGGGAGCATGGTTTCAGTCAAAAATGTTGAGTTTTTTCTTGCATCTGTATCAAATACAATTAAATCATAATTCCATTTACTACTTTCACGCTCCTGAAAGGAAAGAGACCCCATGCTGCAGCTAATGGAATTCGAGCTTTGCTTAGGACAAAACACAATTCACACCAATGGCCATGTGCTAGATAAACTCATATAGGATTGTTAACCAGCAATAGACTGTCGTAGATTCAGGGGCGGTTTTGCACACCCTAGATGGATTGATGGGGATATAAATATTTAGTCCCACCAACCATGTAATGAAAATTGAGTCATCTTGACTTTAATTGAGTTTGATAGACAAGCTCAAAATATAATATAAAAGAAACATTGCCATCATACTGGAAAACTGAAAATGGAGATATGATGTAAGATGAACACAGCACTTCAGATTCAAAACTCAGTTCAGATAGATGTAGGTCACTTTAGTTGTAGGTTTTTAGACTGAATATTTCATGAAGATTTGTTTTTAGCGTACCGTATGAAAAACCCAGAAGGAAAATAAAAGATATGTCTTTATATTGACAGGGGATTCGCAAGGTTTTCCATGAAAGTCCTAGAAAATACAGTGCCCTCCATAATGTTTGGGACCAAGACCCATCATTTATTTATTTGCCTCTGTGCTCCACAATTTGAGATTTGTAATAGTGAAAATCACATGTGGTTAAAGTGCACATTGTCAGATTTTATTAAAGGCCATTTTTATACACTTTGCTTTTACCATGTAGAAATTACAGCTGTGTTTATACATAGTTCCCTCCATTTCAGGGCACCATAATGTTTGGGACACATGGCTTCACAGGTGTTTGTAATTGCTCAGGTGTGTTTAATTGTCTCCTTAATGCAGGTATAAGAGAGCTCTCAGCACATAGTCTTTTGTCCAGTCTTTCCATCACCTTGGGAAATTTTCTATTGCTGTTTATCAACATGAGGACCAAAGTTGTGCCAATGAAAGTCAAAGAAGCCATTATGAGACTGGGAAACAAGAATAAAACTGTTAGAGGAATCAGCCAAACCTTAGGTTTACCAAAATCAACTGTTTGGAACATCGTTAAGAAGAAAGAGCACAAGGGCACTCCCTCTTAATATGGTGAACTGGCTTACTAATTCCACAGCTGTGTGAAAAACGAATCTCGGGACTGACCCCTTGCAGGACTTCCCAACATCGGGAAGAGCCTCCACAGTTGATGACAGAAGAATTCTCTCTATAATAAAGAAAAATCTCCAAACACCTGTCTGACAGATCAGGGGATATACCAAGGATACAGGAAGAGGGAAGGTGGTGACTGAGAGAAAGCGGAGTAAACGCAGAGTGCTGGAGACTCCGGTGGCTGTACCTACTGAAAACTGCTACACCCTCTTGGAAGTGGATGACATGACCAGATTGAGTGGTAGCCAGGGCTGTGATTCCGACCCTGGTGCGGAGGCTCAATGGGGAAGAGTGACGTCAGGCAGAGCCATAGTGGAGGGAGACTCCATCATCAGAGGTGCGGACAGGATATTCTGCGGCAGCAGGCGAGACTCCAGGATGGTGTGTTGCCTCCCTGGTGCCAGGGTCTAGGACGTCTCGGAGCGGCTGCACGACATCCTCAAGAGTGAGGGGGAGAAGCCGGAGGTTGTTGTGCATGTTGGCATGAATGATCTAGGTCGGAAGAGGAAGGAGTTTCTGCAACAAGATTTTACGGAATTAGGCAGAGACTGAAAAGCAGGACCTGCAGGGTAGTGATCTCAGGATTACTTCCGGTACCTCGTGCTAGTGAAGGTAAGAATAGGAAGACAGAGGATATGAAGGTATGGCTGAGTAGTCGGTGCATGGGACAGGGATTCAGATTTCTGGATCATTAGGATCTCATCCTAGGCAGCGGTGACTTGTATAAAAGGGACGGGTTGCACCTAAACTGGAGGGGGATCAACATCCTTGTGGGAAGGTTTGCTAATGCTACACGGGAGGGTTTAAACTAAATTGGCAGGATCCCGTGCAGGAGAGGCTAGAGGTTGGTATGGCGGGTGGTGTGGGAAAGGTTAATGGACAGGATAGACAAAAAGACGGAGAGCGAGGAAGGAGAGTTGGTTTAAACTGCACATAATTTAATGCAAGGGGCTTGATGGGTAAGGCAGATGAGCTTTGCGTATGGATACATACGTGCGACTGGGACATTGTAGCTATGACTGAAACCTGGTTAAGAGAGGGGTACGACTGGAAACTCAATGTTCCAGGGTACAGGAGCTTCAGGAGAGACAGGGGTGAGGAAAAAAGAGGAGGGGGAGTTGCGGAGGATGTCACGGCTGTGCTCAGAGGTGACCCAGACTGATTCCTGGGGTGGCGGGACTTCCATATGAAGAAAGACTGGATAGACTTGGCTTGTACTCGCTGGAATTTAGAAGATTGAGGGGTGATCTCATAGAGACTTACAAAATTCTTAAGGGGTTGGACAGGCTAGATGCAGGAAGATTGTTCCCGATGTTGGGGAAGTCCAGGACAAGGGGTCACAGTTTAAGGATAAGGGAAGTCTTTTAGGACCGAGATGAGAAAATCGTTTTTTCACACAGTGTGGTGAATCTGTAGAATTCTCTGCCACAGAAGGTAGTTGAGGCCAGTTCGTTGGCCATATTTAAGAGGGAGTTGGATGTGGCCCTTGTGGCTGAAGGGATCAGGGGGTATGGAGAGAAGGCAGGTACAGGATACTGAGTTGGATGATCAGCCTATGATCATATTGAATGGCGGTGCAGGCTCGAAGGGCCGAATGGCCTACTCCTGCACCTAATTTCTATGTTTCTATGTTTCTATGTTTACGAACGGCTTGTCTAGTGAGGCTATATGGGTGGAGCTGAGGAACAAGAAAGGCATGATCACCTTGTTGGGGTGTACTACAGGCCCCTGAATAGTCGATGGGAATTAAAAAAGCAAATGTGCCGGGAGATTGCAGACAGCTGCAGGTCAAATAAGGTTGTTGGAGTAGGGGATTTTAACTTTCAAGTTCAAGTTCAAGTGAGTTTGTCATGTGTCCCTGACAGGACAATGACATTCTTGCTTTGCTTCAGCACAACAGAACATAGTAGGCATTGACTACAAAACAGATCAGTGTGTCCATATACCATTATATAAATATATACACACACGAATAAATAAACTGATAAAGTGCAAATAACAGGCAATGGATTATTAATGTTCAGAGTTTTGCCCGAGCCAGGTTTAATAACCTGATGGCTGTGGGGAAGTAGCTATTCATGAACCTGGTCGTTGCAGTCTTCAGGCTCCTGTACCTTCTACCTGAAGGCGGCAGGGAGATGAGTGTGTGGCCAGGATGGTGTGGGTCCTTGATGATGCTGCCAGCCTCGAATATAGGATTGGAAGGAAGGTCAGAGCCGATGATGGACTGGGCAGTGTTTACTGCTTTTTGTAGTCTTTTCCTCTCCAGGGCGCTCAAGTTGCCGAACCAAGCCACGATGCAACCGGTCAGCATGCTCTCTACTGTGCACATGTAGAGGTTAGAGAGAGTCCTCCTTGACAAACCGACTCTTCTCAGGAAGTAGAGGCACTGATGTGCTTTCTTGATAATTTCATCAATGTTCTCGGACCAGGAAAGATCTTCAGAGATGTGCACGCCCAGGAATTTGAAGCTCTTGACCCTTTCAACCATCGACCCGTTGATATAAACGGGACTGTGGGTCCCCATCCTACTCCTTCCAAAGTCCACAATCAGTTCCTTGGTTTTGCTGGTGTTGAGGGCTAGGTTATTGTGCTGGCACCATATGGACAGTTGCTTGATCTCTCTTCTGTACTCTGACTCATCCCCATCAGTGATACGTCCCACAACAGTGGTGTCGTCAGCGAACTTGATGATGGAGTTCGCACTATGACCGGCTACGCAGTCATGAGTATAGAGTGAGTACAGCAGGGGGCTGAGCACGCAGCCTTGAGGTACTTCTGTGCTGATTGTTATCAAGTCTGACACATTTCCACCAATACGAACAGACTGTGGTCTGTGAATGAGGAAGTCGAGGATCCAATTGCAGAGGGATGCGCAGAGACCCAGTTCTGCGAGTTTGGTAACCAGCTTGGAGGGGATGATAGTATTAAATGCCGAGCTGTAATCGATGAATAACAGCCTGACATATGAGTTTTTGTTGTCCAAGTGGTCCAGAGTGGAGTGGAGGGCCAGCAGGATCGCATCCAGCGTTGATCTGTTGTGGCGGTAGGCGAACTGCAGTGGGTCCAGGTTTTTGTCGAGAAAGGAGTTGATTTGCGGCATGATCAACCTCTCGAAGCACTTCATCACCACAGGCGTTAGTGCCACAGGTCGATAGTCATTGAGGCACGTCACCTTGCTCTTCTTGGGCACTGGTATAATTGATGCCCTTTTGAAGCAGGTGGGAACCTCAGGCCTCTGAAGTGAGAGGTTGAAAATGTCCGTGAAAACTCCAGCCAGTTGGTCCGCACAGGTTTTTAAGAACACGACCAGGTAAACCATCAGGTCCAGGCATTTTCGAGGGTTCATCCCTCTGAAGGATTTCCTGACGTCGGCCTCTGTGACTGAGACTGAAATACCATCACAGCGAATGGGGGCTCGGGAAGGCACATCAGTGTTCTCCCTATCAAAGCGTGCGTAAAACGCATTGAGCTCATCAGGGAGTGTTGTTTTGCCGACATCCGAGCTGCCTCCTGATTTCGCCTTGTAGGAGGTGATTGCATTCAGGCCCCGCCACAGCTGTTGAGCATCTGTCTCATCCTCCAGCTTGGAGCAGAAGTCCCTTTGGCCTTACCAAGGTTGTATCTGGACTTCTTGTAGTCCACTGTATCATCAGACATGAATGCCCGGTGTCTAGTCTTCAGAAGAGTGCGGATCCAAGAGTTCATCCAAGGTTTCTGATTGGGAAACACTCGGAAAGTTTTTGTAGGGATGCAGTCCTCCACACATTTCTTAATGAAGTCTGTAACGACTGTGGCGTATTCGTTCAAGTCTGTTGCCGAGTCCTTGAACATTGCCCAGTCTACAGACTGTCCACAATATAGTCTGGGAAAATCATAGCGTGAAGGGTTTAGATGGGATGCAATTCCTCAAAAGTGTTCAGGAGAGTTTTCTTAAACAGTATGTGGAGGCCCTCACACATGAGAGGGCAATGCTGGATCTAGTATTGGGAAATTGGGAAGGGCAAGTTAATGAAGTGTGTGTAGAGGAGTCTTTTGGGACCAGTGACCACAGTTCAATTAGGTTTAAGATAGTTATGGATCGGGACGGAGAGGGACCGCGTGTTCAAATTCTCAACTGGGGTAAGGCCAACTTTGAGGGTATGAGAGAAGATCTCGCTCAAGTTGACTGGAGCATGTTATTTGAGGGGAAAGGAAATCGGCCAAGTGGGATGTTTTTAAAAATATGGTTCGCAAGTTCAAGTTCATTCAAGTTTGCGTTTATTATCACATGCACCAAATAAGGTACAGTGATATTTGAGTTATCATACAGCCATACAAAGTGAAAAGCAACAATACACACAGCCACATAAAATAAAATTTAACATAAACATCCACCACAGTGGAATCCACATTCCTCACTATGATGGAAGGCAATAATGTTCAGTCATCTTTGAGGGAAATTGAGACGTTAGTTAAAAACAAGAAGGATGCAGGGGACAGGTATAGGCAGCTGGGATCAAATGCATCCCTGGAGGAGTTTTGGGAACTAAGGATCAAATTAAAAAAGGAGATCAGAAGGGGTCAGGTGATAACTCTGGCAGGTAGCATAAAAGACAATCCCAAAATATTTTATAAATACATTAGGGGGGGAAAAGGGTAACTAGAGAGAGAGTGGGACCTCCCAGGAATAAAAGCAGTTGCCTCTGCGTGGGGCCACAGGAGATGGGCAAGGTCCTCAATGAGTATTTCTCTTCTGTATTTACCGAGGAGAAAGGCAGTAGGACGGAGGAAATTGGAGAGGTCACTGAAAGTGTCATGAGAGCAGTCAGGGTTACCGTCGAGGACGTACTGAAGGTACTGTCGTGTTTGAAGGTAGGCTAATCTCCGGGACCTGATCAGATATATTGCGGGAATCTAGAGAGGAAATTGCAGGAGCCATTGTTGAAATTTACGAGTGGTCCTTAAATACAGGAGAGGTGCCAGAGGATTGGAGGGTGGCAAATGTTGTGATTCTCTTTTCAAGAACGACTGCAGTGAAAATGCAGGGAACTATAGACCGGTGAACTTAACATCTGTAGTTAGTAAGTTACTGGAGAGTACTCTGAGGGATAGGTTATACAGGCATTTAGATGGGTAAGGGCTGATTAAGGACAGTCAGCATGGTTTTGTACGTGGGAGGTCATTTCTCACAAATCTGAATTATTTGTTTGAAGACGTGAGCAAAAACATTGATGAAGTCGCAGGTAGATAAGGTGGTCAAAAAGGCTTTTGGCACTTTGGCCATCAGTCAGAGAATTGAGTATAGAAGTTGGGAGGTCATGTTGCAGTTGTATAAGACGTTGGTGAGACCACATTTAGAGTATTGTGTTCAGTTCTGGGCACCATGTTATAGGAAAGATATTGTCAAACTGGAAAGGGTTCAGAAAAGATTTACAAGGATGTTGCCAGGACTAGAGGGTGTGAGCTATAGGGAGAGGTTTAGTAGGCTGTGTCTCTATTCCATGGAGTGTAGGAGGATGTGGGGAGATCTTATAGAGGTATAAAAATCATGAGAGGAATAGATTGGGAAGATGCACAGGATCCTTTACCCAAAGTAGGGGAATCGAGGACCAGAGAACATAGGTTCAAGGTGAAGGGAAGAAGATTTAATAGGAATCTGCGGGATAACTTCTTCACACAGAGGTTGTTGGGTGTATGGAACTAACTGCTGGAGGATGTAGTAGAGGCTGGGACCATTCAATCTTTTAAGAAACAGTTGGACACACATGGATAGAACAGGCTTGGAGGGCTATGGACCAAGCGCAGGCAAGTGGGACTAGGGTAGATGGGACATTGTTGACCGGTTTTGGGCGAGTTCGACCGAAGGGCCTGTTTCCACACTGTATTAGTCTATGACTCTATGACGGATCAGAAACACTCTTCGGGAGTCAGATGTGGTTTTGTCAATGACCACTGTCCGCATAAGGCTTCATGAACAGAAATACATCGGCTACACCGCAAGATGTAAACCACTGGTTAGCCGCAAAAATAGGATGGCCAGGTTACAGTTTGCCAAGAAGTACTTATAAGTGCAACCACAGTTCTTGAAAAAGTTCTTGGGGACAGATGAGATTAAGATTAACTTAGATCAGGGTGATGGCAAGAGCAAAGTATGGAGGAGAAAAGGAACTGTCCAAGATCCAAAGCAAACCACCTCATCTATGAAACACGATAGTGGGGGTGTTATGGCCTGGGCATGTATGGCTGCTGAAGGTACTGGCTCACTTGATTTGATTTGATTTTATTACTTGTCATTCGAACCTCAGAGAAGTTCGAACGAAACTCCGTTTCTACAAGCCATACAAACAGAACAATTCACAAAAAAAATACACAAACAACTCAATTCACACAAACGTCCATCACAGTGAATCTCCTCCTCACTGTGATGGAAGGCAAAGTTCTTCTCTCTCCCCCGCACCATTTCTCTCCCGATGTCGAAGCCCCAGGCGGGCGGTGTTAAGTCCCACGTCCATTGAGGCCCCGCTCCAGGCCCAAAGTCACAAAGCTGGAGCCCCCGGCAGGCGCTGGAATGTCTCGCGGTGATTAAAGCCGCACTGGGCGATGTTCGGCCCCGCTCCGGGTCGTTCCAACCCCGCGACACGGGCTGGAGAAGTTGTGTTGCGGAGCTCCGGAAAGCGGTCTCCCAACCCGGACCCGCGAGCTCCCGATATCCCGACAGTCCACCGGTAGCGGGCTGGAGCTCCGGAGTCGGGCCGGAGCTGGAGCTGGAGCTCCGGAGTCGGGCCGCAGCTGGAGCCCCGGAGTCGGGCCGCAGCGGCGAGCCACCACCGCTCCCCACGCTCCGAGGCCGACCAGCCCCACGATGGCAAGTCCGCAGCTCCACAGGCTCCGTGACTGGAGCCCCCAGGTCGTCCCGGTCGGAGGCCGCTCCACAGCACTAGGCCCCAACGACAACGGAGACCCGACATGGAAAAAGTCGGGTCTCCCGTGCAGGGAAGAGATTTAAAAAGTTTCTCCCCACCCCCACATATACACAATTAGAAACAATACAAAGAAAACACGCATAACTACATTTAACTAGACAAAAAATTAAAAAAAAAAGACAGACAGGCTGTAGGGGCTGCTGCAACGTGAGTCGCGCCCGCCCACCACTTATCTTCATTGATGATACAACTACTGATGATAGTAGCATAACAAATTCTGAAGTGTACAGACACATCCTATCTGCTCATCTTCAAACAAATGACTCAAAACTCATTGGTAGCGGTTCATTCTACAGCAAGACAATGATCCCAAACATACTACAAAAGCAACAAAGGAGTTTTTCAAAGCTAAAAAAATGGTCAATTCTTGTGGCCATGTCTAACACCCGATCTGAGCCCAATTGAGCATGCCTTTAATATACTGAAGAGAAAACTGAAGGGGACTACCCCCAAAACAAGCATAAGCTAAAGCTGGCTGCAACACAGGCCTGGCAGAGTATCACCAGAGAAGACACCCAGCAACTGGTGATGTCCATAAATCGCAGACATCAAGCAGTCATTGCAAGCAAAGGATACGCAACAAAATAATAAACATAACTATTCTCATTTACATGACATTGCTGTGTCCCAAACATTATGATGCGCTGAGATGGGGGGACGATGTATAAACACTGCTGGAATTTCTACATGATGAAAGCAAAATGTTAAAAAATGACCTTTGTTAAAATATGTCCATGTGCACTTTAACCACATGTGATTTTTTTTTTATATTACAAATTTCAAATTGTGGAATATAGAGGTAAATAAATAAATTTTATTTTTCCGAAACATTATGGAGGGTACTGTAAGTGCATTGAGGAGGCCATTTTGCCTTCGAGCCAGTGAGCTATTCATTGTGATCATGGCTGATCATCCGCAATCAGTAACCCGTGCCTGCCTTCTCCCCATATTTCTTGATTCCTCAAGCCTCAAAAACTCTATCTAACTCTCTTTAAAATTCATCCATTGAATTGGCCTCCACTGCGCTGTGTGGCAGAGAATTCCACCAATTCACAACTCTCTGGCTGAAAAAGTTTTTCTCATCTCAGTTTTAAATGGCCTCCCCTTTCTTGTTAGACTGTAACATCTGGTTCTGGACTCCCCCAACATTGGGAACATTTCTCCTGCATCTACTGTAGCTTATCCAGTCCTTTTATAATTGTTTACATTTCAATAAGATATCCTCTCATCCTTCTAAATTCCAGTGAATACAAGCCCAGTCTTTCCAATCTTTCCTCATATTAGTCCTGCCATCCCGGTGATTAACCTTGTGAACCTATGCTGCTTTTCATGCCTGCTGTACCTGCATGTTTACTTTCAGTGACTGGTGTACAAGGACGCGTTGCACTTCCCTTTTTCCCAATCTGACACCATAGAGATAATAATCTGCCTCCTTGTTCTTTCTGCCAAAGTGGATAACCTCGCATTTTTCTACTGCATCTGCTATGCATCTGCCCACTCACACCCTGCAACCTCCTAGCATCCTCTTTGTAGTTCACACTGCCACCCAGCTTTGTGTCATCTGCAAATTTGCTCGTGTTACTTTTAATTCCATCATCTAAATCATTAATATATATTGTAAATAGTTGCGGCCCCAGCAGCGTGTCTTGCGGCACTCCACTCGCCACTGCCTGGCACTCTGACAGGGACCTGTTTATTCCTACTCTTTGTTTCCTGTCTGCCAACCAATTCTCTATCAATGTCAATACCCTACCCCCAACATCATGTGCTCTAATTTAGCCCACTAATCTCCTGTGTAGGACCTTATCAAAGGCTTTCTGAAAGTCCAGATACACTATATCCACTAGCTCTCCTTCATCCATTTTACTTGTCACATCCTCAAAATATTCCAGAAGATTAGTCAAGCAGGATTTCTCCTTCATAAATCCATGCTGTTTTGGACAAATCCTTTTATCGCTAATTTACGTATTTAATAATTGACTCCAGCGTCTTCCCCACCACCGATGTCAGGCTAATTCCCCGTTTTCTCTCGCGCTCTTTTCTTGAAAAGTGGGATAACATTAGCTATCCTCCAATCCACAGGAACTGATCCTGAATCGATAGAACATTGCAAAATGATCACCAATGTGTCCACTGACAAGGGCTAGGACACATTTACGACCCGTCCAAAGAGCCCCGTTCATACCTGGTCGAAGTGGACGGAGTCCTCTACAGACGCAACCATCAACATATTATTCCAGTGAAGGAACCATGTCCTGCAACTCCTGGTCCAGATGTACCACCTCTTGCGTTCCCCCCCGCAGCCACTCCAGCGACCCCACCACCAGCCGTTCCTCCTGCTGCGGGTTTCCCGCGTCGGTCGGCGCCTGTCTTGCCCGCGGCGTCTGCTACCAGCCCCGCCGTGTCGCCGGTCACATCCCCCTCCCATCCCCTGTCGGTTCCCCTGCGCAAGGAGGTGAGGCGGTCTCCTACCGCACGAGGGCTGGACGGGTTTGTAGGCCACCTGACAGATATGGCGACTTTGTGTAATTTGCCAGCCTAATCTTAATACCCCATCATATGCATATTTCAGGCACCGTAGATTCTTCATTTCCAACAAGAAGAGATGAAGATCGGCTATTGCATGTTAGCCAATCATAGTGCATATTAGTAGAAGTCCCACCTTATATATGCTTTATAATATCGGAACTCACCTACGTTGTAGTAGATGTAGCAGCTGGAAATGTAACGTATGGCAGATCCTGAGCTGTAAGCGTTCAATAAAATATGTTGTATCTTTACATGTGTTTGAGTCGTATCAGCTACAATTGGAAAATGACCACCAATGCATCCATGATTTCTGGAGCCACCTCCTTGAGTACTGTGAGATGCAGTTGAGATACAAGCCAAAGGATAAGGAGTCTGAATTCAATCAACTCAGCAATCCAGGAGCCCTCGAGCTGCCACGATTGTGGAGGAACAGAAGGCCCTAAGGTCAGTGGCAATGACTACTCTTCCATTTCTTCGGCCTAAAGCTGAGAGATGTGATCAGCAATGTGGCGTCTCTGTGTGTAAAGCATTGAGATTAGTTTTACTGCTGTTTGAAGCTTATAGAGATGCAGCGCCTGTGTTTTTGTCAGAAATGAGAAATATCTCAATTTCTAAATTGTGAAGGATTGGTTTTACATTATGTTCACTTATAAGATTGCTGTCTGCCTGGATTTAATAGCATGCTGCCTGGATTAGGTGGTATTAGCTTCAAGGAGAGGTTGAACAAACCTGAATTGTTTTCTGTGGAATGCTGAAGGTTGAGGGGAGACCTAATGGAGGTATATAGAATTATGGAGGTATAGATTGGGTAGACAGTCAAACCTTTTCCCAGGGTGGAAATGTTAAGACTAGAGGGCATAGCTTGAAGGTGAGAGGAGCAAAGTTTAAAGGAGATGTACAAAGCAAGTTTGTTTTAGAGAGAGTAGTAGGTGTCTGGATTGCCGCGAGGGGTGGTGGTGGAGGCAGGTATGATAGTAGCGTTTAAGAGGATTGTAGATAAACACATGATTATGCAGGGAATGGAGGGATATGTATGATGTGCAGGGAGATGGATTATTTTATATTGGCGTCACGTTTGGTACAGACATTGTGGGTCGAAGGGCCTGTTTCGGTGCTGTACTTTTCAATGCAAGTGTTGCAGTAACCTAGAAATTGACAGATGAATCATGTGCCTTGGCGTTTAACAAACAGATGATTGAAAATCTATTTATTTTGTTATCGATGTGTGTGCATAATGCTGAGGATGCTCATTTTATCTGAGGAAGCAGGGTATTGGCCTCCATGAAGAGGAGGCTGGTGAGGATTCTGGATCAGGTATACATTGGGTATAGGCTTGCTTTGTTACCACAGCTAGCATGGGGATAACAGAGAGAAAGGGACCGTGTGATCAGGGTGTGTGGGACAGTTTCATGGTGGAGCTGCTTATTTCAACCTTACAGTCACCTATTTGTCGTGATTCTGTTCTCCTTCTTCTTCTTCTTTCGTGTGGCGTGCACAGCCTAAAGTTGTTGGACAACTTGTTCTATTTGATCTTCCATTTGTGCACGTCGAGTTGATTGCATTAGTCGAACGGGGCGGGCCACGTTGCAATCTTCCACCCCTGTGGTTCTGTTGATAACTGTTGATGAGCTCAGGGAAACTGACTACGGAAATGGGAAAGGCAACTGAAGTTAGCATTCAGCTACAGATTTGCATTTCCTCTAGCTCAGGGGTTCCCGACCCTGTTCGTCCCGTTTACCTCCTGGCAACTTTTCAAAAGTAAATTTACCCCCACCCTGTTTTGTTCAGTAATTTGAGTTGACACTTATCCCATAATAAAGCAACTGACAAAGGGGATATTTTAAAATACGGCTTTTAACAAAGTCAGAATCAACAAATTTACCCCCTGGTTGGTCGCCTAGTTATAGGAAGGATGTCAACAAAATAGAGAGAGTACAGAGGAGATTTACTAGAATGTTGCCAGGGTTCCAGCAACTATGTTACAGAGAAAGGTTGAACAAGTTAGGTCTTTATTCTTTGGAGCGCAGAAGGTTAAGGGGGGACTTGATTGAGGTCTTTAAAATGATGAAAGGGATAGACAGAGTTGACGTGGATAAGCTTTTCCCATTGAGGGTAGGGAAGATTCAAACAAGTGGGCATGACATGAGAATTAAGGGACAGAGGTTTCGGGGTAACGTGAGGGGGAACTTCTTTACTCAGAGGGTGGTGGCTGTGTGGAATCAGCTTCCAGCAGAAGTGGTGGAGGCAGGATCGATTTTAACATTTAAGAGTAAAGTGGATAGGTATATGGACGTGAAGGGAATGGAGGGGTATGGTCTGAGTGCAGGTAGATGGGACTAGGGGAAAACAAATGGTCGGCACGGACTGGAAGGGCCGAGAGGGCCTGTTTCCGTGCTGTAATTGTTATATGGTTATATGGTTATATGGTTAGGCGAAATTTACCCCCTGGTCATCAATAAAACTTTGACACTATGCTTTAACAAAAATATTTACAAATGTGGGTATTACTGGCAATTACTTGAATGTAGAATTGTGTGTATAAAGGGGGTTTACCCTTCTGACTTCGGTGTGTCTCAACTTGGAGAGGCACCCGGCTCTGCAGACTCGAAAATAAAGAATCTCTTGCTTCCACGATTTAGTCTTTGAGTAGTGATTGTGAGCACATCGCATATCTCACTCATTCGAAGAAGGGTCTCAACCCGAAACGTCACCCATTCCTTCACCCCTGAGGTGCTGCCTGGCCCGCTGAGTTACTCCAGCATTTTGTGTCTACCTTGTTGTCAGGGCCTAGTGGCAATGGAAGTGGCAGGGATCTGAATTGGTTCCAAGGCTAAAATTCACACCTAGATGCAGCTCAAAAAAATGAGGCAAACTGTGGGAAGGGTGGAAGGCAGAGATTGGAAGTACCAATCTGTTCTAATTTCACGAGATGGGAATGGGCTCCTGTCTTCTGCCAAAAGGCCTCTCATGTTTATTCTTTCATTCAGTGGTATCATGTTTGTTTTATTACCTCAACACTCATTTCCTGCACTAAACCAATAACCATATAACCATATAACAATTACAGCACGGAAACAGGCCCTCTCGGCCCTTCCAGTCCGTGCCGACCATTTGTTTTCCCCTAGTCCCATCTACCTGCACTCAGACCAATGAATCTTGAACCCCCTTATATTGATCTCCGTTTTGAATTCCCTTAGTGATTGAGCCTCCACAGCCTCATTCGATAAAGAATTCCAAATATTTATTACCTCATACAGCATGAGTACATGCCCAACTTGGCCATGCCAACCTAGAAGCCCCATTAACACTAGTCCCACATGGCTCCATTTGGCCCAAATTCTTCTTAACTTTTCCTATCCATGTACCTGTCCAAATGTTTTTTAAATGTTGTTATTGTACTTGCCTTAACGGCCTCCTTGTACAGCACGTTCCATATACCCACCATCCTTTTGGGGAAAAATTAGCTTCACAGGCTCCTATTCAATCTTTCCCTCTCATGCTAAACCTTTGTCCTCTGGTTCTCAATTCTCCTACTCTGGGTAACAGTGAGTATTCACCCAACCTATTTACTCTACAGTGAAAATTCTTCTCTATCCCTATATATTTATTATCTGGCCCTTTATTTTGAGATTATAACCCTTGGTTCTATATGCAGCAGTCAGGGGAAACATCAACTCCACATACACGCTGTCAAGCTTTGTAAGAATTGTATATGTTTTCAATGAGATCACCTCCCACTTTTTTGGTCAGGAGAATATAAGCTCACTGCATTTAGTCTCATCTCGTATGACTATCCTGCCATCCCAAGAATTGATTTGCTGTACCTTTCTTGCACTCTTCTATTGAAAATATAATAGAAACATAGAAACATAGAAAATAGGTGCAGTAGGCCATTCGGCCCTTCAAGCCTGCACCGCCTTTCAATATGATCATGGCTGATCATCCAACTCAGTATCCTGTACCTGCCTTCTCTCCATACCCCCTGATCCCATTTAGCCACAAGGGCCACATCTAACTCCCTCTTAAATATAGCCAATGAACTGGCCTCAACTACCTTCTGTGGCATAGAATTCCAAAGACTCACCACTCTCTTTGTGAAAAAAAATTTCCTCATCTCGGTCCTAAAGGAATTTCCCCTTATCCTTAATCTTTCTAATGTAGAGAGATCAGACCCATACACTATATTCTAGATGAAAGTAGGGTCCTCCATAAAAGGGGCAAGACTCCTGAACTCATGCAATAATGACCAACTTACTGTTATCCTTATAATTGTTGAAGAATATGACACAAAAAAAGATTGAATATTTGCTGCAGCAAGAATTAGCAAAATTAGTTCAACTGTTTTTGACTATTTTTGTCACAATGTAACTCGATTTGTCACAACTTACCATGATTGCAAAAATAAAAGAGGAAAACTATAATGGTAATACATGATTATAATTCATACAAGTGTCGCCTGCAAAGTTCATTTTCTTAGTGGAACCAGATAGTGTGACCTGCATGTTCAGTGTTTGGAGCATGGCATGCAATCAGAATACTTAGTCAAGTACCAATCAAGCCTAAAGGCCAGAAGGAGAGGTCAGGTTGTCCTAAGATTATGCAATAACCATTTACTGAGCACTTCTCATGACCTCAGGACAACTCAATAAATTGATGAAATCCTATTGATGTCCAGCTACTGTGGCAATAATAAGATGTGCAGAAGCTAAATATGATATTCAGCTGCACTGCAAGGAAAACAAAGTATAAATTAAGATGAAACTGTGTTATTGATGAAAATCCATGTCAAATAGTTTGTGGAATTCTGGAAATCCAACCATGAGGATAATGCATTTGAACGTGTTCAAATCACAAAATGGACCCCAGTATAAGGAACTTAATTACAGGATTGCTTTCTTTAAGATAGCAGGTATTTCACCAGTATTTTGTCTAGACAGCACTACTGGGAATCGACTTGTCCACTGCAAGTTGGACATTCAGACTGCTTATCCTAGAGTCATGGAGTCATAGTCACAGAGTGATACAGTGTGGAAACAGGCCTTTTGGCCCAACTCACCCACACCGCCAACAATGTCCCAGCTACACTAGCCCCACTTGTCTGCGCTTGGTCCATATCCCTCCAAACCTGTCCTGTCCATGTACCTGTCTAACTGTCTCTTAAACAATGGGAGAGTCCCAGCCTCTACTGCCTCCTCTGGTAGCTTGTTCCATACATCCACCAGCCTTTGTGTGAAAAAGATACCGCTCAGATTCCTATTCGACAAGGTTCCACATTGTCGGCTGCTCTGGAAGGTTAGGTCGCATGGGATCCATGATGAGATAGCTGAATGGATAGCAAATTGGCTCCATGGAAGGAAGCAGAGGGTGATGGTGGAAGGTTGTTTCTCAGACTGGAGGCCTGTGACTAGTGGTGTGCCTCAGGGTTTGGTGTTGGGCCCGTTACTGTTTGTCATCTATATCAATGATTTGGATGAGAACATACAGGGCAAGATTAGCAAGTTTGCTGATGATACAAACATTAGTGGTTTTGCAGATCATTCAGATGGTTGTGAAAGATTGCAGCAGGATCTGGATCGATTGGCCAAGTGGACAGATGGAATTTAATACAGAAAAGTGTGAGGTGTTGCATTTTGGGACGTCAAACAAGGGCAGGGACCTATACCATAAATGGTAGGCCTCTGGGTAGTGTTGTAGAGCAGAGGGATCCAGGCGTATGGTTCCTTGAAGGTTGAAGATTCCTATTATTGCTATGGAGGGAGTGCATTCTTGTTATTGAGGGAGTGCAGCGTAGGTTTACAAGGTTAATTTCCCGAGAAGGCGGGACTGTCATATGCTGAGAGAATGGAGCAGCTGGGCTTGTACACTCTGGAGTTTAGAAGGATGACAGGGTCACTCATTAAAACATATAAGATTGTTAAGGGTTTGGACACGATAGAGGCAGGAAACATGTTCCCGATGTTGGGGGAGTCCAGAACCAGGGGCCACAGTTTAAGAATAAGGAATAAGCCATTTAGAATGGAGATGAGGAAACATTTTTTCTCACAGAAAGTGGTGAGTCTGTGGAATTCTCTGCCTCAGATTACAGTGGAGGCAGGTTCCCTGGATGCTTTCAAGAGAGAGCTAGATAGGGCTCTTAAAAATAGCGGAGTTAGGGGATATGGGGAGAAGTCAGGAACGGGGTACCGATTGGGGATGATCACATTGAATGGCGGTGCTGGCTCGAAGGGCCAAATGGCTATTGTCTATTGTCTATTGTTTAAATCTTTTCCCCTTCACCTTGAACCTATGTCCTGTGGTCCTTGATTCTCCCACTCTGGGCATAAGACTCTGTGCATCTACCCTATCTATTCCTGTCATTATTTTGTATACCTCTATACAATCTCCCCATCATCCTCCTTTTGCTCCATGGAATATAGACCCAGCGTACTCAACCTCTCCCTATAGCTCACACCCTCTAGTCCTGGCAACATCCTTGTACATGTTTCCTAAACCATTTCAAGCTTGACAATATCTATATTACTAAAAGTCTGATCTTGATTGCTTTTGGCCCTCTGTGTGCGATTTCTGAGAGAACGCCGCCACCGTCATTTTTGGCTACCTCACTCAGAGCCCCCCTCTGCCTTCCGACACCAGAGGATTTTTCCCATCAATGAGAGAGATATTAATGTTTTTAAAAAATTCCCCATTCTCTCTGTTCTCTCTGCTGCCACCGCTGGCGGCAGGGGGGGAGGGTGGAGGGGACTGTAAAACCCGGAAGTGTCGTGCCACACTCAGTCTCTGCCAGACCCAGGAAGTGAGAGGGTCCACAGCTCTCTGAGCTGTGAATAACACTGAACGTACGTCTACTCCATGGTGAGTCCCCTTGACGTGGCAACTGCCAAATTGTTTTACCTTTTTTAAAAAGTGTGTGTTCACAAAATGAATTTTGGTTGTCTCTCCCTCTCTCCCCCCCTCTCTCCCCCCCCTCTCTCTCCCCCCTCTCTCTCCCCCCTCTCTCCCCCCCTCTCCCCCCCCCCTCTCCCCCCCCTCCTCTCCCCTTTTCCTTTCTCTGCTCTGTACCCAGGACCTCAAAACAGAACTCAAACCATTCAAATTAAAGTGATTTAACTTGCATTTGGCCAGTGGCATTAAAGCATTTGGGTTTTGTTTTGATAATCACTCAAAATAAAATTTTACATCAACAAAATCTAAAATGATCATATTTGAAAGATATAACTGTGCCTATTTAGATTGTAATTATCATTGAAATTCCAAATGTAACAAAATATTTACACAAGATTTACACCGTCTCGACCCAAAAGTCACCCATTCCTTCTCTCCAGAGATGCTGCCTGTCCCACTGAGTTACTCCAGCTTTTTGTGTCTATCTTTAAGTAATAGTCGATTGGCTTTTTGAGTCTAAAACTTGGGCTTTTGGAAACTCCAGTCTGAATTTGAAGATCAGGACTGTGAATAAATGTTGAAATACGGATCAAATGACACTGTTGAATTCCCCGTTGGAAATAGACATCCTGAGTGTTCCAGAAAATAATCCCACATCAATTGACAGCTAAATGATGGGCAGGATACAGTTTTTCAACTTTAAAACGTAGTTCTGTATTAAAATCTACCTCGAGTATTATTTTGATGTTGCTTTCTTCACAGCCAGCAACTGCAGTATTTTCCTGTCACATTTTGCTAAAACACAGCAACGAGCTGCCAGAAAGTGAAGAAGGCACGAGGCGTTAGCTGTATCTAAAGATACTGGCACTGGTGTTAAGAAGAAAATTTATTCCAAGGAAACCCCCCCTGGCTCACACTTCTCATCTTATCTGCTGCTGGTTTTTGCTTAAAAGAGAAGAGGCTTGCAGAGAAATATTTACAGCTGAATTTTAAGGAAATAAAGCAAAATATACATGTAGTGAGTTAATGACATTATTTTTTATTTGTTCTTGTAATTTAGACATTGGTATTGACATTAGCAAGTTGGTTGCACATAAGAAGATAGTAGTGAACATTCTTAAACCAGTTATTCTGTGAGATGCAGATCCACCCATTAAGATGGTGAGCACAGAATTACAGAATGAATGCTTAACATGGGGAATAGATATCAAACACAACAATGCTCTTCATTTTACCCATATGACATCAAGCTCCCTATAAATAGAAGCAGCCATTACTTGACATGTTTGTGGAACATGTCAAGTAATGAATACTTATCAGTTTATCAGATAAGGAACGCTTTCCTTTAGTTTCATTTTTTACTATAGCTCCTTGATGGCAGTTTTGATATCGTGTAGTCACTCTCCTTCCACTTCTGGTGTTCATGTTTGAACCAAGATTGCCATGAGGTCTGGTACGGAATGTTAGATTTAGGTTTATTATTAATATTACATTTGAAGTACAGTGAAAAGCTTTGTTTCCATATTACCCAATCAAATCTGATTATATCAGAATGAGTGAGTATTATGTTACTATTTGGCAAAATAGTTGACGAGGCATGTCATTACTTTTCTGTTAACTGACTGATAATGTAATAATTAGTTTGATTTAATTGGTCCGGTTTTCTGTTGACAAGATATGCATGGACATATTCTACTAGACAATAGCTGCTAGCGTGGTACGTGGGAATGTCATGTTATGGGCAGGTACACAGATAGGAAAAGTTTAGAGGGAGATGGGCAGGCAAAAGGACTAGCTTAGATGGGACGTCCCCTTGGTCGGTCTGGGTGATTTGAGCAGAAGGGCCTGTTTCCGTGCTGTATAACTCGATAACAAATATTCATCACTGCAGCCGAGATATCGGAGCCTCGTGTATCCAGTTCTATTTGCCATTCTGGCTAACTCTGGCTGGACATTGATATCTATGATGCTGTGCCAACAAGAGAGGAGGGCAAAATGAGTTATCCATTTGACATTTCTGGCTGAAGATGGACAGTACAGCCTTTCCTTTGCCAGTCATATGCTGAGTTTCCCAATATGTGTAGATTATGATATTCCTGGAATTCCAATTGGCTAGCTGTCTAGCTGTCAAAATATCCTTTAGTATTCACAACAAGATATGGCATAACTGAAAAGCTATGATCTGATTTATTTACTCTGGGCTCACTAGACTGTCGGCTTCCATATTGTTTTCACTGTTTATCATGCATGGAGTCCTGTGTTGTATTATCACCAGTAGCAACCACTTAGCAAATATTTATGGACAATTTGTCCTAACCATGATATGTATTATCTATATTGCTAAAAGTCTGATCTTGACCAATTTCAGTTTTTCTGTTTCATGATTTTAGAAAAAACACTGCCGCCTACGGCTGTGATTTTTGGCCATCTTACTCAGTCCTCCTCCGCTGCGCAGGACAAGTAGATTTTTCCCATCGATGAAAAATAAAAGAGTTATTAATGTTTAAAAAATGTTGAGATTCTCTCTGCTGCCCCTGCTGGTGGGAGGGAGAATGGACTATAAAACCCGGAGGTGTTGTGCCTCAGTCAGTCTCTGCAAGATGGGGGAAGTGAGAGGGTCACATCTCTCAGTCTGAGCTGTGAATAACACTGAACACATGTCTACTAAACTGTGAGTGTGGTTTTACTGACCTTGAGTGCCCTTAATGTGGTTTGAAACTGAAACTGTGGTTGGTTGAAAGTAATAGCACTGAAAATGGTTGGTGGGGGTTGGTTTGAAGTAAAAGCACTGCAAATGGTTGGTCACCAAGCACGGTGTCAGCTTATCTGGAATGTATCCAGGGCTGTGCAGCCACAGCCAAGCCCAAGCAGCAGCCACAGACGTCGGGTGGGGGCCTAGTACCGTGAAGGCCACGAACAGTCCAGAGAGCCACCGACAGAGGCTGAGTCATCAGCCCAACCGGGAACAGTCAACTCAGTGGGGGGAGAAAACAGAGAAAGCCCGGTCGGGATCAGAGTCAGCCCGACCGTGAACAGAAAAGCGGACAGGCCCGCGAGGGAAGTTGACTTGCGGCTAAAACATGAACAGTATAATCTAAGGGACTGTCCTAAACACTGCCGCGAACTGCCAGCAAAGGCATGCAGGACTGATTATCTACAGCACCTGATTAGCAGCCGGGTTTTCACCTGCTAAAAGACTAAACTGTTAAATACCTTAAGACCTACAACATCCAAATGCCTTCAAAGTAATGGCTGAAGCAATAAATCAAGTGGAACTGTAAATCAATTGCTAAATCTGCCAAAATAAAAAGGGGGAAAAAATGGAAAAGAAGTGTTTGGTCATTGAGTGAAATCCAGTTCATCATTTCGGGGTGGATGAATCAGATCCCTTTCAAGCGGGGAATCTGCACAAAAACATTAGAAGACTTGACAGTGAAAAACCGCTGTGACCAGGAGATCTGGAAACCTGGAAACGAGACAGTTAAGTCAAGATAAATCATGGCTGATGAATTTACTGGAAAGTCAGCTGAGCAGCTCAAGGTGGAGAGGACAACAGCAAAACGGGCATTCTCTCCTCTTGTTAACAGCAGCATTAGGAACCATGAAGAAATGTCTGAAGAGGAGCTCAGGAACAATTTCAACAAACTCATGCAGGAGGCCGAAAAAGTCCTGGAAGCCAATGACGGTGTGGAGGCTGGACTCATTGCAGAGCTGGAGGCGGAGCTGGATGCAGATGAGGAAACTGTGTTAACTGAACAGCAAAAAGCCGACCTGGCAAAGACTGCAAAGGAGTGTGAGTCGAAACTAAAAAAGGTCAAAGGGCTCATCCAGGACACTCTATGGGCAAACTTTGGGAATGTTGAATTATCCACCTCACTACAGGCAGCAGATGGTGCGTGTGAACTTGCTGCTGCCACCGCACCATCAAATAGCAACCAAGAAGCATATGAATTCATGCGTAACCACCTGCAGAAACTGGTAGAGACTGCAAAGGAGACGTACAGTCGGTGGAAACGTTGGGTCCCTCTGGATGAGCAAGAGAGCTTCCAGAAAAACCTCAGAACACTCGAGCTTCTCGTCCCCAAGCTGGTTTCCAGGAAGGCGGACTTCATACAGGCAAGAATAAAGAAGGACGCTAAAGGACAGCACAAGCGGCGAATGTTTTCAATTATCCTTCACCAGCCATCAGGCTGAGACCCGCGGCCCTTCCTAAGTTTACTGGAAACAAGCGTGACTTTTATAGATGGAGGAAGGATTGGGAAGCACTGCAAAAGCAAGGTGAACCCACTGGATCAAATGAGGTGAAGAAGGTTCAATTGCTGGACAGTCTGGAGGACAAAATTACAAGAGACCTCCGCCTCACAAGTTATAACACAGCAGATGATATATTTCGTGTCCTAGAGAACCGGTTTGGAAATCAAACCGCTATTGCTATTGAGATAGTGGAGGAGCTTCAGAGAATCGCACCTGTCAGAGGACATCAGCCACGTAAAATAGTGGAATTAATTCAAGCTGTGGAAAAGGCGCTAAAGGACTTGAGCGATCTCGGAGACACAGGCGCTATTAAAAATCCACTGATGATAAAATCAATTGAAACCAAGCTTCCAGAAACCCTCAAAAAGGAATGGCTGGTTTATGTAGCTGACAAGAGGAATGCTGTGGCACCAGAGAAACGGTTTGGCAGTCTCTTGTCATTTCTCAAAGAGCAGGAGAGCAACTGAGGGACGAGGAGCCGAGTAGAAAGGAAACTCGGACTGAACCAAGACATGCCAGAACCAAGTCTACCAAGTAAGGAAATGACCACACAAGTTGTGTAGTCTGTGGTGGCGTAAAGCAAAAAAGAAAGCTGTACTTCTGCAAGCAGTTTCGAGGGCTAAAGCTGACAGAGAAAAGAAGTTGGGAGCATGCAAAAAGTGTCTTGAAGTTCATGATGATGGTTCATACTGCAAACCTGCATATCTGTGTAGAAATCAAATCTGCAAGGATGAACAGACTCCTGAGCATCATTTTTATCTGTGCCCCAATTGTGAGATGAGGAAAAGCAGAGTGGATCAGAGAAGGAGTAAATTTGGTCCAGAGGAAGATAAAGGCAAGAAGAAATATACAGTGGACCAAGAGGAGTTTTTCAGCAAACTTCCACCAGAGTTGGCAAAACAATGCCGAGATGTGTTCTCCAACACTGCATCAAGAGCCTTCAACTCTGCAAAGCATCAGCCAAGCCTCCTAAAGGAAGGTGGACTGCAAGAGCATCCAGTGATTATGATGCTTCTGGAGGTCGTAGCAAATGCTGGTCAAAAGGTTGGACGTTAATTGACTTGGCTTCAGATACCACTACATAACTCACAAGGCTGTGTGTAGACTGAACCTTAGGAGTGAAGACATCACGCTTATCGTCCACGGTGTTGGGGGGATGAAGGTCCACGTAGAGACAAGGCGCTACCATCTAAAGATCCGAGTGAAGACTCCCAAGGGCACACTCAAGTCGCACCATTTAGTTTGTTATGGATGGGACAGCATTGCAGATGTTCACAAAACATGTGGCACCACAGCAGCTGCAAAAGTTCTTTCAAGACGTCCCACTTGAGGAACTTGTGAGACCAAAAGGATACATTTGCTCATAAGCCATAGAGAAGGTCAGCTAGCGCCTCAGAGGATTAGAACTGTTGGAGATCTCATTCTGTGGGATGGACCACTGGGAAAGACTGTTGGAGGTTGTCATCCTGAGCTGTTTGAGGAGCTTACCATGTCAAAACACACTTCGCAAGATCAATGAGAGAAGCTGCTTTAAAGTAGGAGGAGCTCACTGACGCAGTCCCTGAGGAACTTTCACCAAACGGACAGGTCGCCGTCAAAGTCCAGAAGTCACGTACATCAGCCGCCAACCGGGACTTCTTGGATTGGTGGAAGTGGGATAGCATTGGAGCAGCATGCGAGCCAAAGTGCGGGGGGTTTGCCGCTGTGGAAACTGCCAGCCAGGCGGAAAAGAAATGACTCTTGCTGAAGAGAGAGAGTTCGAAGTGGTAAGGGAAAGGCCTCACCAACGTAACAGGAGACCGTCACAGTAAAGACCCACATCGGCATGCTAGCTATCCTTGGTTGGAAGACCCAGCTTCTCTACCAAATAATAAAAGGACAGTGGAAGCCACATTTCTCAGGACGGAGAGGCAGCTATCCAGAGAACCTGATGGAAAAGTGCCCACACAGCTCAGGTGCACGACATGGTGGACCGAAAGGCTGCAGTCAAATTGTCCGAAGACATGATTGCAAACTGGAAGGGACCAGGTGTGGTATGTGAGTCACCTTATAGGCTCCAAACCCCCACTCTGTACACGACCCCCAGTGAGACTAGTGTGGAACAGCAGCCAAAAGTGCAATGGTGTCAGCTTAAATGATTTGCTGATGAAAGGTCCAGGCGTCCTCAATCAAATTTAGCGCCGTCCTCCTCAGATTCAGAGGCGGAATCTATGCTGCTCTGGGAGACATAAAGAAGATGTATAACTCAGTCTGGTTGGAGGACCGTGAAGTACACTTACACAGACTCCTCTGGCGAGATTCTGAGGACGAGGAGCTGGGAGAGTAGGGCTATCACAAAGGTGAACATCGGAGACAAACCTGCGGGGTGCATTGCACAGTTGGCAATGCGTGAGACTGCTCATCTTCCTTCTTTTACCCACCTCAAGGATGAGCAGCAAGTACTCCAGAAAGACAGCGATGTTGACGACATCCTCACATCTCACAACAGCCTCGACCAGTTGAGAATCATCACAGCAAATGTGGAGCGAATCCTGAATCCTGGTGGGTTTGAGCACAAGCCTTGGGTTCTCTCTGGCCAAAGTGGGAGGAAGGAGGACAGTGATACTTTAAAAAGAAAGCAAAACAAAAACCATGATCCTACCAAACCAAATGCATGATGAGGAAATAACAGGGCGCTTGGTCTGGGCTACATTGTTTGAAGAGGATATGCTCCACGTTATGGTGGGAATCAGTTTCTCCAGAGAAAGAAAAAGATGCGGCTTGGTCAAGGCCTTCTACAAGAGCAAATCAAAACTCAGACGCCAAATCCCCTAACAAGAAGAGAGCTTGTCAGCCAGGTAGCAGGGCCTAAATGACCCCATCGGCATAGTGGCTCCTGTTAAGCAAAAGGGAGCGATTCTAGCAGATCTTTCCAAGAAGCAAAAGAGGGAAGCTGTTTGGTCAGAGACCCACATGGGACATGGCAACTCTCAGATGGACTCAGGGAGGATGCAATTTAAGCTCTTTGAAGAGTATGTACAACTTGGAAAAGTCAAGTTCGTCAGGGCACTGACCTTCTTTCTCCGCAACTGAACCCTTGGGAATCACCTTTTCTGACGGAAGTGAGCACACCTACAGGGCGGTGATAACCATATTAACCATATATACAATTACAGCACGGAAACAGGCCCTCTCGACCCTTCCAGTCCGTGCCGTCCATTTGTTTTTTCCCCTAGTCCCATCTACCTGCACTCAGACCATACCCCTCCATTCCCTTCACGTCCATATACCTATCCACTTTACTCTTAAATGTTAAAATCGATCCTGCCTCCACCACTTCTGCTGAAAGCTCTATTCCACTCAGCCACCACCCTCTGAGTAAAGAAGTTCCCCCTCACGTCTACCCGAAACTTCTGTCCCTTAATATCTCATGTCATGCCCTCTTGTTTGAATCTTCCCTAACCCTCAATGGGAAAAACGTATCCACGTTAACTCTGTCTATCCTTTCATCATTTTAAAGACCTCAATCAAGTCCCCCCTTAACCTTGTGCTCTCCAAAGAATAAAGACCTAACTTGTTTCAACCTTTCTCTGTAACATAGTTGCTGGAACCCTGGCAACCATTCTAGTAAAATCTCCTCTGTACTCTCTCTATTTTGTTGACATCCTTCCTATAACTAGGCGACCAAAATTGTGGTACCACGTACTCCAGGAATTGGTCTTACCAATGCCTTGTATAATTTTAACATTATTCCCTACTCCTATATTCAATGCTCTGATTTTTTAAAGGCCAGCACACCAAAGGCTTTCTTTACCACCCTATCTACCTGATGTACCTGAGATGGGATTCAGACCATTGGCCCAATTGTCAGACTTGTGGAATCAAGGCCAAGTTAACTCCCTTGGACCACAGAGGAGACGCTGTTAAAGCAGAGATGTGCGGAGCAGTGTTCGCCTCACGCTTAAGGAAGTATTTCGAGCTACACAGTCGAATTCAAGTGGAGAGGTGGTATCACCTTGTGATAGCCAAACAATCCTTGGTGCAATACAGCGAGAAAGCTACAGATTTCAGACATTCTTCGCCAATCAGGATTGGAGAGATTCAAACAAGCACCAACATTCAGGACTGGCGGTGGATTCTGGCCCACAAAACATCGCTGATGTAATCACCAGAGGTGCCAGCCCTCAAGACCTTGATCAGTATTCGGAGTGGCAAAATGGACCGAAGTTCCTGGTGTTGCCTGTGAGTGAGTGGCCAATAAAATCAGCTAAAGAACTGGCTGCCACTGCCAGAGAGAACATCGACAAGTTACAGAAGAAAGCTTTTGTTGCAGCACTATCAAGAGCCAAAGTAGAGAAACAAGAACCGGAACCAACAAACCCAAAGAGACCACCTGCAGGGTCAGCTATTCAGAACCTTGTTGTCTGTCAAGCGCGTTTCAGCATTCTAAACTCGACTGATCAGACAGTTGCTGGATTTGGAGAGCAGCGAAGAGGTTTCTTGGCAAGACAAAAGCCCTAAACAATCCAAAGTGGGAGGCCATCTCTTTGACATGAGCCATCCACACAGAGTTAGTCAACACCTTATCAAGTGAAGGGTTTCTGATGGCTTATCAAAGATTCACAGCAATCCGTGGGCACCCCAAGAAGATCTGGTCAGATCCAGGCACCAATTTTATTGCCGCTAAACCAGTCTTTAGAGGAACTATACAGATTTTTGGACAACCTGGACAGAGCACTTTGGAGGAGAACGCAGCTAAAAATGGAACAGGGTGGATGTGGGAAAATCCATCCTGCTGATTCACCCACACAGAAAATGGCGCTGCGGAAGCTGCTGTGCGTGTGTGAAGAGAGCGCTCCAATGTTTGGAAAAGAATCGTCACTCAGTTATAGTGAAGAGTTTCAAACAGTTGTTTTACATGGCAGCCAACCTGTCAAATGAACGTCCAATCGACGCCCAGGATACAAAGCGTGAAGACTGCGTTCAGTACATCACACCAAATACTCTTCTGCTTGGCCGAGTGGTCTCAGTGCGGAGACATCAAGACTTTTGACTTTTCAGCTACGCCTACAAAAGACTTAGAACAATGCAGTCAGAGGTGAACAAGTTTTGGAAGAGCTGGTGCCAACTCGCTGGTCCGTAACTTGTTTATAAGGAGCAAGTGGCACACCGCTCGGAGAAAATGCACTGCCGGAGACATTGTCTGGTTAAGTGACCAAAATGGCACTGAGGGGGCAAATTCAAGCTGGGCAGAGTGTCGCCAGCTCCATCCAGACCGCAAAGAGAGGCATCGTGAGAGACGTTAATGCACGGATCTTTCCAAGTTACTCCATTCCTCTGACAAAGGCTTTTGAAAGGAAGGGCAAGGTATTCCACTCTGGGGGGAAGGAGAGGATCCAAGCCACGATTGTTCACAGGATGTTGTGGCGGCTGGTTGTCTTACTTCCAGTAGAAGATACAACAAGAGAGCAATGCATCAGGTTTGACCAAGTTCAAACCTAGAGAGTTCGAAAGTTTGACTTTAAAGCGTCGATCTCCGAAGTGGTTTCCATTGGAAGATCGAGTGGGAGGTGTTCAAGTCAAACTGGAATGAAAAGACAAATGCTAAATTTAAAATCACAAGCACCACAATAGATAGGAAAAGAGCATATACCTGTACAGGTGAAATGGACTTAAAAGGGGGAGGAGTATTATGACATGTAATAGAATGTGTATGTTTACTGCTCAAGTTAAAGGGGGAGGAGCGTATAGGTATGGGATAATTAGGATAAGTAATTGATGTCTTGTGATGTCTGGGGCAAGTACGCATAAGCAGACAGACTGGAGGTGGTCTCTTTTTCCTGTGGTAATGAAGCTTGTATGATTCCTCCTGTATCCGAGCCTTTATTCAAGACTGTTCAAGCTAGTAGCATTCGAATACACAACAATTGGCGACGAGGATAAAGGAATGGATAAAGAAGAAACAAGGCCAGCAAGAAGAATTGAAAATAAAAGTTAAAAATAGAAGTAGTATTTGGAAAACAAGTGGAACAGCACCAAGCCAAATGGTTTTGAATTGGTTTCTGTTGCTTTCCTGGGTTGTTGTTGGGAGCGCCATGAAAAAGAAAAAAGGTAGGGAACGGGAAGCAATCGCTCAGGGAAGAGCTAGGAAAACAAGCAGGGGCAGTAAGGGTCACCAAGCACAGTGTGTAGTTACCTGGGATGTACCTGGTCCTAGTAGTGAAGGCCACCAGGTCCAGAGAGCCCGCAGAGGCTGAGTCTATCTGCCCAACCGGGAACAGTCAACCCTTGGTGTGGGGGGAGAAAACAGAGAAAGCCCGGTCGGGATCGGATGTCAGCGCGACCGGTGAACAGAAAAAAGCGGACAGGCCCTGTGAGGAGAAGCTGACTTGCGGCTAAAACTTGAACAGTATAATGTCTCTAAGAGACGCTGTGCTAAAAACTGCCGCGATGTTCCCCATAGCAATGGCATGTCAAGCAGGACTGATTATCTACAGCACAACCATTAGACAGCCGTAGGTTTTTCACCTGCTAAAAGAACTAAAAACTGTTAAATACTCCTTAGTAGACCTCTACAACAAGGATCCAAATGCCTTCAAATTAATGGCCTCTGAAGCAATAAATCAAGTGGAACTGTAAATTAATTTTGCTCGAAGTCTGCCAAACTCTATAGAATAGGGGGAAAGAAAAAATGGAAGTAAGAAATGTTTGGTCATTGAGTGAAATACCAGTTCATCATTTCGGGGTGGATGAATCAGATCCCTTTCAAGTGGGGAATCGGCACAAAAAACATTAGAAGACTTGACAGTAGGGGTTTGGGTTTGAAGTAAAAAGCACTGCAACTTGGTTGGTGGGCAGGTTTGGGTTGAAGTAAAAGCACTGCAATTGGTGATAGGTGGGGGTCTGGGTTGAAGTAGAAAAGCACTGCAAATGATTTGCTGGGGTTTGGGTTGAAGAGGAAAGGCACTGGTAATGGTTGGTAGGGGGACCTGGCTTGAGTTGAAGTAAAAGCACTGCAAATGATTGCTGGGGTTTTGGGTTTAAGTAAAAGCACTGAGCAAATGATTGGTAGTCAAACATATGACAACTTCCTGTTTGCACTATATATGATTTGAGATAAAAAGCTACCAGTTGCAGCTGTGAATTTTTGGCCATCGCTTGCTCAGGTCCCCTCAGGCTCATCAGGTGCAGAGGATCGTCTTCCCATCAATCGAAAAATGAAAGTGTTATTAGTCTTTAAAAAAATGTTGAGAATCACTCTCCTGTAAATCACACGCCATCGAAAGTCCACATCCTTTTCCGACCCGAACATGTGGGTGTGGCACAATCTGTATGATGGGGAGGGAGAGGTCATGAGAGGTCTGAGCTGTGAATAAACTGCACACACTGAATGTCTACTGAACTGTGAGTATGGTGTTTTGGTGATTTTTGGGTGGTTTCCCCTGCCTTGAATAATGGTATGAATCTAGCTATATTTTGAATGTGGTTTTGCACCCTGCATGAAATGGTAATGAAACGGCATTTTGAATGTGGTGGGCCTTGCACTCTGCATGAAGGTATGAAATGCACTTGAATTTTAGCGTGGCCTTATGAACTCTGCTTGAAGTGGTATGAAAACTGCACTTGAATTTGGTGGCCTTGCACCCTGCTTGAAATGTAGGGAAAACTGCATTTGAATATGGTGGCCTATGCACCTCCTTGAAATGGAATTGAAAGTGCACTTGAATTTGGTTGGCCTTGCACCCTGCTTGAAGTGGTATGAAACTGCATTAGAATTTGGTGGCTTGCACCCTGCTTTGAAGTGGAAAATGAAACTGCACTTGAATTTGGTGCCCTTGCACCCTGCTTGATGAGGAAATAGGAAACTGCATTTGAATTTGGTGGCCTGTGTGCACCCTGTTTAAAGTGGTATGAAACTGCATTGATATATTTCGTGGTCCTTGCTCACCCTGCTTGAAGTGGTATAAAACTGCACTTGAGTTTGGTGTGGATCCTGCTTGAGGAGGTATGAAACTGCACATGAAATTGGTGGCCTCGCACGAAACCTGCTGGAAGTGTTAGAAAACTTTTGAAAACTGCAGCTTGCAACTTTGGTTGTCTTGCCGCCCTGCTTGAAGTGGTTGGAAAATGGATTTGAACTTTGGTGGCCTTGCACCCTGCTTGAAATGGAATTTCAAGGAATAGCTGTGAGTCAACTGCCAGCCCACCAGGGTGAGTGAAGCTGCCAGCACATATCAGGCTTGACGGACAGAGCTGCCACCCCAAGAATCCACTGGCCCACAATGTCCCATACTCGCCCTCTGGAGACCAGTCCCTTCAGCCCACAACATCCATACTAGACTGCTCCAGAAATCCCATCCCCCCACCCCCCCACCACCAATATTGGAATTGGTGGAGGAAGTGGGGAAAATTTTGCGTTGGGGGACCAGCCCTCCCGTGTGAACATGGGACCCAACGTGTCCCCATACTTGTCTTGTCTATCTATAACATGGTGCCCAGAACTGAAACTGCAATACGCTCTAACTGCGGTCTACCAACGTCTTATACAACTGCAACATGACCTCCCAACTTCTATACTCAATTCTCTGACTGATGGCCAAAGTGCAAAAAGCCTTTTTGACTACCTTATAATACCTGTGACTCAACCTTCAAGGAACCATACTCTGTTGGTCCCTCTCCTATCTACAAACACTACCCAGTGGGCTTCCATTACGGTGTAGGGACCTGCCTTGTTCGATCCCCAAATGCAACACCTCACACTTTTCTGTATTAAATTCCATCAACGTTCCTCTGCCCAATGGCCAATCGATCTCAGTCATCCTGCTGCAATCTTTCACAATCATCTTCACTATCTGTAAAAACCACTAACTTTTGCTTTCATCAGCAAACTTGCCTATATCTTGCCTGTATAGAAAACATAGATAGAAAATAGAAATTAGTGCAGGAGATAGGCCATTCAGCCTTCGGACCTGCACCGCATTCAATATGATCATGCTGATCATCCAAAACTCAGTATCCCTATAGCTGCCTTATGTTCTCATCCAATCACGATGTAGATGACAAAGAGTTAAACGGGCCCAAAACCCGAACCCTGACGCGCGCACACCACTAGTCACAGGCCTCCAGTCTGAGAAACAGCTTCCACCACATCACCTCTGCTTTCTTCCATGGAGCCAATTTGCTATCCATTTCAGTTTATCTCATCATGGATCCCATGCGATCTAACCTTCCAGAGCAGCCGACCATGTGGAACCTTGTCGAATGCCTTACTGAAGTCCATGTACGCAACATCTACAGTTCTGCCCTCATCAACCTTTTTGGTCACGTCTTCAAAAATATCAGTTCAGATTTGTGAGGACATGACCTCCTGTACAAAACCATGCTGACTTGTCCCTAATCAGCCCTTGCTCATCCAAATACTGTATAACCTATACCATCAGAATACTCCTCCACAGTAACTTTAAAACCACAGATGTTAAGCTCACCGGCCTATAGTTCCCAACATGTTCCCTGCAGCTCTGCTTGAAAAAGACGCACAACATTTGCCAACAGTCTTCCGGCACCTCACCTGTATTCAAGGACGACTCGTACTGACTCAACCAGGGCTCCGTTAAATTTCCACTAGTTTCCGCAATGTCCTCAGATATACTGATCAGGCCCTGGAGATTTGTCTACCTTCAAACATGACAGTACCCTTCAGTACTTCTTCGATGGTAACCCTGACTGCTCTCAAGACACATTCAGGACTGTGTTCAGGTTTGTTTCACTTCAAAACGACAAAATACGCAATAAAATAATCAAGTAGTAAAATCTTTATTTCGCCAGGTGGGTGTGGCAGTAAACTCTTACAGTAAGTAATATAAGACTATAGGTTCACTCTAACCCCACACAAAGGGGTAATGTTCCATCAGATATATTTATACCCCAATAATCAGCGATTCAGCAATTCTTTATCTTACAGAGCGTTGTGCAGCCTCTTGCTTGTTAAGATTGACAGGTTCTTCCGGAGCCAGAGGAAAGGTTAGCCAATATTGGTCTATGCGGAAGAAGAGGCTATTTTTGCTGCAGATTAAGCTTTTGTATTTTTAACCTTTGATGCCACATTATATCTTATCTTGTATCGATAAGTACGCCAGTGCACTGAACATTCTCCTGACGGTTTATATCATAAAGGAAAACCATAATCATGAAGTCGCGTTGTGTTATTCTCGCTAGTGTCATGGAGAAATGACGAACAACATTCTTTGTTAGCCTTGCTAGTGTGATAGGAGAAAGGTGAATTGAATGTATTTCTGCTAGCTTTGCTATTGTGTAATAGGAGGAAGGTGAAGGACAGTTTCTTTATTGCTTCTAATTCTACAGCTGAAAAATCCATTTTGTTATTTTGTTTACTTTTAAATGCCTTTAAACTTTTCTCAACTGCTCCTGTTTTCCTCCCTCCTGCCTGCTTTCGTCCTCGGTAAATACTGAGGAGAGAAATACTCTTAGTAGCTTGCCCATTGTCTGTGGCTCCACACACAAAGATGGTGACCGCTTTGTTTACTGAGATGTCCCAGCTCTCTCGCTCTCTCTCTCTCGAGAAACCTTATCGCCCTTATGTATTTATAAAATCTTTTGGGATTGTCCGTATCATGTACCCGCCCAGAGCAATTTCTCCTGGCCTGACGTCCTTTTTTAGTTTACTCCTTAGTTCCCGAAACTCCTCCAGGGATTGTGCAATTGATCCCAAGCTTGCCTATACTGTCCCCATAGCATCCTTCTTGTTTGTTGACTATTGTCTCAATTTCCCTCATCAGCCCAAGCTTCCTTACGTTTGCCTGCTTTGCCCTTCACTCTAACGGGGAACGTACACATCCTGAACTTTAGTTTCTCAGAGCACTTTTAAAAACATCCCACATTGGCCGATGTTTCCTTTCCCTCAAAATAACCTGCTCAGTCAACTTGAGCGAGACCTGCTCTCGTGGTACCCTCAAAGCTCGGGCCTTACCCTGGTTGAGCATTTTAACGTGGTCCCTCTCCTTCCCTATCAAACCTAATCGAACTGTGTGGTCACTTTTTCCAAAAGGCTCCCTAACACCCGCACACACTTCAAGAGAAACTTTCCCTTCCCAATTTCCCAATACTAGATCCAGCGTTGCCCACTGTGCTCACGTGCGTGGGGGGCCTCCACCATACATCTTAAGAAAACTCTTCTGAGGAATTGCATCCCCATCTAAAACCCATTCACGCTATGTATTTTCCCAGTTTATTATATTTGGAAGTTAAAATCCCCTACTGCGCCAACAACCTTATTTGACCTGCAGCTGACTCGTCAGGCAATCTAATTCCCGTTGACTATTCGGGTGGCCTGTTTAGTACTACCCCTGATCCAATGTCGTGATAATCTCATTTCCTGTTCCTCTGGTGCTCACATCCCATTATAGCCTCACTATGACGAAAAACCGTCCATAATGTATCACCTCTGAACATGGCGCACCGTGACATACTTTTATCTAAACAATGCAACCCCCCTCCTCTTTTTCCCCTCACCCCTGTCTTCTCCCTGAAGTGCTCCTGTGTGTGTGTGTGTTGTGGAACATTGAGCTGCCAGTCCTGCCCCATCCCTTAACCAGGCTTCAGTCTTGTCTACATAACATCCCAGTCGCTCGTACCTATCCACGCCCTAAGCTCATCGGCCTGCATTGTGGAGCCCCTTGCATTAAAATACATGCCGAGAGTTAAAACCAACCTTCTGTTCCTCGCTCTCTGCCTTTCAGTCCCTGCCTATTCTGACCACTAACCTGCCACACACACAACCACCTTCCATACCAACTTCTAGACCCTCTCACCTGCCTCTGTCCTGCATGAGATCCCACCCCTCTGCCAATCTAGTTTAACCCTCCCGTGTAGCATTAGCAAATCATTTCCCACTCTAGGATGTTGCACCCGTCCCGCCTCCAGTTTAGGTACAACCCGTCCCTACATTTTATACAGGTCACCCCTGTACCCTGGAAGACCGATCCCATGATCCAGTGGAAATCGGAATCCCTGCCCCCGTGCACCAACATCTCAGCCACATATTCACATTTCACCTCTCTTCCTAGTCTTACCTTCACATAGCTCACTGACGAGGGTTGCAAAGTACTGGTAGCAATCCTGAGAACACTACAAGGCAGGGCCAACTGCTTTATCAGTTGTGTATGCCTGCCCAATTCCGTAAATGCACTTGTTGCAATGCCTTACTTCCACTTCCTACCTCCTATCATTGATCATTTGTTGCCAACATGCACAACAATCCTCCGGCTACTACCCCTCACTCCTTGAGGATGTCTGCAGTTGCCGCTTCCGAGACGTGTCCTGGACCTGGCACCTGGGAAGGCAACACACCATCCTGGAGTCAGAACTCGCCTGCTGACGCAAGTCGCATTGTCCTGTCCGCTAACGCTGACAATGGAGTCTCCCACCCACTACGTGTCTGCCTGTTGTCACTCTTCCCCATTGAGCCGGTAATGGCAAAGGGTTCATAAATAGGCGGGGACACAAACTTAAAAATATGGGAAATTCTCGAAATTAATATGAAATGTCAGATGGAAGGGATTAATTGAATGATGGGATTATTACGGAGTAAAGCCACAGAACAGATTATCGTGTGTTTTTAAGCAGCACAATTCAAAGCTGCTTCTGAGATTGAGGGACAGGGAGTCATGAGCATGTATAACACAGGGGATGATCACATAGATTCATTGTCAGTCGTCTTTTTACCATTTGCATGGAAATTATAAGAGTGTATTTTATAATTAAAGCTTCCAGCACAAAACTCACTTGTACAGTCTGGTAAAGGTATTTAGGAAAGTTATTAAAGCATGCACAGATCACAATGCAACTCTGCCCAATATTTCCAATTTGTTCACAATCAATGAGTGGTAAAGAGAGACGTTTATTGTATGCTCACATTCATTGATTGGGGCTTTGGGAATAGATTCAGGGAAGCAAAATATATTAAATTGTATGCATTGTTTAGCATACACTTTATAGAGGAATTGTGGAAAGTAAGGTATACTTTGAACCATTCTCTGAAAATACCACTATATAATATTCACGCTTGATTTTTTTAAAATCTCATTTTATATTGTTAAGGACATCTCCAAACAAGAAGTAAATGCATATTCCAGGCCCATTTAAATGCATTGTGAGAGTAGTACAACAGTACGACTTGTTTTGTGATGCAGGAACGTGGTAATTCAGAGATTTAGATAAATTATGCAAATACATAAATTCAGATCCTACCAAGGCAGCTGGATGGAAATTTTAAATTGTCTATTTAAAATAAATTTGGGGTAAAAAGACAACAACAGTAATGATGATCACGCAACTAATTAAAGAAACTCACTGCTATCATTAAAATGTCATTTGGGAGAGGATTTCTGACCACATTAATTGATTCCAGGCATCAAGCATCTCGTTGACTCTTTACTTTCCTCTGAAATGGGCTGGCAAGGCAAGTGCAAGGGCAATTAGGGTTGTAAATAAAAGCTTGTCATGCCAGTAGCATCCACATCCTGTGAATGAATGCATTAATAACAAAAAAAACAAGGTATCAGCTGTGGCTCATGGGCAGCATTCTACAAGTCATGGGTTCAAATCCCATTGCAGGGGTTTGAACACTAAATTAGCAAGCGGATTGAAATATCATTAGTAATTTGGTGTTGTGGAGAGGCAAGGTCACTTTCATTGAAAGCAATATGTACAGAGAGTGAAACTTAAAACTCAAGTAATGTTGAAAGAGAAGCTTCTAAAATATTAGTTCCAGGTGGAATTTGGTGAGGTGTTTCATGCAACATAGGAAGCAAATATACAGTCTGAAGAAGGGTCCGACTCGAAACAGTCACCTCATTGAGTCTGAAGAAGGTTCTCGACCCGAAACATCACCCATTCCTTCTCTCCAGAGATGCTGCCTGTCCCGTTGAGTTACTCCAGCATTTTGTGTCTATCTTCGGTATAAACCAAGATCTGCAGTTCCTTCCTCTGCACAGAGATATAGCAAATGGTTAGGAAGCAAGGTCAGTTCAAATGCAAGTTCAAAGAGGTTATGCAATTGTACAGAACTTTGGTGAAAATCTCGTACAGTGGAGGCTTGGTCTCTGTGTCAAAGTTCTGACTGGACTCAATAGCAAAGCAGTGAATAATGGATTTTATGATTCTGAGTTTTTGAAATCATGGCACAGTTTATCAATATCTGAGAGGTTTCCAAAACCTATACAGCATCTTACCTTGGGCCAGGTAAAGTATTATACATAATTCTGAATCAAATTCTTAAGGAAGGAGAGGTCAAGGTTAGTGTATGAATAGATAAAGAATTACAGTGATGGGAAATTGACTAAAGAAGATGCATTGTCTCCTTTAAGTGAGAAGACATTTAAGATTAGCAAATGGCATAAAATAATGGGTATAAATTGAGGAAGAGAATATTTCTGATGGGTTGATACGTTTGAGAAGCTAATGCACATAAACAAATTAATTAACGGTTAGGATTATGAATGTATGTCCTATCAATGATAAATTATATTTCGAGGAACACTGGATAATCAAGTCCACGTTTACATTTATTGTCACATGCACCAATTGGTACAGTGAAATTTGGGTTACCATGCAGCCGTACAAATAAAAAAGGAAGACAACACACGATAGAGTTTAACATAGACATCCCCACACAGCGGAATCAACGTTTCCCACTGTGAGGGAAGCCAATAAAGTGCAGCCATCTTCCTCCTTGTTCACCCGTGGTCGGGAGCCCCGATGTTTCAGGCCCTCTTGCAGGGATGATCGAAACTCGACGTCAGAAACGGAAGAACACGCTCAGCGGTTTGGAGAATATTAAAAGGGACATGAGGAGAGAGGGAGAAGGCATGTCAATATTGATGGAGATTGGAGCATTCTTCAGAAGCCTTCTCGTGTTCTGCCCTTTGAAGAATCAGTGATAATTTAAGGCATATTAAACACACAGCATTGTTTCTCAAATGTAAAGTGTTAGTGACAAATCATTAAAATGGGATTTTCCCTCTTAAGGAAACAGAAACAGTTTGGGCTGCAAGGGCTAACTGCATTTTTCAATTTATTTTAAAAATAGTTTTAAAGCCTGAAAGTTGGCATATTGATTTTTATCTTTTTAATTATAGTTAAACTGAAGGAAAAATGGTTATGTCTCATTATTCCTTCACTTTTGCACTCTAATCAGAGACTTCCTGCTGAAAATTATGGAAAATATTTTCTCTTTTAGATTTTGTAATTCTTTAATTATTTTTCAAGTGATTTCCTGCTGAGTTATGGAGTATTATGTATGTATTTAACGGAATAATTACTGGAGCGATGCTTGGAGCTGTTGATAGGGGATATGGAGATTACTTCATCTAAATTTAACATACAGTGAATATGCTTCCATCCCATGCTGTGAATACACTCTGTGCAGCCCACTGCTCAAACTCAAATCAATAGAACATCTGAAGAAGGGTCTCGACCCGAAACGTCGCCTATCTCGCCTTCGCTCCTTAGATGCTGCTGCACCGCTGAGTTTCTCCAGCCTTTTGTGTACCCTCGATTCTCCAGCATCTGCAGTTCCTTCTTTAACTCAATAGAACATAAGGGAGGAGAGGAGCCTGATGTTGTGGTACACATAGGTACCAATGACCATAGGCAGAAAAAGAGAATGAGGTCCTGAAGGGAGAATTTAGGGAGTTGGGGGGAAAGTTAAAGAGAAGTGGACCACAGAAAGGGTAACGATTCGTCATGGATTACTGCCTGTGCCGCGTGACAGTGAGAGTAGGAATGAAATGAGGTGGAGGCTAAATGCGTGGCTGAGGGACTGGTTGCTAGTGGCGGCTGCGATTCAAGTTTTCTTGATCACTGGGACCTGCTTTTTGGGGAAGGCATGATCTGGTGTACACTCTGAGGACGCTTGGTTGCACTTGAACCCAAAGGGGACCATTATCCTGGCAAGGAGATTTGCAAAAGGTCTACTGGGGAGACTTTAAACTAGAAAGGCTGGGGGGAGGGAACTCGGGTAAATTAGAGGGGGCTAGGGACAGGGTGTGGGGGCAAGAGGCAGAGAAGGGTGTGAGCACTCGGTCCCAAAAATGTAGGCGAGAAAGATGAAAAAGATAATAGACAGAGAATAAAGGATGGTGAAGGTTTATAAATATGCGCAATATTTTAATGCTAGGAGCATTGTAAGTAAGGTGGATGAACTTAGGAGCACTGATTGGAGATTGACACCTGGAAATATGATGTTGTGGCAATCAGTGAAACATGGTTGCAGGGAGGGCTGTGATTGGAAAACTAAATATTCCAGGATTTCGTTTGCTCCGAATCTATGACGTAGGGTGATAGAATTGGAGGGGACCAGAGGTGGAGGGTGTATCGCGCATTGCTTGTCTGAGAGGATATATACAGCAGTGCTTTGGCAGGATAGTTTAGTAGGGTTCGTCTAGGGAGGCTATTTGGGTGGGAATGAGAAGATAGGGGAACGGTGTAGCAACCACAATTAGAAAACATAGAAACATAGAAATTAGGTGCAGGAGGGGGGGTTTTTAGGCATTCAGCCCTGCGCGCCTGCCACCGCTCATTCAATATGATCATGGTGATCTTCCAAATCAGTATCCCGTACCGCCTTCTCTCCATTTACCTCTGATCCCATTTTGCCACAAGGGACCCTCATCCAACTCCTCTTAAATATAGCCAATGAACTGGCTCATCTACCCTCTGTGCAGAGAAGTTCCAGAGACTCACCCACTCTCTGTGTGACACAAGTCTTTCTCATTTTCCCTCGGTCTTTAGGATTTCCCCCTTATCCTTAAGTGTGCCACTTGTCCTGGACTTCCCACATCGGGAACAATCTTTCCTGCATCTAGCCTGTCCAACCCTTAAGAATTTTTGTAGGTTTCTATAAAGATACCCTATCAATCTCCTAAAATTCCAGAGAGTATAAACCGAGTCTATCTGTCTTTCTTCATTAAGACAGTCCTGACATTCCAGGAATCAGTCTGGTGAACCTTCTCTGCACTCCCTATATGGAATATAAATGTCCTTCCTCAGATTTGGAGCCATACTGTACGCAATACTCCAGGAGTGGTCACTCACAAGACCCTGTACAACTGAGTAGAACCTCCTGCCTCCTGTACTCAAATCCTTTTGTATGAAAGCTAACATACCATTCGCTTTTTTCACTGCCTGCTGCACTGCATGCCTACTTTCAATCGACTGGTGTACCATGACACCCAGGTCTCGCATGCATCTCACCCTTTCCTAATCGGCCACAATTTAAATTAATAGTTGCTTTCCTGTTTTGGCCACCAAATGTGGATAACCTCACATTATATCCACATTTATACTGCATATGCAAAAACTTGCCCCACTCACCAGCCTTTCCTCCAAGTAACCTTGCAGTCTCCTAGCATCTCCTCACAGCGAACACTTGCCCCTGCTTAGTGTCATCCGCAAACTTGGAGGATATTGGCCTTCAATTCCCTCATCCAGATCATTAATATATATTGTAAATCAGCTGGGGACCCAGCACTGAGCCTGCCTGGTTACCCCCATTATGTTACTGCCATGTCTTGTGTGAAAAGGGACGTTTACTCCTGACTCTTGCTCTCCTGTTTGCCAGCCAGTTATCTATCCACATCAATACTGAACCCCTAATACCGTATGCTTTAAGTTTGTATACTAATCTCTTATGTGGGACCTTGTCGAAAGCCTTTTGGAAGTCCAGATATACCACATCCACTGGTTCTCCTTATCCACACTACTAGTTTAACATCCTCGAAAAAATTCCACAAGATTCGTCAGACATGATTTACCTTTTGTAAACTTTTAGGGGTGTACTATAGACCGCCAAATGGGGAGCGAGAATTGGAAGAGCAATATGTAAGGAGAAGTAGCAGATATTAGTAGTAAGCACAAGGTAGTGATTGTGGGAGATTTCAATTTCCAAAAATAGGACTGGGAAACACATTCTGTAAATGGGCTGGATGGTTTGGAGTTTGTAAAATGTGTGCTGGATAGCTTTTTTTTGCAGCAGTACATAGAGGTACCGACCAGAGAAGGGGCAGTGCTGGACCTCCTGTTAGGAAATGAGGCAGGACAAGGTGACGGAGGTATGCGTTGGTGAGCACTTCGGGACCAGTGATCACAATACCATTAGTTTCAATATAATTATGGACGCGGCGAGTCAGAACAGGACCTTAGAGTGGAGATTTTTGATTGGAGAAAGACTAACTTTGAGGGAATGTGTTGAGGATTTGTTAAAGGAGTGAATTGGGACACTTTGTTTCATGGGAAGGATGTAGAAGAGAAATGGAGGACATTTAAAGGGAAATTGTAAGAGTACAGAATACTTTATGTCCCTGTTAGGTTGAAAGGAAATAGTAAAAATTGGAAAAGAGCCATGGTTTTCAAGGGAAATTAGACACTTGTTTCGAAAAAAGAGAGATATCTCTACAATAATTATAGGAGGCATGGAGTAAATGAGGTGCTAGAGGAGTATAAAGAATGTAAAAAGAATCTTAAGAAAGAAATTAGGAAGGCTAAAAGAAGGTATGAGGTTGCTTTGGCAAGAAAGGTGAAAGTAAATCCAAAGGGTTTCTACAGCTATATTAATAGCAAAAGGATAACGAGGGATAAAATTGGACCATTAGAGAACCAGAATGGACAGCTATCGGCAGAGCCAAAAGAGATGGGGGAGATATTGAACAATTTCTTTTCTTCGGTTATTCACCAAGGAGAAGGATATTGAACTCTGTGAGGTAAGGGAAAAAGTAGAGTAGCTATGGTAAACTATGAGATTCCAAAGAGGAGGAAGTACTGACACTTTTTGAAAAATAATAAAGGTGGATAAGTCTCCAGGTCCTGACAGGATATTCCCTAGGACATTGAGGGAAGTTAGTGTAGAAATAGCAGGAGCTATGACAGAAATATTTCAAATGTCATTAGAAACGGGAATAGTGCCGGACGATTGGCGTACTGCGCATGTTGTTCCATTGTTTAAAAAGGGTTCAAAGAATAAACCTAGCTATTATAGACCTATTAGTTTGACGTCAGTGGTGGGCAAATTAATGGAAAGGATACTTAGAGATAATATATATAAGCATCTGGATAAACAGGGTCTGATCAGGAACAAGTCAACATGGATTTGTGCCGGGAAGGTCATGTTTGACAAACCTTCTTGAATTTTTTGAAGCGGTAAACTAGGGAAATTGATGAGGGTAAAGCAGTGGATGTTGTCTATATGGATTTCAGTAAGGCCTTTGACAAGGTTCCTCATGGAAGGTTGGTTCAGAAGGTTCAATCTTTGGGTGTTAATGGCGGATAAGTAGCAAGATGGATTCAACAGTGGCTGAATGGGAGATGTCAGAGAGTAATGGTGGATGGCTGTTTGTCAGGTTGGAAGCCGGTGACCAGTGGGGTGCCTCAGGGATCTGTGTTGGGGTCCACTGTTGTTTGTCATGTACATCAATGATCTGGATGATGGGGTGGAAAATTGATTAAGTAAGTATGCAGATGATACTAAGATAGGTGGTATTGTGGATAATGAAGTAGATTCTCAAAGTCTACAGAGAGATTTGGGCCATTTGGAAAAGTGGGCTGAAAGATGCAGATGGAGTTTAATGCTGATAAGTGTGAAGTGCTACATCTTGGCAGGACAAATCAAAATAGGACGTACATGGTAAATGGTAGGGAATATGAGGAATGCTGTGGAACAGAGGGGATCTAGGAATAAACTGTGCATAGTTCCCTGAAGGTGAAATCGCATGTAGAATAGGGTGGTAAAGAAAGCCTTTGGTGTGTGGCCTTTATAAATCAGAGCATTGAATATAGGAGTAGGGAAGTAATGTTTAAAATTGTACCAAGGCATTGGTAAGACCAATTCTGGTGTATGGTGTACAATTTTGGTCGCCTAATTATAGGAAGGATGTCAACAAAATGGAGAGAGTACAGAGGAGATTTACTAGATGTTGCCAGGGTTCCAGCAACTATTGTTTACAGAGAAAGGGTTGAACAAGTTAGGTCTTTATTCTTTGGAGCGCAGAAGGTTAAGGGGGGGACTTGATTGAGGTCTTTAAAATGATGAAAGGGATTAGACGGAGTTTGACGTGGATAAGCTTTTCCCATTAAGGGTAGGGAAGATTCAAACAATGAGGGCATGACATGCGAATTAAGAGAACAGAAGTTTAGGGGGGGTAACGTGAGCGGGGAACTTCTTTACTCAGAGGGTGGTGGCTGTGTGGAATGAGCTTCCAGCAGAAGTGGTGGAGGCAGGGATCGATTTTAACATTTAAGAGTTAAAGTGGATAGGTATATGGACGTGAAGGGAATGGAGGGGTATGGTCTGAGTGCAGGTAGATGGGACTAGGGGAAAACAAATGGTCGGCACGGACTGGAAGGGCCGAGAGGGCCTGTTTCCGTGCTGTAATTGTTATATGGTTACTTGCTGATAGACATGGAGGCCGCAAGGTCTGTTTTCTATGCTGCGTGACTCAATGATTGTGGCACAGTATTTGCAAAAAATAATGTAGCATCTGTGTCTCTAACTTTTCAAATACTGTAGATCAGATTGATTACTTCTTGATAGGCATTCCTTCAAGGTTGAGGATGGTTTGTCTGTTTCAGTTCTTTGGGGATTAAGTTGGGTGATAAAGCCTCACCTTTGACAGTGTGTGGTGTGGGACCTACATTTTGGCTTATCAGCCAACTCAAGCCCAGGTAACCAGGGTCAGTGCTCTATTGGTGAGAATCTACTGCGTGGGTCATGTATAGAAGCACAGAGCAGTGGACCCCAGATGGACTTGCTATCTCTGGGTTTCTTTTTTTTTTTTTTTTTTAAATGTTTTTTTTATAGAAACAAAATAAAATATTACATTTCTACAGTAGTAGTACATAGTCTTAATAATTTAATTCATACTATTAATATATTAATAATAATATCAATATTATTTATGCTGTATTATCCTTAATTATAACTTCCAAAGTTATATGTTTTATATGATTAAAAGTACATAATACTAATAATACATTTATAATATAGCATTATTACTATTAGTAAGTTTTTTCATTTTATCTCTAATTTTTTAGGTATAAAGGCCAAATTTAGTAATAATATTGATACAAAAAGTTAATAAAACTTTATAAAAAATTTCCTTTTTTTTTTTCCTTCCTAATATTAAGGATAATTATACGTAATAAAGAATACGTAATTTTATATAATTAAGGTATATAAAACTAAAAGTACTAATAATATTAATAATATTCTCATAAATCTGATAATATTTATATTTGTACTAATATCAAAAAATTAAAGTAATGTGTTTTCTACATTTTTTTAAATTTTTTATATAGATATAGGAAAATAGAAAGATTTAAAGAAAAAAGAAAGGTAGTAAAAGAATAAAAATAAAAGGTTTGATGGAGAATAAAGTATTCGTCAATGATCCGTGTTTATAGATATATTCATGAATTAATATATGTTTCTTCATCCAATCGGGTATCCAGGTTTCAGTCAGGTCCCCACGCCGAACTATTATGACCCTGTAAATATTCAATATATGGAGACCAAATCCGTCTGAAGAGATCTAGCCTATCCATAAGGACAAACCTCAATCTCTCCAAATGGGAGTGTCCTCCGACATTTCTGTATTCCACATTTTAATTGTTGGGGATGTAGGGCCTTTCCAAAATTTTAATATTAATTTCTTCCCAATTACTAAACCATAGTCAATAAAAGTTCTATGACTCATTGTTATTGATAAATCGGTTTCAATAATTCCAAGTATAATTAACTTTGGGTCAGGAGTTATATTTTTATTAATAACGGCTGATATTATTTTAAATATTTTCTTCCAATATTCTACAATTTTTATACAGTTGGTAAATGAGTGTGTCAAATTTGCTTCTGAAATTTGACATTTATCACATATAGGAGATATCTTTGAGAAAATATTATGTAATTTATATTTAGAATAATGTAATCTATGTAATATTTAAACTGTATGAGAGAATGTTTAGCGTTTAATGAACAATAATGTATATGTTGTAAACTTTCTTCCATATTTCTGGTCTTATTATTTGACCCAATTCCTTTTCCCAAGACTCTCTGTATGTTTCTGTTGATGGGGTATCGTTTTCCAGTAAAATATTATATATATAATGATATCATTTTTTCCATATTTGGATGTTTGTTCAAACATTCCTCTAATATTTCTATTTTTCTATTTTTAAAATTCATATATATTTGCGAAGGCATAGTTTCTAATTTGTAAATATCTAAAATATTCTTTATTATGTAGCCCGTAAGTTTGTTGCAACTCTTGAAATGAAAGAAAAATGTTTTCCTTATAAAGATCACCCATCTTAGAAATTCCTTTATTTTTCCATTGTAAAAAAGCTTTATCCAATAAAGAAGGTTTAAACATAAAATTATTAACAATCTTAAGACTTAATGGGATAGATTTTAGTTTTAATGCTTTCTTTATTTGTTTCCATATGCGAAATTCCATTTTCTATTATCGGATTTTCCTTAAAAAACTTTCTTAGCAACATTAGTATTAGCAAATATTATAGAGCTAATTTCAAATGGAGAACAATCTTCTTTTTCCATATTTAACCAATTAGGTTTATTATCAATTTCTCCTAACCAAAAATTTCATATTTTTAATATTGACTGCCCAGTAATAGAACATAAAGTTTGGTAATGCTAATCCTCCTTTTTATTTTAGATTTGCATAAATGTTTTTTATTTATTCTATGAGTCTTATAATCCCAAATAAAATTCGTAATAAAAGAATCTACTTTTTTAAAAAAAAACTTTTGGAAGATATATCGGGATTAATTGAAATAAATATAATAATTGTGGGAGAAATATCATTTTTATTGCATTAATTTTCCCTATCATCGAGATAGGTAAACTTTTCCAATATGAAAATATTCTTGTTCAATTTATTCAGTAATGGGGGAAAAATTAAATTTAAATAAAGAATTAAATCTTTTTGTAACAAAAATCCCAAGATATTTAATATTTTCATTTGTTATCTTAAAAGGAATTGTTGTAATATATGTAAATTATTCAGTGTTATTGGCATAAGCTCACTTTTATTCCAATTAATACTGTATCCTGAAAGTGTTCCAAATTCCGTTATTAATTTTAACAGGTTTCGAATACTTATTTCTGGTTGAGTGATATAAAGTAATACATCGTCTGCATATAAGGAGATTTTATTCTTAGTATCTATGGTATCATATCCATATATTTCCGGATGTAGTCTTATCCTCTGAGCAAGTGGTTCTATAGCTAATGCAAACAATAAAGGTGATAAAGGACAACCTTGCCTACAACCTCGTGATAAATTAAATTTGATTGATAACATTCGGTTTGTTGTTATTCTTGCTGTTGGGTTTTGCGTATAATAATTTAATCCAAGTAATAAATTCCTCTCCTAGTTTAAAGGCTTCCATTACTGAAAATAAATAAGGCCATTCCACTTGGTCAAAAGCTTTTTCTGCATCAAGCGAGATAACTACTAAATCTTTTTTATCACTTCTTTTCGAATATATAATATTAAACAATCGTCTTAGATTATATGAAGAGTATCTTTTTGGTATAAATCCTGTTTGATCCGGATGTATTATTTCATTAACGACTGAACTCAATCTTTTTGCTAATATTGTTGTTAATATCTTTTGAATCTGTATTTAATAGCGCTATTGCTCTATATGATCCTGGTTCATCTAAATCTTTATTCATTTTGGGTATGAGTGTTATAATAGATTCGTTCAATGTATCTGGAAGCTTCTGTTCTGTATATATCTGTTCATATAATGATTTTAGATATGGGACTATATATTCATGAAATATTTTATAAAATTCCGAACCAATACCATCTGGTCCCGGTGTTTTACCATATCTCTGGGTTTCTGATCTGCTATTAATCTTTCGCTATTATTTTGAAATGAGGAATGTGATTTGAGGTTGCCAACATATAAAAAGGCACATAGAAATTTTAAGCAGGCCAGATGTGGAAATGCTGATTAGCTAGTGCATTGTTATTGATGTCTGGAGTAAGTATCCAGTTTTATACTGGATCTTTAAGTATTCTGCTTAGCAGGAGGGAAATATATATCACACACCCAGTCTTATTACTCAAAAATCCATCTCAGGGATTCCTCTTCTTTGCATTCAGTCCATAACTGCACAGGACCACATCATATTCAACAACAGCTGTCCCAATGCAATACCATAACACTGCATAACTACCCTCATGTGTAACAAATTCAGCTATTTTTAACTAATCTAATTCTTGGCACTGCAATTGTTGACCGTTTTTTCAAATTGCACCTTGGCATGAAATTAACTTTAATTGATAAGCTCTCTTTGGAGCACTTGGTTGGGTTTATTTAATTGTTTTTAATTTTTTATTTTCAAAGTATTTCCATTCATGCACTATATATAGGACTCTATGTACACTGTAGATCAGTGTCACTCATGTTATGAGTCATACTTTGTAGCTACGCCCACTAGTTTAACAGAAAGCTTCCCTGCCCTTTCTCACTCACTTTTGGGTTATGTGCTAGGATTAAGTTACCTGTAACGTTAATAAAGTCTTTGGATCTTTATCACTGGGTGTGACTTAAGTTATTCCAACAGCAGAAGCTCAACATGGTGTCAGAGTGTATGGACTCACTCCTTGCTTTTATTGCTTTTATTTTAGTTTGTTGTTTTCTCCAGTATATATTACTATGGCTTCTGCTCACAGAAAACCAGAGATCCTGGTGTTTGACAAAGACCTCACAGAATGGTGGCGCATATTTGAAGAAGACTTCTCAATTTAAATTGAAGAGGCTCACCTTACTGCTGCTCCCGATGTTCGAGTGTCAATTCTTAATCTAGCAGGCACTGAAGCTGCTCGACGTGCCAGAAGATTTCATTATGATCTGGCTAGATTTGACCTGGCTGGTCTCCAGATCGCTCCCGCTGAGTCTATCCGAGACCCTGACTGCCCACTACACAAATTCCGACGGTTAAGTGAGTTATGTACTAACTTGGTCATGGAGAGGCATTTGTTCTTTTCCCGAAGCCAGAGACAGGGTGAACCTGTGGAGATGTATGTCAGTGTATTGAAGCACATTGCCAATCAATGCGATTTCAGGGATCTATGTGATAGCCTAGTCCGTGACCGTTTGGTCTATGGTGTCCGCAATGATAAATTACGCAACGAGTTACTGTGGGATGCTGAGCGTACTCTAGAGACTGCTGAAAACCACTGTTGCAATGCTAAAATGGCTGACACACATACAAACGTTTTAGTTCACTCTGCTGGTCGTGAAATTAATGTTGTGGGCATGTCTTATCAAATCTCTCGCAGTTCTCCTCAAGTGCACGACAACTCTATTGTGAGATTAATAGACAATTGTTTAACTGTGTGGATTTGCATGCTGCTGCTTATGACCATACGTATGGAAAATTATGCCGATTTTGTAACAAAATAAATAATTTCTTCAGATGCTGTCGTTCACGTAGAAACAGAGTTCAAACAAGGCAATCTGTTAATTCACTTGGCCATGAGAACTTGCTCTCAGAATGCTCTCAACGAGCTCCCACGGATTTGCAGGCTGCTAGCGAAGGTTTTGACTTCGATTCCTTGTCTGATCTAATGCACAAACAACTAGACCCCAAGGTCTCTTTGCTCGTTAATGGCAAGAACGTTTATCTGAAAGTTGACACAGGCACAAGATGTAATGTGATCTGTCTAGCTGTGTTTAAAAAGTTACGAAAAACAGAGACTGTCACTCCTACGGCTGCCTCCCTTCTCCCATTTGCAGGAGGTTCTGTGCATCCTACCGGTCAAGTCGAGTTACGCTGCTGTCTTAACTCACGTATCCACAACCTGAGTTTCTACATTCGTGAGGATGTACCATCTCTGCTCGGTGCCAACGCATGTCAAGACCTGGGACTTGTCTCTTTCAGCCCTTCTGTTTGTCATCTGACTACAACCTATGACTTTAGCCAACAAATCCTGACACAATATAAAACTTTATTTGACGACAAGCTGGGCAAGTTGCCAGTTAAGTACACAATTACCATTAATCCTGAGGTTATTCCAGTTGTTTGTCCAGCTCATAAGATTCCCCATGCAATGCGGGACCATGTTCAAAGTCAACTCAACAGAATGGTGTCTCTCGGTGTGATTGTTCCCGTCGCTGACCCCTCGGATTGGGTTTCCACCATGGGTGAGGCAACGAAGAAGAATAAAGACAAAATACGGATTTGTATCAATCCTAAGGACACAGCCATTAAATGACCACACTATCCCATGCGCACTGTGGATGAGATTGCAGCACAGATGGCTGAAGCAACTGTATTCACAGTACTGGATGCCAAGAGTTCATTCTGGCAGACTTAGCTGGAACACAACTCCTCCAAGTTAACCACTTTCAGCATACTGTTCGGTCGTTGCAGATTTCTTTGCATGCCTTTGGCATAAGCTCTGCTAGTGAAGTATTTCAACAAGCTATGGAGCAGTTGTTTGCAGGTTACCGATGCTCCATTGTAGTGGATGACATCCTCGCCGTGGGACAAACTGTCAAAGAACACAATGCTAATCTGACAAAGGTCCTGGATCGCGCCAAGGCCAGTAACCTCAAGCTAAACCCTCAAGAAATGCAAATTCAGGGTAGGTGAGGTGAAATACCATGTGTTCACTAAAGATTACCTAAAAACAGATCCAGCGAAAACCAATGCTATCAACGAGCTCCCAGCACCCACAGACGTGCTCGGTCTGCAGAGATTCCTTGACATTGTTAACTACTTGAGCAAATTTATTCCAGACTTCAGGGAAATATCAGCCCCGTTGCACCAGCTTACACACAAAGACACTGCTTGGACCTGGCACGAGCAACAACAGAGGGTGTTCGACACTCGTAAGCAACAGATGTCTTGTGCTCCTACTCTCGCTCACTTTGATCCTAAACGACCGGTCACACTGACTTGTGACGCTTCACAACACGGACTGAGCGCAGCATGTCTTCAAAATGATGGTTGTGGCAATAAGCCTGCTGCCGATGCCTCGCGCACTATGACTGACAAAGAACAATGATATGCCCAAACTGAGAAAGAGCTGTTGCCGTTTGTTTTTGCCTGCAAAGATTTAACGACTTTGGACATTTGGTCATGATTGAAACTGACCACCAACCTCTGATCAGCATCTTTAACCAACCGATTCACGCCTCTCCAGGGCGCCTACAGTGGATGCTGTTGCAGCTTCAGAAATATGCCATTGATCTGACCTACAAACATGGTACGGATATGCACCTGGCTAACACTCTCTCGCGTGCACCTCAGAAGACCTGTGAGGGTCTGTCCTCGCCGGATGATGACTTAATCGTAATAACTGTGTCTTTTATTCCCTCATCCTGTACGGAGGACTTGGTTGCCCACACTACTGCTGACCGTACTTTACGGTCGCTTGCCTCCGTCATTAAGCGCGGCTGGCCAGACAAACACCACAATGTTCCACTGCGAGTCCGGCTTTTCTTTGCCGTCTGTGATGAGCTAGTGCTGCAGGATGGCATTGTCTTAAAAGGACACAAGGCTGTGGACCCTGCTTCACTGCACAGCAAGTATTTTAACGCTGTGCACGCAGGGCACCCAGGCGCTGAAGCCACCGTCCTACAGGCAAGAAACATGTTTTACTGGCTTGGCATGGCCGAATACATCACTGAGAATGTGACGACCTGTGCAGTGTGTAACAGCTTGGCACCTCATCAACAAAAGCAACCACTTCTTTCACATCCGGCTCCTGCCCTCCCGTGGTCTACAATGGCAACTGACATATTTGAATGGCATGGCAAGCAGTACCTGGTACTTGTCGATTCATATTCTGGATGGTTTGACATTGATTATCTTAGCAGCCCCACTTCTCGCGGGGTAGTTTCGAAGCTTGCTCGCCATTTTGCAGACCACGGAGCTGCGTGCATACTGTTATCTGATAACGGCAGTCAATTTACCAGCCAACACCTCCAGGAGTTTGCTGGGGTTTTCGCCACATCACCAGCAGCCCTGAATATCCACAGTCGAATGGATTAGCTGAGTGGGCTGTCAAGAGTGCCAAACAGCTCATGGAACGTTCGTATAGAGCTAATTCCGACGTGTTCCTGTATCTACTCAACTTACGCAGCATCCCCCGCGACCCCATTTTGGGTTCACCCGCTCAACTTTTATTGTCAAGGCAGACCCGAGCCAGGGTGCCTGTGGCGGATCAGGCATTGAACCCACAGGTGTTTCCACCCTCGGAAGTCCAGTCCAGGTTACAACAAAAGCGTGACATTCAAAAGCAGTGGTATGACAAAACAAGTAGGTCGCTGTCACCATTAACCAAGGGGCAGGTGGTTTGTTTGCAGACTGACAAAGGCCATGACCGTATCGGTGTCATTTCTGGAACTGCTTTTGAGCCACGCTCATATCTGGTCAGGGCCGATGGTGGCACCTACAGGTGTAACAGACAACATATCCTGCCTGTGAATGAGCCAGCTCCACCTCGGTAATATCCAGGCCGTACAAGTGTACTTCCATCTATGTCCAGCGGCATTAATCCGCCTACACCAGCACCACAAGCCACTTCTGCAACAGCTGCTTTGCCAGTGGCAACGCCCCCTCCGCCTACGCCACAGTCCCCTGTTTCATCACCGGGAATGCTGGTTCAATCAGCGCCACCTGTGAAACCACCAGCTCTGTCCCCGGTGGGGAAAAACGGAGATGGTCTTTATCGCACAGGTGCTGGTCGTGTTTGCAAGCCCACCATGAAGTACCCCGGGTATGTTTGACTTTCCTCCGGCTTATTATCAATTAATTCTTTAAGAGGGAGGATGTAGATCAGTGTCACTTATGTCACGAGTCTTACTTTGTAGCTATGCCCACTAGTTTAACAGAAAGCTTCCCTGCCCTTTCTTTCTCACTTTCGAGTTACATGCTAAGATGAAGTTACCTATGCTGTAACGCTAATAAAGTCTTTGGATCTTTATCACTGGGCATGACAAGTTATTCCAACAGCAGAATCACAACATACACCCATTGTATTAAAACCCAAACTCATTGGTCATATTGGGGTGATTATGCACATGGCGTATCTTTAAAGTGCATTTGCGTTGGAGTACCACAAAACTTATTCTGCTGTCGACCAAATGTGCATTTGGTTTTTTTACCTGTTACAATACAAAGCATGTTATTCAGCCCATTGGGTCCATACTGGCTCCAACACAATGATCCCATCCATCTCAATCACCTCCTTTTATTTCTCTGTAGACCAACATCTCTCTCGTTTGTGCATCAACTGGTCTATTCTTTCTTTTGCCTCTTACCTGCATTAATCTGGCTACAGGGAAGGGGAATTTAGATTAAGGCCAATTAACCCACCTATCAACTAACCTATAAACCCAGTGATTTCTGAGTGACTTTGAGTGTAAAATAACAATCGATAACTATAAATGTAAAAACAAAACATGTACTATCGCTGTGAAATTCAATAGCAAAGTAAATGAAATACATTGATTTGACTGATAGAAGATACAGCATGGAAACCAGTCCCTCAGCCAATCATTGATCAGCCATTCACACTAGTTCTACATTATTCCACTTTTGCATCCACTCCCTACACACTAGTGTGAATTTAGAGGCCTATTAACCCACAAATCCACACATAATTGGGATCTGGGCATAATCTGGAGCACCCAGAAGAAACTCATGTAGTCACAGAGGAATGTGCAAACTCGAAAGAGACAGCACCTGAGATCAAAGATACTAGAGGATTGAACTCGGGTCTGGGGCTGTGAGGCAGGAGATCTACCTGCTCCGTCACCGTGCTGTCCTAATTTGATGACAAGCTAATATTGTCCAATTTTACCAGCCAATTTGTTTACTCATTGATATTTAATAATTGATTTCTAGATATTCAATGTGGCTACATTGGTGAGAACTGGGTAATTCCATTCAAAGAGCAAAGTATTGGGGGAAGTCAGCAAGTCAGGCAGCATCTATGGAAGGAAATAAAAAAACAATGTTTCAGGTCTAGGACCTTTTTTCATTGCTCTGGGTAATTCTATTGCCAATAAAGCAGTAACCACTTTGTTTAGAGTAATTGGGATTAATGTTTTGTGAATAATTCATATCTTATTATCCATTACCAACCCATTTTCTGAAGGTACTCTGTATTTATTGGGAAAAGTTGCCATAGCTTCTGTAATAATTTCTGTTTCTTCTGCCCTTTAAATAGACTATTTACTGAATAAATAATGCTATTCGCCACTAACTGTGAGCCCTTCCCTCTGTTGCTAATTGCCATTCTCATTCCATTTTGTAGGCATAGTGTCATACAGCATGGAAACAGGTCCTTGGATGTTATTCGTCCATGCCAACCAGGTTTTATAACAGGGCTAGCCCAATTTGTCTGCGTTTGGTCCATATCCCTCCAAACGTTTCCTATCCATGTTCCTGCCCAAATATATTTTAAATGTTGCTATTGTACCTGCCTCTACAGACTCCTCGAAAGACTACAGTTAGGTTTTGCTGACTTGTTCATTGTTATAGTTGCTCTGGACCAGTGCACTTTGATAAACCATTATTTGGTCGCGGATTCTCATAGTGTCTGAGGGAACAATTAATTAATTTAGGCCTTTTCCTTGTGTGGGGCTTTCCGCCATACCATTCACCTCCACTTCTATTTTCTTTCTTCTTTTCTTCAAGAATGTGATAGAGAATGATACAGTGCATCCATTAAAAAAAAAGACCAACTCTGAAATCTTAGCAGGTATGTTCCAATTAAGTTTGCTGCACTTGAAGATATCTGCAAATTCTACTAATATAATTGAATTAACAATTACCTCATACTAAAAGAATAAAACTGCTTTTATTTGAAGGTGTATCAAAGGAAGCTGGAACACATGTTTCCATAGCTTTAGAACTTGCAACCTAGTTGTGTAAAGTAGCAAAGAGTTAAGGGGCTGTCCCACTTGGGCGACCTAAACTGCGAGTTTAGAAGAGTTTGCCATGGACTCAAGCTCGCAGCATGGTCGACATGAGGTCCTAGGACGTCATATGATGTGGCTGGAATTCTTCATGCTCGAGGCATATTGAGGCGAGTTTCCTGACTTTCCCTCGAGCTTGAAGGTTGAAGGCACTCTTCTGGACTCGTGGATTAGGTCTGCAGGGCACAGAATGTTCATGTCTGCAGAAAAAGAGGGAGAAAAATGTACCCAATGTCAGAATGTAAGACCTTTTTTTCACCCAGTTTTATTCCACCAAGGAGGTCTTACCTTCCACTACCTGCAACCTCTGGCAACCACCTTCAACTAGCATCGCAACCGACTTCGACTACAAAATTACCGATTTTTAAAACGGAAACCTATTTTTAGTCGCGGCCGGTTTTGAATTTTTTTAAATAATCGCCGGAACATAGAAGAAGCGGAAACCACTTTTGACCATTAGGGAGACTGACAAAAATCTCCGGGAACTGCACGGAAACCTTGGTGGGGCGCAAAGTCTCCAGAGGTTTCCGTTCAGGTTTCCTAAGTGGGACAGGGGCATAAGAGATTCTACTGAGAGATCTCCAAGAAAATGTCTACTTGTTTGTGATGAATAAAGGTTTTTTTTTTTAAATATCCACAAGCTTTAGCCTCTAGTGTTTCAGATTCAGTCACAACATTTGGAGTCTTCTCTGGAATATCAAAGAACATAGCATTTATGGAACAAGCTGCTGGAGGAGGTATTTGAGGCATGTACTATTGCAACTTTGAGAAGCATTTAGACAGGTACGTGGATAGGATAGGTTTAGGGCAGGGTTGGGAAACCTGCGGCCTTCTAGGCCATTAAGTGCGGCCTTTTGAATGAATCTAAATTTTGTAGAACAAATCCTTTTATTTTTATTAATATGTTTTTGTTCGTCTTTTATTATTTTTATTTTTATCTTAAAATGAATGTATTTAAAATACCAAAGAGTAAAAGAAGATTCAACAAAATAATCCTCGAATAATAAACGAAAAATGCTTTTTTGTTTTTCAACCACTTATTGCTGCGAATCTACATTCTACTACCTAACCCAAATCAAGACGCCCTTAAGGTCACAAATGACTGATACCCATCTAGAAGATCAGCTGAAACTGCGTACCTCCATGTTGCAACCAAATATTCAAATGCTTTCCCACAAAAAGTAGTCGCAACAAAGTCATTAAAAGGTTAATTAACTTTAGAATTAACATTTTTTTTTCATTTTCTTGAAGTTAGTACATAGTAGTTAGATTTTTACCAAATAATGTGCATTTTGAAGTACCAAGTCTGTTGGGCTTCACCCATGCTCCTCTAGAGTGGTCAGACCCTGGACAGCTTTTATCTGGTGAAGAGATGTAGCTGTGTAATGGAGATGTAGCTGTGTAATGGAGATGAGGTTGCCTTCCACTCCTGTGACCACTTGGTGGCTATCCAGTGTGCTTTTGTCTCTGTTGGCTGGATGGATGCTAGGAGTTGTTTTCCATGTGGAGCATAGGGGTGACGGGACTTCAGTCGGAGTGGCCTCTGCTCTTTGCTGATGAAAGTATTGAATTGCCTGGTACAGTGAATCAAGAAACTATACTGGTTGTATCAATTATCTCATGAATAAAATATATATTTGAAAATAATAGTTCATGTACTAAGACAAGATAGAGAGCTGGCATTTAATGGCATTGGTGATGGTCTTTGCATCTAAACACGTTGGAGAAATGTCTGGCATTCATTTGTATGCAGCTTATTCCGACACATGAGGTGAAGACTCCCACAAATTCCAGTCTACAGTTCATGTAAGATGCGTTCAGAAATAAGAGGGAAGGATTACTTCTATTTTTCTTCATTATACTCATTTTTTTGGGATACTATTTAAGAGATGAACAGAAGAAATTCATCTTGCTTATTCTCACACACTCACCCATCGGATTGCCTAATGTACTCAACTTTATAATGAATCAGTTTTGATAGCATATCATAGTTTATGTAAAATGTATTTTTTAAATGTTTAAAATCTTGAATCAATCACAATAATCACAATGATAATCCACTAACCAAGTATGTTTTGCAACATACGAGTAATTTTATTTGCCAAGTCAGTCATACAAAAAAAAAGCAACGGAACACACAAAATACATTTTAACATAAACATCCACCACAGTGACTCCTCAACATTCCTCTGTGATGGAAGGCAAAAAAAAAGTTCAAATCTCTTCCCTTCTTTGCCACCCGATCTTGACACCCGTAGCCGGCGGAGTTTTGGCCCTCCGCATAGGGGCGATCAGTTCCCGCAAGGGGGGGGGGGGGGAAATGTCAGCTCACCTGCGCCGGGCGATCGAACCCTGCGTCGGGGCTGGTCGAGCCTCTGCGTCATTGGAGCTCCCGACTAGCCCCACCGAGACTGCGAGCTCTTGATGTAAAGTAAGATGTCGAGGGCAAACTCTTCTAAACTCGCGAATTAGGTCCCCGCAGTGGGACAAGCCCTTAAGACCAACTGAGCTTGCAGCTGCTTTCACCAGAGCATTCCAACCTTGGCTCCTTCCCCACAACCTGCTCCTTTTTCTCTGAAGTATCTATCCATCTCTCTTTGAATGCATTTGCTTGACCATACTTTCAAGAAAAGAAATCTTGAAAGCTGATCATATTGATTCACTGTGTAAAAATTAGTGTACCTTGAGAAATCTTTGCCAGTCACCATCATGCTGTCTCTCCCAGCTTTTGCTGTTCTTGGAATTGTGTTTTTTTGGCTTTTTATTGCCTCCCCTCATTTTCTTACCAAAATCTATCAGACTGGATGTAAACGTCATCTGCCTTATTTCACTCATTTCATCACACTGTGCCTCTTTCTCTCTTCTCTTGAAGACCATCGCTTTGCTTCATTTTGTGCCATCTGCACATTTTACAATTATGGCTCATGAACCTACATCTAATATAGCTAGAGTAGAAGCTGCTGGCATGACTGGACAGCAGCATTGCATATATTCCTGCAGCACAAAAACATCTGTCACCGATATTCTTTAGACCCAATTTCATATTCATGTTCCTGCCATCCCTTTCATTCCACACTCTTTAATTATTCTGACAGGTCTTTTACATGACACTTCAGCATGTCTTTTAAAGTTCAAATGCACACCATTAACTGTATACACTCATCAATCCTTTATATTCCATTCATCAAACACAAATCTATGCTGGTTTAAAAAAAAAACTCATATTGTCCAAGTGGCAATTAATTTCATCATAGAATTTTGTTTCTGGAATAAAATCTTAGATTATCTTTTTTTTCGTGAAAACTCTACCTGCCTAATCAAATTATTTTCAAAATGTTAAAAAAATAAAATAATTGTTGTATGAGCACAAACCCTATTGTTGAGGCATTTAGCATATTACACATATCTAATTTATTGCATTATGACTGGTATCTTTTTCAGAAATACAATGTCAGTTTTAATCAATTGGGGGTTTTTGTTTCATACAAAACAAATAGCAAGGAGCCTGAGGAATTGCTAATTTTGTCCTGTTTGTCTGGTTCCGTTTATGAATTTATTTTCTCTTTTCAGTTTAGGTGATCAGGCATAGCATAGAAAATCAATTAACAGAAAGCTCCATTATTATATATTTGTACTAGCATAGAAAATCAATTAACAGAAAGCTCCATTATTATATATTTGTACTGGCAACCATAACAATCAAAGGCACCTGATACATTAATGCTTCCCACGAGTACACTTATGGATTTTTTGGATTTCTTGGATACGCTAACTTTGAAATTTTCAACTTAATAATAGAACAGTGTAAATCGCAAAAACATCCTTGTATTTTACTCCTCATCGTAATTAAATATTTGGCATAATAACTTCAGGCTGCATCTTTATACCTATTTGTTTTACTTCATAAGAATGACATTCTAACATAACAAACAGTCACTGGCTTGGCAAGTACTGTTGCTATTTTTCTTATAAGTAGTTTTCACCAAACGGAGAGTTTTGAAGAATCCAGCTTCAAGCGAACCACCTGCTGGGGTTTACCTACTGCAGCTCTGTTGGCAGTTTATCTAATGGAGGAACTGAACTTGGAGCCATCTGCGTGGTTTGGCAGTGGCTTTTGGGTAAGCTCCAGAAGGGGAGTGAGGGCAGCAGACAGTTCTGACTGCAGCTCTCCGAGGGATTGTAGAACCACCTGGGCATTCCAGTTCCCCGAGCCTTCAACTCTCATCCTGACCTGAATTAAGAAGCCACCTGCCTCTCTTGTCACGAACTGACTTCAGCCTGGAGGGCTTAAAGCAGGAATCGAGCACTTCATGTGCATAACACTTCTTTAAAGCACCTGCGAAAAATTGTTTCACCAAGTTTTGGCGAGTTATTAGATCTTCTTCAGCAAGCAGGATAGGAACTGATTTTTATATAAGACCTCAACGGAGACCCTACCTGTACCCTTAGGTGGGTGGAAGAGAACCGAGAAAGGTATGGATGAACCGTGAGGACCAATCCCAGGTGAAGTCAAAGTCCACGGTGCTTGTCCCATGAACTGAGTGGTACAAGAAATCTATTTATGACCTTTACAGAGCCATCAAGAATTCCATATCATGGTAGAATCCCACATGGCCACAGTGATTATGGCAAGGCTTGCATGCTATAATCTATCAATCTAAACATATCTAAAACTCTGATCTTGTTATCTTCAGGTTTGGCGGTCTTTCTATTTGTGCATAAACGGTTTGCGATAGCACCACAACCTTTTGCCAGTTCACTCACCGTTCTCATTTGCTGTGAATGCACCAAGTTTTGTTCCGATCAGTTGAATGTCGTAAAAGTTAGCGAGGTTTAAAAATCTTTAAAACTGCGCGATCTCTTCTCCTGCCAGTCAGCGCTGCACGGATTAGTCTCTTCCCCTGTCACTCCCTGGGACGGTCCACCCCTTCCTGCACCATAGAGTCTTTACTGAAGCTGAGGAAAGCCGGCGGAGGTTTCCAACCGGACCTTCGGAGGGACCCAAAGCAGCCCAGCCCCAAGCAGCAGCCCAGCCCAGCCCCAAGCAGCAGCCCAGCGTTGGAGACCCGACCCAGCCCAGCCCAGCATGGGAGACACAGCCCAGCCCGGAGTCGGAGATGTCACCAAACGGAAAGCGGAGACTGTGATCCCGGCGTAGGAGAACCAGAGCCCGCTGTGAGTCCCTATCGCATCCCCAATTCCAACCACTACCCCTTGGGTCCTTCTCACAGGCTCCTCCCCCTCCCCCATGACGCCCCCCTCCTCCCCCATGGCTCTTCCCCGTGTTTTCTCTGAGCTCACTCCCCCTGCACACACATCCTCTCCCCCCCACACACCCCCTCCCCCTGAAAACACCCACCCCACACACCCTGCCACCCACACACCTCCCCCCCACCCACACCCCCAGCCCTCACAACCCCCCTTCCCCCAACATACCCACACACCCACACACACCCCATCCACACCCCCCGTCCCCACACCCCCCACCCCCACAACTGGCCTGAATGGAGTACCTGGCCATGCCCTCTGGACCTCCTTGGACTGTCAAAAATATTGACAGATGTTGCTCCCTAATCCTTGCTGAGGTTCTCATCTGTTATAGGAAGGAGGTGGAGAGTTGTGTAACATGGTATCGAGACAACAACCTCTCCACCAATGTCAACAGGATGAAGGAGTTTGTTATTGAGCAGGAATTGAGGTGGTGAGGACACCACAATCAGAAACACTGCTCCCAAAGTGGAGATGGTAGGGAAATTAATTTCCTACATGTAAATATCTCCAACATTTTGTCCTCGATCAACCTCATTGAAGCCATGGCAAGAAAGCATATCAACTCTTACTTCCTCAAAAGTCTTTCAGAATGTCTCAAATGACTAATTCCAACTACTGCAGATGCACATAGAAAGCATCCTATTGTGATGCTTCATAGCTTAGTTTGGCAACAACTCTGCTCAAGACCGAATTAGAGCCTTGTTAATGCAGTCTAGTCCAACATACAAACTAGCCTTCCCTCCCACCACCATCTATATCTCATGCTGCCACGGAAAAGTAGCCAACATAATCGAGAACCATCTTCACCCCGGTCATTCCCTCTTCTACCTCTCCTGTTGGGCTGAAGATGCAGAAGCTTGAAAGCACATACTACCAGGAACAGCTTCTTCTCCACTGTTATCAGATTACGCTCATGAGTTAGAGTGTATTCCTGATCTCCCAACATACCTCAAAGCACACCTTGCAATTTCATTTTAGCTGCACTTTCTTTGTAACAGTAACAATCTAATGCTGTAACATTAGTAATTTTTGTGCATTTTTATTTGTTTCACTACCTGTTATATTTATATATGACTTGATTGAATGAATAGGTTTATTGGCCAAGTATGTTCACAGATTGGAAATTGCCTTGGTGCTCTGCTCGCAAGTAACAACATGACATAGAGTGACAATTAAGAATGACACATAAAACATTAAACATTAATAATAAGACATTACCGATTAAACATGTGAATTAAATAAAATACCAGAGCAAATGGAGGTTGCAGATTTTTGGTTATTTCGAGCTACTACTCATGGAAAAAGCTGTTTTTATGTCTGGCTGTGGCAGCTTTGACAGTCCGGAGTCGCCTTCGAGTGGGAAGTGATTCAAAGAGTTCATGGCCAGGATGAAAGGGGTTAGAGATTATCTTACCCGCTCGCTTCCTGACTCCTGCAGTGTACAGTTCGTCAATGGGGGGGGGGGGGGGGGGGGGGGGGGGGGGGGGGGGGGGGGGGGGGGGGGGGGGGGGGGGGGGGGGGAAATGTTGCATCCAACAACCTTCTCAGCTGATTGGACGATTCTTTGCAGCCTCCGGATGTCGTGTTTGATGGCTGAACCAAACTAGACCATGATGGAGAAGGTGAGGACAGACTCTACGATGGCTGTATTGAATTGGACCATAATTGCCTGTCGTAGATTGTGTTTCCTCAGCTGCCGCAGGAAGTACATCTTTTTGACTGTGGAGTCGATGGTGGGCCCCTGTTTAAGGTCCGTGGAGATGATGATTCCCAGGAACTTTAAAGACTCCACAGATGTGACGGTGGTGCTGTTGATGGTGAGTGGGGTGAGGGGAGGGGGAGCTCTCCAAAAGTCCACAATCAATTCCACTGTCTTAAGTGCATTGAGTTCCAGGTTGTTGCGACGGCACCAGGATGCCAGCTGTGTCACTTCCTGTCTGTAGGCAGATTCCTCCCCATCCTGGATGTCCAATCAGGGTTGTGTCATCCGCAAATTTGAGCAGAGGTGTCTGTGGAGGTGCAGTCGTTGGTGTAGAGAGAGTAGAGGAGAGGAGAGAGTACGCAGCCTTGCGGTGCTCCTATGCTGAGGGTCGGTGGGTCCGAGATGTGCTTTCCCAGCCTCACATGCTGCTTCCTGTCTGTCAGGAAGCTGGTGATCCACCGACAGAGGGGTTCAGGCACAGTCAACTTGGAGAGTGTGGAGTGTAGTAGTTCTGGCACAATGGTGTTGAATGCAGAGCTAAAATCAACAAACAAAATCCTCGCATAGGTCCCCTGGTGGTCTAGGTGCTGGAGGATGAAGTGCAGGCCCAGGTTGACTGCGTCATCCACTGATCTATTGGCCTGGTGTGCAAACTGCAGAGGGTCCAGCAGGGGGTTAGTGATATTTTTCAGCTTTGCCTGCACAAGCCTTTCAAGGGTCTTCATGACTACAGAGGTCAGTGCGACAGACCTGCAGTCATTGAGACCAGTAATCCTTGTCTTTTTGGGTGCAGTGACAATAGTGGAGATTGTAAAGCAGGCAGGGACAGTACAGGTTTGCAGGAACTGGTTGAAAATATCTGTGTAGACTGGTGCCAGTTGTTCGGCACAGAGCTATTTTACTGCCTGTAAATTTCTATAGATGTTCTGAAAGGTACATGAAAACTACAGCAGTATCATTTTACCCCAACGTTCCCTTGAAATTCCTATTTCCCATCAAAGTAAAGTAACAAAATCCAATTACCACCATCCGACACATCCAGTATTTTAAAGAGTAACTTTTGAAGTTGTCTATGGCATTTCAGGTGTTCACAACTTTGATGCATCTCCTGGAAAACAAAAGGAATATGTAGCACCAGCTGGAAGGATAATTAAACCACATTTGGGGTACCATCCAAGTTTAAGTTCAAATAGGATTTTCCACTCCATTAGACAGCTGAATTTCACAGAGCCGATGGCTTCCATTCTTTCTTGTCTACAAAATACTTAAGTGACTGTTTCTAAAACACTTATTGTCAGCAGAACAGTTGAAGCCTAAACCAAGAACTAACATGTATAAGTTGATCTTGCACCCAGGGGTGATACTTAAACTGAAATTTTTTTTCTACTGTTAATGCGTTGACAGAAAACAGAAATAAATACCTTCTTGCTTCTTGATTACAGAACAACAGCCGCTGCACTTCCAAAGTTGCAATCTTCAATGATCAGCAAGAAATTCAGAAACTATTTTGTTGCAGCACTAAAGATCCGGGTTTGATCCTGACCACGGGTGCAGCCTGTATGGAGTTTGTATGTTCCCCCCATGACCTGCGTGGGCTTTCTCAGGGAGCTGAGAAAGAAAGCTGAGCATAAGACATACAGGTTTGTAGGCTAATTGCCTTGGTAAAATTGTAAATTGTCCCTAGCATGTATAGGAGAGTGTTAGTGTGGGGGGATCGTTGGTCGGCACGGACTCGGTGGGCCGAAGGGCCTGTTTCCACGCTGTATCTCTAACCTTAACTGGACTAAACTAAAAATGTTTCTGTTATTCAGGATTCAGTGTAGTTTCCTTGAAACAGAAGACAAAGGTTGTATTCGGTGGGATTCCTGAGCAGAAAAAAGTTGCTGGGGTTGTTCAGTGAATCAAGCAGCATCCGTGGCGGCAAAGGGAGAGTCAAGAACCTGCATCAGGACTGAGAGAGCAAAGCAAAAATGGCTAGAATCAAGAGGTGAAAGGGATGCTGAGGCAGAAGCTGGCAAGTGATAGGTGGATACATCTAGCTCCGTCTGCTCATCAACTCCTCATCTACATCCACCAACTCCTGCCTCACCCCTCATTGGCTGTCCCCTCTTTAAAGTCTCAGTCCTGATGCAGCGTCAATGTCGACTACCCCTTTGGCTTCACAGATGGAGCCCGACCTCCTGGGTTCTTCCAGCAACTTGTATTTTTTTGGAAACAGAAGACCATGAGAACATAGGACCATAAGACATAGGAGTGAAATGAGGCCCTTCAGTTCATCGATCTACTCCGTCATTCAATCATGGCTAAAGGGATACTTTTTCACACAAAGGGTGGTGGGTGTATGGAACAAACTGCCAGAGGAGGCTGGGACTATCCCATTGTTTAAGAAACAGTTAGACAGGTACATGGATAGGACAGATTTGGAAGGATATGGACCAAGCGCAGGCAGGTGGGATAAGTGTAGCAGGGACATTGTTGGCCGGAGTGGGCGAGTTGGACCGAAGGGCCTGTTTCCACACTCTATCACTCTGTGACTCTATGACTATCCATTTGTCCTCCTCGACTCCATTCTCCTGCCTTCTTCCCATATCTTTTGATGCCCTTTCTAATCAAGAACATATCAATCTCCGCTTTAAAAATACACAATGTCTTGGCCTTCACGTCCATCCGTGCCTATAAATTCCACAGATTCACCCTCTGGCTAAAGGAATTCCTCCTCCGAAATGTTGAAATTAAAGAAATTTCAGCCGCAGATGGGGCCTCGGCACCGGGGGTGGGGCCTCGTGGCCGACAGAACCTCGTGACAGTAGTGGAGCATCACGGGTCGCCCGGCGATCCAAGAGGGCTGGTGGGGAACTGCCATGAGGGGGGAGGGTAGAGAACAGTGGACCCGGCGGGGGGACCGCCGTGTGGGTGGGGGGGAAAGAACAATGAATAACGGAGGGGGAGGGAATGAGGGGGGAGGGGAACAAAGGAGGAATCAGCGGGGCAACTTTGTCAGTGCCGTTTATGTGGCGACTATTTGCATCCCTTGGACATGCAAGCAAAGAATTTCACTGTGCCTTGTCACACATGACAATAATGTATTCTATTCCATCCCATCTCTATTTTAAAGACCCATCCTTTTATGCTGGATGTCCACCTTTGTTTGCATGTCCACTATATCCAGGGCTTTCATATCCAACCAAGAAGTAATAACAGAAAAGATACTTGATCCCCAAACAGGTTAACATTCAAAATGAAATCCAATTGAATATTTTGTTGTGTTAGACTTTGTCTTATTTTGTGCAGAATATTTTGAGGCATTTCAATGTGATTGAGGAAAGTTTGACTGCAATTGTTATCTGCTGTCCTTTGGTTTTGTGCTTCCTACCACTCCCACCCCCACCACCTTTATACATGGTGTTATGAACTGAATGCCATCCAGGGAAATGGAGCCGCAGATTTGTGTGTTTTATTTGAAAATAGTGGTGGAACTTAGAGGAGCAATATTTTGGATTTGCACAGCAGTTTAAATAACAGGAAAAAAAAGTAATGCATTATCAAATATGACAGCAGGATTCTGATCAGCTGAGCAAGGGGGCTGTGGGGTGGCTAATGTAGTTTTATGTCGATAGGTGCGAGGAGTTGCATTTGAAGTCGTCAGACCAGGGCTGTGGTGAGTGTTGTGGAGCGAGTGCAGGTACAGAGTATGCAGAATGAGCTGTTACATGAGATAGATCCCGTTAGTACAATAACAACACTCAAAAGACATTTGGATATGTACGTGGATGGTTCCGAGAATGTTTCTTAAACCTTGTGATAAGTAGCAGAGGCGGTCGTTGAAGCAGGTACAATTGCAACGCTTAAGAACTATCTAGACGGGTATATGGATAGTATAGTTTGAGAAGGATATGGGCCAAACGCAGGCGGGTGGGACTAGTAGATGAATATGTCGGTGGGCTTGGGCAAGTTGGGCCGAAGGGCCTGTTTCCACACTGTATGACTCTATAATTGCCCCATCCCATCCAAAAGTACCTTTCAAGGATTTTCATGAAGCCGGTTTTCATTTAGCAATGAACTGATCACATTTGCTTAATATACAATGATGGTTATTTATGTATTTGGACCAGCGGCAAATGACAAAAAATAACATCTGTCGGATTTTCAACACCGTGGTTGGCACATCTTAGTTGTTTAGCATCCAAGCAGACGGATGCTCGGCGGTTCCAGAGCTCCAATGCACGGCGCATCCCACTTCCACCCTATTTGCAAAACCAATTAACTCCCACACATCTAACTGCTGACACGTTATCACTCAAGAAGAACCCCGGTACATTAAATAGCAAAGGAGTACTGCGATCTAAAATGTAATTCCCTTTATAGTTGAAATGTTTTGCCACTTGTAAGGCGCGCACCTTCAATGCCGACCACCTCTTTGGTGAGAAGGGTCTGGACCCGAGACGTCGCCCGCTCCTTCTCCCCAGAGATGCCGCCTGTCCCGCCGAGTGACTCCGGCGTTTTGCGTCTGCCTTCAACTCCTTGGTTACAGTGCGGCTGCCATTGACTCGGGGACTCGAGTGGCGAGCGGGGAAGGAGTTGTCCTCAGCCCTGGGACCAGCGGCTGAAGACGCGACTTCTCATCAGCCCTGCTCAGCAAGTGAACTTGGAAAACACAGTGGCAGGACAAATGTCGGCTGGTCGGCAGTGACAGCTTCAGTGTGAGTGAGCAGGAGACGCAGCCGACTCTCGCCTGGAGTCCGGGCCAGCGCACGCCGGAGTGGCAGAACCCAACAGGTAAAGCTGTTTCCTAGACAAGTTGCACTGCTCACTTGTTGAGTTCAGCTCTCACAAGTAAGGCGTGGGCTCGGTGGCCAGGAGTATTGAAGAAGGAAGCAAAGCAATTAATCTTACAATAGCACAAATAAGGGGACAACATAATTGTTGAAAGTTAAGAATCGTGTAAAAATATTAAATATTCCAAATGCTGCGCGGCTTTCTTGGGAGCAGTAGTTATATTGTCTCGTTGGCGAAGCTATCACATGTCTAGATTGTTTCTGACTTTGGCTGTAGAAGGGAGTTATTCGTCTATGGAGTGGGTTTTCTGCGAGGATGTCAGCATAGTCAGTCTCAGACGGTTCACTCCACCCCAGCTATATATTCTTCCAGGTTCACCGTTCAGCGATCTATGTGTCCCTTTTCAGTTCAGCCTATTCATGTCCGCGAGCAAAACACACTGTGCTTATTCAGCGGATCAGGCAGCATCTGTGGTGAGACTGGACAGGCGGCGTTTCTCCTTCTTTATCTGGGAAACGTCATGGTTCTCCCTTGCACCAACTCCAGTTTTGTGGGTTCTGGGGTGATTAATTAGACCGAAGTGAGAAGCGCAGATTTTAGTGCTGTTGGGGCGCTGAGGTGTGTGTGTGCGTGTGTAGCTAGTTTGTGAGATGGTGGTTCCTGTGGTTTACACTTGGCTACTGTGTGCTCCTGCTACATAACTTTGAGGGTTTCAATGACATCCCAAATACTCCTTTCTGGGTGATATTGCACTTCTTCATGGAAGCTTTGAAAACATAATTGAATCTTTTTCTCTCTCTATTTAGTGAATTAATCCCAGCTTGTATCTCCACTGAGTTAAGGACACTTAAGAAACTGCGGTCATTGCTAACATATACATTTGGGTACCAACTGTTTAGAACTAGATCTATGTATTTACAGACTCTGACCTTTGGCTCTGAAATATATAACCCTCCTTGTCAGCTGTTAAAGAGCAAACCAGGTTATGCACAACTTTTGTATCACATTTGATCCAAAGATGATTTTCAGACCATGTATCTAACATCACATCTGCTAACACATTTTGCTTCAGCCAACCTCTCTTGCAATAGCCTTTGTCCAATCATCTTCTGGTAGTTTGTATGCCAGTATTGTTTGCAGATTTGTGGAGGCCAAAAGTAAAACTGGGCAACTGTACTCTGCCACCACCCAGCAATACAAAATATACACTGACATTTTATTTTCCTGCCTTGAATCGAACAAAGAGTAGGGATTTGGTTTTGGAACCTGCCATCAATTTTGGATTTCTATCATGTAAAATGATCTGACAGTAGAATAGAATCAGAATGGTGCTGCAAAGAAAGCCATCAGATGTGTTGCTTAACTAGGTGCCAAGTCATATCAAAATCTAAATCTATGATGTGCGTGGTGCTAAATTAGAAATTCAAATATCTACATTATGGGCAGACTGATGAATGCATTAATCAAATTATAAAATAATTTAACGGATTTAGTGTTGGCGAATATGATGTTTCCTACTCCTGCTACCATCACAGTACATTTTACTGACCATGAACATATTTTGAGGGCAATACTAAATATCCTCGGCTACCATTGATAATTCATCCTGTGCAAACTTCTTTCTTCATTTTGTGTGATTTATGCGTGAAATATTACTGTTTCCCAATGTAATGACCAACCCATAATATTTTAGCTATTTGTTCCAGAGAGGAAAATAAAGTTACTTTTTTTCATAAACATTTTAATAGATTGCTTTGTTATCAACAATTAGAGACTAATTTCAATAAACATTGTTTCCATTGTTCTTGTAATTGTGTTTATTATTTAAATGGGCATTCATGCTTATTATCTTGATGATAATTCCCCCATACACATCTGGGTGGCTTATTTTATTCAACCCCCTGTGTACAGTAAATGAGGCCAGCGCTGGTGCCTGTGTCCTAACATGCACTGGTACAACCTTCACCTTTGTGCTTACAAATGTTGGCTCCTGATAATCTATATCTATATTACTAAAAGTCTGATCTTGACCACTTCCTGTTGTTCTGTATATTGATTTTAGAAAAAACGCTGCCACTTACGGTTGTGATTTTTAACCATCTTACTCAGAGACCCCCTCCGCTGTGCAGGACAAGAAGATTTTTCCCATTGATGAAAAATAAAAGTGTTATTGATGCTTAAAAAATGTTGAGATTCTCTCTCCTGAAGGCCAGGCCACTTCCTGAGCGACTATAAAACCCAGATGTGTTGAATGCCTCAGTCAGTCTCTGCAAGATGGGGGAGTGAGAGGGTCATGTTTCTCAGTCTGAGCTGTGAATAACACTGAACACATGTCTACTAAACTGTGAGTGGTTTTACTGACCTGTCAGTGCCCTTAATGTGGTTTGAAAATATAGTTTGGAAATGCTAAAGCTGTGTTGCCTTTGGTTTGGAAATGCTAAAGCTTTGTTGCCTTTGGTTTGGAAATGCTAAAGCTGTGTTGCCTTTGGTTTGGAAATGCTAAAGCTGTGTTGCCTTTGGTTTGGAAATGCTAAAGCTGTGTTGCCTTTGGTTTGGAAATGCTAAAGCTGTGTTGCCTAATTAAAGTTGCCTTGCCTAATTAAAGTTGCCTTGCCTAATTAAAGTTGCCTTGCCTTCTATATAATTAAAAGTCTAATCTTGACCACTTCCTGTTTGTGCTTTATATTGATTATAGAAAAAAAACGCTACCACGTACGGCTGTGATTTTTGGCTATCTTACTCAGAGCCCCCCTCCACTCATCAGGTGCCGAGGACTTTTCCCATCGATGAAAAATAAAAGAGTTATTAGTTTAAAAAATGTTGAGATTCTTTCTCCTGTCAATCAAGCCATGAAGCCCACGCCCCTTCTAATGGGAGGAGGGGGAGGGAATATAAAACACAGAAGTGTGGACTCTGCAAGATGGAGAGGTCACGACTCGTTGTCTTTAGTGGCCTTGCACCCTGCTTGAAATGGTATGATACTGCGCTTGAATTTATTGGCCTTGCACCCTGCTTGCAATTGGAATTTCAAGGAATAGCCGTGAGTCAACTACCATCCCACCAGCCGTGAGTGACTGAGCTGCCAGCCCAAGGATCCATTCGGCCCACAATGTCCATACTAGCCCTCTGGCAACCAGTCCCTTCAGCCCACAACACCGATACTAGCGCTCCAGAAAGCCCCCCCCCCCCTACTGGCCACCAATATTGGAATTGGTGGAGAGGTGGAATATTGGGTTGGGGGATCAGCCCTCCCATGTGATGTTGGGACCCAATGGGTCCCACAGTCTAGTCTTGACTATAAAATTCTATTTTTTGTTTTAAATTTCCTTTAGTATTCAAGCGTTGACTTAATTCTGTGATCTCCATCTTTCTAACTATCTGAGATACAGCCACTCCTCACCTTGCAAATCCTTAATCATAATTTACCCTTCATTTTAGTTACCGGGGCATTAAACACAAGCAGTTGCACGTTCAAATCTCTCTGCCTTCCCACATTTTCTTTCATCCTTTAAGACCCTTCTAAAAACCTAGCTGTTTGATTAAACTTTAGGTGATCTGGTCTGACGTCTCTTTTTGTGTAACTTGACATCTGGCTATGTTAGATGGCCCCCCTGTGAAGGGCTTTTGAAGGTTTTACTTCGTTGAATTATAAAAAAATAGAGGTTGTTACGTGTGTGTGTGTGTGTGTGCTATTTCCATGGCAAAGAGGTCTTACAGTTTAAGATCGGAGGCGAAGAACAGTGTCTTGCCAACAACGTAATAATTAAGTTGAATAACACTTGTCAGGATCCAATAAGATTGGACATATGTTGGCAATTATCTGGAGGTTTCTGGCTTCAATCATACACATTGCTACGGTCATTTCTTATGTTGGTCTTGTAATTACTTTGAATTGAAATAACTTCAGTCAAGACAGTCATAGAAAATACTCTCAGCTCTTTTACAAGTGAATGCATGGTGTTGACATGCTGTGTGGCAAGCATGAAATTTTATTTTTGTGCTAGATATGTATGAACCATCATATACAATGACCCACACATGTTGCCACCAGGATATGTGCCAGAAGTATTAAGATGGCTCATTAAAATTAAATTAAAATTAGAATCTATTTTTCCTTCAAGACCTTTTGTGAAATTAATCTGCATGTTGACATACTCAAATGTCAAACTTGGCCAGTAATTTTTGAGGCAGCAAGCATTCTCAAGCAATGCTATTATAGTGCTGTACTACTACAAATAAGTCCGTTGTAAGTTAACATTTGAGTATTTTTGGTCAATTCTCTTGTACTCTACAAAGTAAAATATATTGTGACTTAGTCATGGAGCCATACAGCGTGGAAACAGGCCCTTTGGCCCAACTTGTCCATGCTGACTGACATGCTCCATCTACCCTAGTCCCAAATCCCTCCTGGGGAAACATTTACCTGTCTAAATGTTTCTTAAACATTGGAATAGTACCTGCCTCAACTAACTCCTCCAGCAGCTCACTGCATACGGCCACCACCCTTTGTGTAAAAAGATTACTCCTCAGATTCCTATTAAATCTTTTCCCCTTCACCATAACCCAATGTCCTCTGGTTCGCGATTCTCCTACTCTAGGCAAAAGACTGAGTAATTATCCGATCTATTCCTCTCATGATTACCCCTTATCTACCTGCGCTCCAAGGAAGAGAGTCCTAGCTCAGGCCCTCAAGTCTTGGCAACGTCCTCATAAATCTTCTCTGCACCCTTTCCAGCTTGACATCATCTTTCCTATAACATGGTGGCCAAAACTGAACACAATACTCTAAATGTGGCCTCACCAAAGTCTTATATTACTGCAATTTGACTTCCCAACTACTATACTCAATACTCAATGCTGATGAGAACCGATAACCCTTTTGACCACCCTATCTACCTGTGATGCCACTTTCAAGGAACTCTGTATCTGAACTCCTAGATCCCTCTGCTCTACAATACCCTGCAGCCCCGACCGTTCACTGTGTAGATCCAGCCCTGATTTTCCAAAATGTAACACCTCACATTTCTCTGTATTAAATTCCATCAACCATTCCTCAGCCCACCTGCCCAACCGATTAAGATCCTGCTGCAATTTTTGACAACCATCTTCGCTATCTCCAATACCACCCACTGTAGTGACTTACTCATCAACTTGCTGCCATACTTGGTTTCAATTAGTTTCAAAATATTTTGTTTGGTGGTGTGGGTTGCCTGAGAGGCCTTGGGTCAGGATGAAGGGTGAAGGAAAAGTCAGGGCAACGAGAGATCAATTGGGAGAAGAGGGAAGGCAACGTGCATTGAATAGTAAATCAGATCCATGGCTGGTCTCCAATAACACTACCTGAATGGTGGCCATGTTGAGACTTTTCACAAAGTGAAGCCAATGTTTCGAATGACTTGCTGTATTGTTAAGAAATTGACTGGTATTAGTGACTTTGCCCAGTTTGCCATTCTTTGCTAATCTGGGTTGTCCATGCTTCTGGCTCAATACTCACACGCCTGCTGATGGGTTGTGGTGGAGTTTCATGACAGCAGTCATGATGCACTCTTCTTCAACTGTCCTCTATGGTACATTTACTCTTGTCAGGTTATTGATAAGGAATATTCAGAGGCATTCAAAAGTAGTTATTTTCTCTTAATCAATAAAATTAGGAACACAAATAATTAATGTAGTTAAAAATACATTAAACTACTATAAATTAGTTAAATATTGTAATATAAAGATACATTTTAAATGTTATTGGTTATTGAATAAAAGGTTTAATTTTGTAATGAATTCTGGTGGGTTTATTAAAGTGGATGAGGTTGACACTTATTTCAGTTTATTATTGTCACATGTACAATGAAACATTGTGATTTTATTGCATGCTATCCAGCCAGTGAAATGACTATACATGATTACAATCATGTTGTCCACGGATACAAGATAAAGGGAATAACGTTTAGTGCACGATAAAGTCCAATTAAAGATAGTTCAAAGGTCCGCAATAAGGTAGATTGGAGGTCAGAACTGTTTTCCAGTTGGTGATACACTGGCATGTAGCGACTCTGGCAGCAGAGTGAGAGGTCAGGAGCACTGGCCTCTGATCTTCACCATGTTTCTGATTCCCACATTGTGCTCTTGCAGGAACAGAAGATGTGTTACATGTTGAAGAAAGAACTGCAGATGCTGGAAAAATCAAAGGTAGACAAAAGTGCTGGAGAAACTCAGCGGGCGAGGCAGCATCTATGGAGCAAAGGAATAGGCGACGTTTCGGGTCGAGACCCTTCTTCAGAGGATGCTTCCATCTTCAAGGTTCCCAAACTTGGTCTGAAGAAAGGTCTTGACGCGAAACATCGCCTATTCCTTCGCTCCATAGATGTTGCCTCACCCGCTGAGTTTCTCCAACATTTTTGTCTACCTAAGATGTGTTAAAGATCAGAGGGTGGACCCGAGAAGGTTCCAACGCAACCACTGCACGCTTTAGAGCTTGACCTGGACCAAAATTCAGAATGTGCTTCCATTTCAAAAGAAACGTTTAAATATTGCACTTAAAATATGTCAAAATATCCCATTTAGTGAACCACTAGTTTTAGTTTTAGAGATACAGCGCGGAAACAGATCCTTCGCCTACCAAGTCTGCACCAACCAGCGATCCCTGCACATTAACACAAACCTACACACACTAGGGACAATTTACACCAAAACCAAGTATACAAACCCGAGCCAATTACCTACAAACCTGTACATCTTCGGAGTGTGGGAGGAAACTGAAGGTCTCATAGAAAATCCACACAGTCACGTGGAGAACACATTAACTCCGTATAGACTGCAACTCTACCACTGCGCCACCATGCCATCTACTGATCTAGGAGCATAAGGATGCTTCCATCTTCCAGGTCCCCAAACGTGATGCTGGCAGTGGGTTCCCTGACATTCATTCCAACAAACTAAAAGTCTGATCTGATTGTTCAAAATCTCCATGGCACAGGAACCTGCCTCATTTTGTTTTGTTTCTTGCGCTCCTTTTGGTCTCCTGGTCCACTGGAATATTTGTTATTCGTCTAATCGTCTAAATTAGATTGTCTAAAGTCTGTTTAAAATGTTGGTGCTAGGTGTAATATTCAATAGTCCAGAAGATTGAACACCAATTGCTGGATTATCAGAGCTTTATTGTGGTCACTGTGAGCTTTGGGGGTTTTGGATGCCTTTAGAGCAGAGGAGCTGGTGGTTTTGGGTGTTTTTTTTATTTTTGAGTCACCTTGTCTTGCAAGAGAGAGTAAAGTGTTAAAGTGTGTAATCTTCAATCTGTGAGTGTGACATGGTTGTCTGGATTGAACAGCCATCAATGTGCTATGTGCCATAGCACAAGCTATGAGATGTGATTGAAGCTTGTACTAGCGCTAAATGTGTGAGGGTGAAAGATAGAGAGTGTAACATCTTCAAGTTTGCAGATGACACATAGCTTGGTGGCAGTGTGAGCTGCGAGGAGGATGCTATGATGCTGCAGTGTGGCTCGATAGGTTGGGAAAGGGGGCAGATGCGTGGCAGATGCAGTATAATGTGGATAAATGCGAGGTTATACACTTTGGTGGCAAAAACAGGAAAGTAGACTATTATCTAAATGGTGTCAGATTAAAGAAAAGGGGATGTGCAGAAAACATAGAAACGTAGAAAATAGGTGCAGGAGGAGGCCATTCGGCCCTTCGAGCCAGCTCCGCCATTCATTGTGATCATGGCTGATCGTCCCTAATCAATAACCCGTGCCAGCCTTCTCCCCATATCCCTTGACTCCACTAGCCCCTAGAGCTCTATCTAACTCTCTCTTAAATCCATCCAGTGATTTGGCCTCCACTGCCCTCTGTGGCAGGGAATTCCACAAATTCACAACTCTCTGGGTGAAAAAGTTTTTTTCTCACCTCAGCCTTAAATGGCCTCCCCTTTATTCTAAGGCGGTGGCCCCTGGTTCTGGACTCACCCAACATTGGGAACATTTTTCCTGAATCTAGCTTGTCCAAGGGTCTCGACCCGAAACGTCGCCTATCTCCTTCGCTCCTTAGATGCTGCTGCACCCGCTGAGTTTCTCCAGCCTTTTGTGTACCCTTTTATAATTTTATATGTTTCTATAAGATGCCCCCTCATCCTTCTACTTTTTAAAGTATTTAAAAATCTAAAAACTATAGATACTGAAAATCTCAAATAAAAACAGCATTATGCAGGCCAAGTAATGTCCATAACAAGTGAAATGGAGTTAATGTTTCAGAATAAGGACCCTTCACCAGAAGTGTTAACTCAGTTTCCCATTCCATAGACCTACTGAGTTGTTCACAGTTTTTGTTTTGCTTATATTTATAAATAAAGTATTAATTAGTTGGAGAAGTAGTTGCCATGGATAAAACTGAGAATAAATATACCATGATATATCCAATCAGACTTTGCAACCAATTTATTTTGATTCCTCACTGTTGGAGTGCTGAAGGGTATTTCAAGAATAATGTTTTTTTTTAGATTTATTAACTCTGTTTTTGCTACCATTCTGTTATAGGCTTGATACATTATCTGTTTGTTATTAATTTAATAGGATCCAACACTTTATCAAAAGAGTTATAGTCATACAGGATTGAGACAGATCTTTCAACCTATTACATTTGTGCCAACAAACAATTACCCATCCATATTAAATCAATTTTCCAACACTTGATCTGCAGTCGTTGATGCCTTCATATTTCGTAAGATATAGGAGTAGAGTTAGGCCACTTGGCCCATCGAGTTTGCTCCACTGTTCGATCATGGCTGATTTATTTTTCTCTCTCAACCCCATTCTCCTGCCTTCTCCCCATAACATTTGACACCCATACTAATCAAGAGCCTGTCGATGCACAATGACTTGGCCTTCACCGCTGTCTGAAGCAATTAATTCCACACATTCACCACCTTCTGGCTAAAGAAATTTCTGCTCAATTCCATTCTAATGGTACGTCCTTTTATTCTAAAGCTGTGCTCCTTCGTCTAGATTCTCCCACTTCAAGTACTCATAACCATATAACCATATAACCATATAACAATTACAGCACGGTCCTTCCAGTCCGTGCCGACCATTTGTTTTCCCCTTAGTCCCATCTACCTGCACTCAGACCATACCCTCCATTCCCTTCACGTCCATATACCTATCCACTTTACTTTTTAAATGTTAAAATCGATCCTGCCTCCACCACCTCTGCTGGAAGCTGATTCCACACAGCCACCACCCTCTGAGTAAAGAAGTTCCCCCTCACGTTACCTCGAAACCTCTGTCCCTTAATTCTCATGTCATGCCCTCTTGTTTGAATCTTCCCTACCCTCAATGGGAAAAGCTTATCCACGTCAACTCTGTCTATCCCTTTCATCATTTTAAAGACCTCAATCAAGTCCCCCTTAACCTTCTGCGCTCCAAAGAATAAAGACCTAACTTGTTCAACCTTTATTACTCATCTAAACACTTAAATGTTGTGAGAATACCTGCCTCCCCAACACCTCAGGCATTATGTTCCAGATTTCAACAACTCACTGGACAAAAAGAAAATCCTCCTGTAATCCCTCTTAAATGTCTAACCCTTTAAATTAAACCAATGTCGCTTGGTTATAGACACCTCTGTTAAAGGGAAGGGTTTCTCACTATCTACCTTACCTGTTCCTGTCATATCTCTATCAGTCCTCCCCCATCCGCAGCCCCTCAGCTCCAAGGAAAACAAACTCAGTTATATCCCAGGTTTCTCCTTTGCATCCTTTCCATTCCAGATTCTTCCTCTAGTGTGATAATCAAAAACTGCACATGGTACATCAGTTGTGACTAAACAAATGTCTCATATCGCTGTAACATAACCTTCCTGCATTCCTTCATGCTTTGGCTAATGAAGGCAAGCTGCTTGTAAACCATCTTAATCACCATTTTTTTTAATGCACTGCTGCCTTTCTAGATCCTTGTGTTTTGTACTCCAAGGTCCACTGTTCTTCAACAGTGCCTGAGGTCCACCATTCATTGTGTATATCTCAAACTTATGAGCCTACTGAAAATGCACCACCTCTCATTTTCAGGATTAAATTGTGCCTGCCACCTGCCATTTCTCTTCCCATGTTACCAAATGATCAGTCATGCTGTAACTGAAAGCTACACTTCTCACACAACGAATATTGTGCCATTTGTGCTTAACTAACCATATATTCAACAGATACATCCAGATCATGAATGTATATTTAAGAGTGAAGATCATAGTGGTGTACCACTGGTCACAGGCTTCCTTTGGCAAAATCAAATCTCGATCATCTGCTTTCTATCAGCAAACCAATTTCAGATCCAGTTTGCCAAATTGCACAGGATCCCACCAATGTCCTAGCTTATTTGCCTAACTTATCCCTGCCGTCCTGCTTGAATAAAGGTACAATGTTTGCTGTCCGCAAGTCACCTGGCACCTGTTCTGTAGCCAAAGATGTAACGGTTTCTGTCAAATCATGGGCAATTTTGCTTCCATGTGTCCTTGCAACATAGAAGGTGGCTATTGGGCCCATTGAGTCCATTGTGGTTCCCAGAGTATTTCCAGCTAATTTTCCCTATGTCATATTCTCCCCATATTCTATGAATTCCACCATTCCCCCCCTTACATAGAAAATAGGTGCAGGAGGAGGCCATTCGGCCCTCGAACCAGCACTGCCATTCATTGTGATCATGGCTGATCGTCCGCTATCAATAACCCGTGCCTGCCTTCTCCCCATATCCCTTGACTCCACTAGCCCCTAGAGCTCTATCTAACTCTCTCTTAAATCCATCCAGTAATTTGGCCTTCACTGCCCTCTGTGGCAGGGAATTCCATAAATTCACAACTCTCTGGGTAAAAAAGATTTTTCTCGCCTCAGTCTTAAATGACCTCCCCTTTATTTTAAGACTGTGGCCCCTGGTTCTGGACTCACCCAACATCCATCTCGCCTTATCCCCAGATTCTACCCGTCTCCTATTTACTAAAGGAAATTTTAAGTGGCCAATTAAGCTACCAATCTATTTAAGAAGGAATTGCAGATGCTGGAAAATCGAAGGTAGACAAAAGTGCTGGAGAAACTCAGGGGGTGCGGCAACATCTATGGAGCGAAGGAAATAGGCAACGTTTTCGGGCCAAAACCCTTCTTCAGACTGATATAGGGTGGGGGGGATCCGCAATAACTAACCTAGAACCTACCAATCTTTATGTTTTTGAGAAGAGGGATGTAACTAATGCATAAGTGATATGCAGTTTATACATAAATAGCACCAGAAGTCAGGATCAAACCTGATTTAAGGATTGGTGTTTCGTAAAAATGGATGGATTCAAAGGACAAAAAATCGGGATGGGTATAAGACAGACTGTCAATTAGTTATCATTTATGCCACTGCCTAAGATCAGTTTTACCAAAGATTAAATCCTAATTGAAAGTTGCTAAATTTAGTCCCAATTAATTATTTTTCAGATGAGCTGAATGAATTTCAGTTAATGAATGGTAGAAGTATGAGCATAAATTATGTTACTTCAGAATCACAGGAATACGAATAAGTAGTCAAAAATCATTTGGATTATAATGTCAATTTGAATTTTTTAGATTTAATTAAATTGCTTTTGTAATTGGGTAAAAAATTCACAATCTAATCTAAAACGTGCTCAATAATTTCATTGCTATAATTATTACAGCTCTACGTATCAACTAACTTTTGAAAGTACCGTTGAAATGACTATTCAAACTATGGTTTGTAGTTGGCTTTAAGGACCTAACAATATATCACTAAATCTATGCTAATGAACAATTCAAAACAAGTAGATAGAAAATTTAAATTAAATATAACCGATGCTGGAACTCTGAAATAAATCAGAAATTACAGGAGTTACTCAGCAATGTGTGGATAGAAATAAAACGGAGATATAAGTTCTGGTTGATGACCTATTATTAGAACTGGAAGCTACTGTTGGAAATAAAAGATACAAGTTGGTGAAAAGGGTGGGGAGAGATGCCGAACAAATTAAATATACAAATAAGTGGAGACCAGGAACGATTGCATGGCATAGGTGCTGATGTGTGTTCAGAAAAGGAAGCAAAGGCTAGTGAATAACAAAAAGTACATTTGGGGAAAGGTGTGTAGAATCAGACAGCATGGAAATAGGCCCTTCAACCCAACTCATCCATGCCAACCAAGATGCTCTACCCAGATTTTTGTGGAAGAAGCTGACCTCAGATTTTGATTACATCTTGCCCCTCTCACTTTAAACCTGTCCCTCTGGTTCTTGATTCCCCTACTTTGAGTGAAAGATTCAGTGCATTTTGCTTGTTTATTCCCCTCGGGATTCTAAACACCTCCGTAAGATCACCTCTCAGACTCATGTGCTTCAAGGAATAAAGTCATAGCCTGCCGAACCTCTCCCTATAGTATAGGTCCATAGAGTCCTGACAATTTCCCCGTAAATCGTCTGCACTCTTTCCAGCTTAATGATATTAATGACCAATGAATATTTTTAGAGATGACACAATGGGCTGGAGGCAGGCCTTTGATGAATGGTGGTATTTGATCTGTAACATCTTGCTGAATCATTATAATAGGCAGCGTTCCAGTATTGGGGTGTCATCCAATGAAATAGCAGCTTCAGCCATGGAGCATTCACTCAACACCAGCCTGGAGTTCCCATTGCAATAAACAGCTCAAATCCTGTCGGAATTCCTTGTCCATGAAAACTGATTGCTTGTACATCCGAGGGATACAAAACAATTGACCTCCATCTCATTTAAGTACCACTGTACAAATAATTATTTGTAATATTATCAAACGTAGGTCTGAAAGCGAAAAAATATGTCTGTTGAACTACCAATCCTTAATTTACAAATAAAATTCACAAAATAATTTAACATTTCACCAATGGGATGAATATGAAACCATTACCATTTCCTAAAAATTGGATGATGAGAAGCAGAATCATTCTGTTTTGTTGTGAGTTCAAAAGATTGAATAATAAATGATAAGCAATAGAAAATGCATACAAATTGCCGCAACTCTTTGTCAGCGTAATGTGTTATGAGTCATGCAATCTTTTTATATATTTTTTATTTTGTTGGGATGTGAACATCACTGCTACTTCAGCATTTATTACTCATGTCCAATATCCCTTGAGGAGTAGTGTTGAGCTGCCATCTTGAACGGCTGCAGTCCGTTTAATGAAGGTACTCCCAGTTTACAGATTCTTAAAGTAGCTTATAATTATGCCATGATAATATTACTTAAGAGACTAGATGGTGTAGTGCGAGTGAGATGTTTGTGGCTACAGGAGTCAATACTTTACAAACTGTCTTAAGAAATCTTATGTATAAATATATTTGCTGGATTAATGACTCTGAAAACGAATCATCTTGGCCTTGTCAAACATAAGGTTTAGCACCACACGCTACCAATCCCAGCTGTGGAGGCATTAGTCTAGTTGGCTTGTAGGACGCAGATTTTTTTATTTATGATATTAAACCATGCATTGTGCTTTTGTATGTAAATTATTGTGCATTTGTAAGTAATTTACTGTACTTTTGTAATTTATTGTGCTTTTATACGCAATTTATTCTATTATCTGGACCTTGAGTCTGTAATTAATAAGTAAGTAAGTAATGACGTTGGTTTGGGCATCCCAGAAATTAGATCCCATGGCATGCAGGACTGTGGAAGGGTGCTATTGCGTCTGGCGCCTTTGTCTCTCTAGTTGGTAGAGATCACTGGTTCTGCAAATGTTGTCATAATAATCATGTTAAGAAATTGCATTTTGCAGATGCCACACCAGTGCTGGAGGTGGAGGAATGAAATGATCGCCACTTTCTGTTGGCCTCGCTTTTTCAAAGAGTTTGTGTTCACAAAATGGATTTTGGTTGTCGGCTGGCTGCAGCCCAATTGTTTGCCCCGCCTTTTTAAAGAGTTTGTGTTCACAAAATGGATTTTGGTTGTCGGGTGGCTGCAGCCAAATTGTTTGCCTCGCCTTTTTAAAGAGTTTGTGTTCACAAAATGGATTTTGGTTGTCGGGTGGCTGCAGCCCAATTGTTTGCCTCGCCTTTTTAAAGAGTTTGTGTTCACAAAATGGATTTTGGTTGTCGGGTGGCTGCAGCCCAATTGTCTGCCTCGCCCTTTTTAAAGCGTTTGTGTTCACAAAATGGATTTTGGCTGTGGTGTGGCTGCAGCCAAATTGTTTGCCTCGCCTTTTAAAAGAGTTTGTGTCCACAAAATGAATTTTGGTTGTCAGGTGGCTGCAGCCCAATTGTTTGTCTCGCCTTGCCTTTTAAAATCATTACAACAGTTGGCTGCCAGCCCAAGAATCCATTCGGCCCACAATGTCTATACTAGCCCTCTGGAAACCAGTACCTTTGGCCCGCAACACCCATACTAGCGCTACAGAAAGCCACCCCCCGCCCCGCGCACTGGCGAGCAATATTGGAATTGGTGGAGAGGTGGGATATTGCGTTGGTGACCAGCCCTCCCGTGTGATGCTGGGACCCAACAGGTCCCACTTTGTCTAGTATACTATTAAAAGTCCCATCTTGTGTATGTGTTTTCTACCTTTGCCAGAAAGCTACGCGGTAGCGCTTAAATTTTTACATATTCTGACTCACATTTTCCCCCACCACGCAGTAATCAGGTTCACTTAAGATGTCATAGAAACATAGAAACATAGAAATTAGGGTGCAGGAGTAGGCCATTCAGCCCTTCGAGCCTGCACCGCCATTCAATATGATCATGGCTGATCATCCAACTCAGTATCCCGTACCTGCTTTCTCTCCATACCCTCTGATCCCCTTAGCCACAAGGGCCACATCCAACTCACTCTTAAATATAGCCAATGAACTGGCCTCAACTACCCTCTGTGGCAGAGAGTTCCAGAGACTCACCACTCTCTGTGTGAAAAAAGTCTTTCTCATCTCGGTCTTAAAGGATTTCGCCCTTATCCTTAAGCTGTGACCCCCTTGTCCCTGGACTTCCCCAACATCGGGAACAATCTTCCTGCATCTAGCCTGTCCAACCCCTTAAGAATTTTGTCATCCTATATTTCACAATATTTGACAATTCAAGTTTTTAAAAAAGGCAAAAAACGGTTCTCACACACAGCCTTTTTCCAGGACTTTCCAATGATGATATCACAATTCCACTCACAGTGCACCAATCACAATGGGCTCTCAAGCTGCTGAGTTCCACAACGACATCACAATGGGGCATTGCCAACGGTAACCGCATCTTCTCACAGACAGCCTTTTTCCCAGGAGCTTCCAGTGATGACAATCACAAAGGGCTCTCAAGCTGCCGAGTGCCACAACCACCTCCCCCCCAACCCCCCCCCCCCCCCAGGGTTATTCACGCCCCTCGTCCCCTCCCACCCCCCCGGTTATTCACACCCCACGCCCCCTCCCCCCCATGGGCCTTATTCACACCCCCCCGCCACCTGCCCCTCAGGGTTATTCACCACACACCCCTGCCACCTCCCCCCCACCCTGGGTAATTCATGATTAAAGTTAAAAAAAAACAAAACCACCTTTTAAAACACCAGCTTCCAGTAATGTCAAAATTCCCCCCCTCCTCAATTTGTACGTACCTATATTTGTGCAAAAACGATACACAATAGCACTACAGTTTGTGCACCACCTTACTCACCATTCTCCTGTGCTGTCAATTAAACAAGTTTTGTTCACATTGATGGTATATTTTTACATTATTGACATTTTAAACTTTACAAAAAACACTTTATTTTCCACTTGCCCTGCCATTAGTAGTGTTCCACCCTACAATGACATCACAATGGGATCTCATTTACATAAACTGCCCGCCAGCAGTGTTCCACCCCACAATGACATCACAATGGCATCTCAAAACTCAGTTTAAAAAAACACAGCAGTGTTCCACCTGACAATGATGTCACGGGGGGGTAGGGAGGGGAGAGGGGTTATGGAGGGAGGGAGTGACTGAGGGTAGGGGGAAGGAGAGATAGGGAGAGGTGAGGGAGGGGAGGAGGAGAGGGGAAAAAAAGAGGGAGAGTGAAGAGGAGGGGGGGGGAGGGAGTGGTGGGGGATGAGGAGGAATGGAGGATGATAGAGAGTAGGAAGAGAGATGGTGAGTCGCAGTTGGGGAGGGTTGCCGTGACTCTCTTCACAACGGGAACCTCTGGCGTCAGCTTCACCTGCACAGTTGGGGGCTATGGGTGAGTGGTGGAATATTTTGTTGGAGGACCAGGCCTCCTGTGTGACAGGGACCCAACGAGCCCTACTTGGTCTAGTGATAACTAATCTTTTTGGCTCTATTTGTTTGATCTGTTTTTTGATTGGAAGCGAGGTTACTTTGGCAACTATTGGTGCAAACCTTTCGTCACTGGTCTTAACGACTAAAATGAACAGGGAACGTTCTGTTTGCTGAGAATGTAGCTAACCATATTGTTTCTTGTTTAAAGGGACTGCAAGTTCAAAGTTCTGCAATGCATTCATTTGGGAAAAATGTAGTGAAGCCCTTAATATAAGTATTTTTAATTTTTCTAGTTCATTGTAATTTACCATTTTGATAACTTGCTTTAAGCTCAGATGTTCCAATATACACATATTGAAACATAAAAGCCAATAATAAAAAATGTTGCATTGAACAATTGTTTGGTGGCTGCCTTGTTTCTTCGTTTCCAGATTTTTTGCTCTCACTTTTCCACAGTTAGGTTGTCTAAAAAACGGATGTGTTATCTCATGTGAAGCTTTTATGCTACCACCATTGTCTTCTTAGTGAGCGATTGAAGATAGCTCACAAAGTTCCAAGAGGTATATGTTTTTATATGGGAACATGGATATTTATGATTTTGGACAACTTTGATATTTTTTCATCTCGTCAACTTGCTTTCTCTGTGGAGTTTTGAATTCTGGTTGAATGTGTTTACATCTTCCAGGTTATTTTTTGAAGTGTTGACTTAGTTCAAGATATCCAGTTGAATTTTAAATAGAGGCAATTTTGATCTTTGTTGTTAATGAATAAATGGTGTATATTCTGATTGACTATTATAACATTACACTAGGCAAACAGTTGGATGACATTCTCTTTCAGGATCTTCTCATTCATTATTCTATATTGCATGCTTTAGCATTTGGAATTTATCTTTTTTTTAAAGTCATGTATTCAACCAGTTGTTACTTTCTTTTTAAAGTCATGTATTCAACCAGATGTTACTTTTTCAACGTTACTTTCAAGTAATGTTGAAGAAGAAACAACAGCATGAAATAAGTGGACTGGTATTTTTTACCTGGCGTTTGCTTTTGACACATATGGTGATTGGTATCTATTATGGAACTTTTTTCCATCAGCATTTCAAAAAGCATTTTCAAGATGCATAACCACTTCCCTCTAATCTCTAGATGCTCATCATCAGTCCTGTTGCAGATTTTGCATTTCAAAGAGTAGGTAATAATTCTGCAATGAAATTATAACTGGTGTTGCTCCATTTTAGCTGGGAAACAAGCTCAAGGGTGTTTATTTTTTTATAATTTCAGACAAAGCATCATGAACACAAAACGGATTTCATGCATATGAAGTAGTCTGTGCATAAAATAACATTATTGAGAGGTACAGTACAACAGTTATATAATTTAAATCTGCCAGCAGTTTGTTTTATACTGTTCAGTCATTGCTCACCATAACATTCTCATTTAAACAAGCCTCGTTGATTTTAATCTGACAGTGCAGATTCAGCATCAGCATTTTAATGTTCTTTATCAATTTAGTTTGCACATTAAGGATTGCAAATTTTAAGTGCTAAAGATTTTTCTTTTGTGTCTCTTTCTAAATCACCTACGTCTACATATATAGATGGTCTACATAGTGTCATACACTCATACAGCATAGAATCAAGGCCCTTCGGCCCAATTTGCTCACACCAACCAACATATCTACACTAGTCCCACCTACCTGTCTAATTGTTTCTTAACATGCTGAAAATTTGCAATCAAAATTCTGAAACGGTAAAACAGGATTTTAAGTGCAGCACAAACCTTAACTGAATACCCATGTGATCTGATGAGTCGTCATTTCAAAAGCACCGAAGGACAGTTCTTTTATGAACTGGAGTACATTGTTATATATAGCAAAGAGGGAATTGTTTTGGCCCCAAGTTGTGTTCTTTTTCAGATGGTAGTTCTGAAAAGAACTGCTGATTATTGGCACTGCATGAATCTTAAATGTTCCTGCCTTCTCTGTCTGCACATTGCCGCGTAGAGGTATTGAACTAAGCTGGAGACCAGCCTAGCGCATATGCGTGACTCACTACTGAATCCAGGGGCAGAGCTTTGCCAAACTATTACATCTTGTACTTAGACACAAAATGCTGGAGTAACTCAGCGGGTGAGGCAGTGTCTCTGGTGAGAAGGAATGGGCGACGTTTCGGGTCTTCTTCAGACTGATGACAGGGGAGTGGGCGGGACAAAGATAGAATGTTGTCGGAGGCAGTAAGACTAGTGGGGGAACTGGGAAGGGAAACGGGATGGAGAGAGAAAGCAAAGCTATCTGAAGTTAGAGAAGTTAATATTCATACTGCTGAGGTGTAAACAACCCAAGCAAAATATGAATTGCTGTTTCTACAATTTGTGCTGGGCCTCACTCAGACAATGGAGGAGGCCCAGCACAAAAAGGCCAGATTGGGAATGGTAGGGAGTGTTGGTGCTGGGCCACCGGGATATCAGGTATGTTATGACAGACTGAGCGGAGGCGTTCAGTGAAACAATAGCCGAGCCTGCGCTTGGTCTTACCGATGTAGAGAAGTTGACACCTGGAACAGTGGATACAGTAGATGAGGTTGGAGGAGGTTCAAGTGAATCTCTGCCTCACCTGGAAAGACTGTTTGGGTCCTTGGATGGATTCGTGGGGGGAAGTAAATGGACAGGTGTTGCATCTCAGTTGAAAAGGAGAGGCAAAGCATAGGCAGACTTTACTCAGAGCTCCCGTGGATTTGGAAGCAACAGCAACAAAGAGAAGCAGGAGGAAACATTGATTGGCTCATCTCGGAGGCATTCTACAAACTCTCTGTCTTGGGGTCCTGAACCAACCTGATTTTCCCAGTCTACCTGCATATTGGAATCCCTCATCACCACAGTGGCATTACCATATAACCATATAACCATATAACAATTAGAGCACGGAAACAGGCACTCTCGGCCCTTCCAGTCCGTGCCGATCATTTGTTTTCCCCTAGTCCCATCTACCTGCACTCAGACCATAACCCTCCATTCCCTTCACGTCCATATACCTATCCACTTTACTTTTAAATGTTAAAATCGATCCTGCCTCCACCACTTCTGCTCGAAGCTCATTCCACACAGCCACCACCCTCTGAGTAAAGAAGTTCCCCTTCACGTTACCCCTAAACTTCTGTCTCTTAATTCGCATGTCATGCCCTCTTGTTTGAATCTTCCCTACCCTTAATGGGAAAAGCTTATCCACGTCAACTCTGTCTATCCCTTTCATCATTTTAAAGACCTCAATCAAGTCCCCCCTTAACCTTCTGCGCTCCAAAGAATAAAGACCTAACTTGTTCAATCTCCTCTGTACTCTCTCTATTTTGTTGACATCCTTCCTATAATTAGGCGACCCAAATTGTACACCATACTCCAGAATTGGTCTCACTAATGCCTTGTACAATTTTAACATTACTTCCCTGCTCCTATATTCAATGCTCTGATTTGAGCATTGAATATATTACCTTTGTTACATGCCAGTTTTAAGTTCTGTTGCAACTTACACCCTACATCCGGGCTACTATTTGGGGATTTGTAAATAACACCAATTAGTGTCTTCTTGCCCTTACAATTCCTCAACTCAATCCACAGTGACTCTACTTCGTCAGTCCCTATGTCTTTCCTCGCAAGGGGCCCGAGTGGGAGGAGAGTTAGAAGTGAGGGGGAAAACAGTTGAAAACTGAGCAATTTGGTTTGTAAATTGGTAAATTAGGCAATTTATCAGTCAATATAAGCAAGACGGCTCTTATGGAGCGGCCTTGTGAGGAAGTGCCCTGTGAGAAAAGTGTGAGTCTTTGGCTCGAGAGTCTTCGGCCGAGGAGAGGAGGCTACGCAAAACGCTGGAGAGGGAGAGACGAAAGAAGGAGATGTCAAGCAAGCTGATTCAGTGTGATGCTTGCAGTGTGTGGGAGGTCAAGGACACTGCTGGTGCCTCTGGCTGCTGCAAATAAAGTACAGCCCCTGAAGGACCATGTTGGGGAATTGGAGAAGCAAGTGGATGACCTCGGGTTCAACCGAGAAACGGAGTCGTTCCTCGAAAAGTCCTACAGTGAGATTGTTACACCTAAGGTACTGGAAGAGAGAAAGTGGGTGACGGTGGGAAAGGGATGGAAACTTGGAATGCAAAGGTCCCCGTGTGTTGTGCCTCTTGTGAACAGGTTCACCCACCTAGAAGCTGTCGGGACAGAAGATGTTAAAAACACTGAGCGGCAGACTGGCTTGCGAAGCAAAAAAGGGCTGTTGAGCCAAAACCAAAGAGGCCAACGTCAGTCAATGCCATTGTAGTTGGAGACTCCATTGTGAGAGGTACGGACAGGGGTTTCTGCGGCAACAGACGGGATTCGAGGATGGTGTGCTGCCTTCCTGGTGCCAGGATCCAGGATGTCACGGACAGAGTGCAGAAAATCCTCAAGGGCGAAGGTGAACAGCCGGAAGTGGTAGTGCATGTCGGCACAAATGATGTCAGAAAGAAGGGGATGAATATTCTGCAGTGTGACTTTAGAGAGCTCGGAAAAATGCTGAAAAGCAGGACCTCCAGGGTTGTTATCTCCGGTTTGCTTCCAGTTCCTCGTGCTGGCGAGAGCAGGAACAGGAAGATACGGGACCTGAATGTGTGGCTGAGTAACTGGTGCAGGGGGCAGGGATTTAGATTCTTAGATGTCTGGGATCTGTTTTGGAGTATGGGGGAACTGTACAAAAGGGACGGATTGCATCTTAACAGGTGGGGGACCAGCATTCTGGCAGGCAGGTTTGCCACTGCTACACGAGTGGTTTTAAACTGAATAAGGGGGGTGGGGAGTCAAATGGGATAGTTGAGGATGGTGTTAAAGGGAAAGAGAGTAAAGGGATGGTTAATGACCCCAGAATTAATGGGAAAGGAAGCTCACAAAGGGATAGGAGAGTATGGCCAAGTGTAATAGGGATCGATGTGAAAGGTGAGATGCGTAAGGAATTAAAAGTATTGTATATGAATGCGCGAAGTATAAGAAGTAAAGTAGATGAGCTCGAGGCTCAGTTAAAGGTTGGTAGATATGACGTTGTGGGGATTACTGAGATGTGGCTGCAAGAGGATCGGGCCTGGGAACTTAATATTCAGGGTTATACATCCTATAGAAAGGAAGATTCAAGATCTTCTTTGAAACAAATGATACACCAGAAATATCATCATCCCTCTTATGGGAAACTTTTAAGGTGTATGTTCGGGGAATTATGATATCTTCTCAAGCATTTTATTTAATATTATGTAAAGAGAATCGGAAGCTACAACAGGCATTGGAAAGAGAGATTAAACAATTAGATACAGGGAATGCCATTAACCCAACTACGATAAAACATAATAAAATCTTTGCATTGAAATATAAACTAAATAAAATACAGTCAGATCAAGTTGTAAAACTATACCAATATACCAAACAAATACAGTTTGAATTCGGTGACAAACCACATAAACTATTGGCTCGTCAGTTAAGAAAACTGGAAGGAGAAAAAATAATATATAGGATCAAATCAGATAAAGAATTACTAATACAAACTAAAGATATAAACGAGAGATTTTTGCAATATTATAAAAATTTATACTCAGCTAAAACAAAAGAAAATCGAATAGGAGTAGAAACATTTTTAAAAAATTGTAATCTAAATGGACTAGATTTAGAAGATAGGGAATTATTAAATGTCAAAATAACTACTAAAGAAATTGAAGAAACTATTAGATCATTAAAAAATGGTAAAACTCCAGGACCAGATGGTATTGGAGCAGAATTTTATAAAATATTTTATGATATGATAGCCCCATGTTTGAAGACACTATATGAACACATTTATACACAACAGAAATTACCAGATACACTAAATGAATCTATTATAACCCTTATACCTAAATTAGATAAAAAATCTGATCAAAAAATATTAACAAAAATATTAGCACAAAGACTAAACAAAGTGATTAATAAACTAATTCATTCAGATCAAACTGGATTTATACCAAAACGATACTCTTCAAATAATCTGAGAAGATTATTTAATATTATGTATTCGAAAAGAAATATTAATAAGGATTTATCAATTATCTTGTTGGATGCAGAGAAAGCTTTTGATCAGATTGAATGGTCTTACTTATTTTCGGTTATGGAATTTTTTCAATTGGGAGAGAAGTTTATAACATGGGTTAAATTACTATATACTAGACCAACAGCTAGAATATTAATTAACCAAGTGTTAACAACTAAATTTAACTTGTTCCGAGGTTGTAGACAAGGTTGCCCTTTATCTCCACTACTGTTTGCACTTGCAATAGAACCATTAGCAAAATCTGTGAGATCAAACCCTGAAATATATGGGTATGAAACTAAGGAAACTGAAAATAAAATCTCTTTGTACGCAGATGATGTATTACTTTATATCACAAAACCAGAAATTAGTCTTCCTAACTTGTTAGATTTAATAACTCAATTTGGATCGTTTTCAGGATATAGAGTTAATTGGAATAAAAGTGAACTTATGCCAATAATGGGAAATAATTTACATATATTACAACAATACCCTTTTAAGATTGCAAATGAAAAAAATAAATATCTTGGAATTTATGTAACAAAAAGATATGATTCATTATTTAAATCTAATTTTTTACCCTTATTGAATAAACTATTTAAGAATATTCAATATTGGAAAACATTACCTATTTCAATGCTAGGTAAGATTAATGCGATAAAAATGATTTTTCTTCCACAATTACTATATTTGTTTCAAATGATCCCGATATATCTTCCTAAAAATTTCTTTAAGAAAGTGGACTCCATGGTTACCAATTTTATTTGGGATTATAAGAATCATAGAATAATTAAAAAGCATCTATGTAAATCAAAAATAAACGGTGGCTTTGCACTGCCTAATTTTATGTTTATTATTGGGCAGTTAATATAAAAAATATGAATTTCTGGTTGGGTGAACTAGATAAACAACCAAATTGGTTTAAAAATGGAAAAAGACGACTGTATCCCTTTTGAAATTAGTTTGATTTTATTTGCTATTACTCCAATACATAAGAAAACTTATAAAGGAAACCCAATAATAGAAAGTGGAATACGTATTTGGAAACAATTAAAAAAAAACATTAAAATTACAGAATGTACCACTAGCTCTTCCAATAGTAAACAATATTTATTTTAAACCTTCACTGATGGACAAAGGTTTCTTAAAATGGAAGAACTATGGAATAAATAAGATCGGTGATCTTTACAGGGAAAACTTATTTCTCTCATTTCAGGAATTACAACAAAATTATGGATTACATTTTAAAGAATATTTTCGATATCTACAAATTAGAGATTATGTTAAATCAAATACACTGGATTTTAGGAATAGAAAGACAGAAATTTTAGATGAATGTTTAAATAAACATCAGAATACAGAGAAATTAATATCATATATTTATAATATTTTATTGGAAAATGATTTACCAAATATGGATAAATATAGACAAGCATGGGAAAATGAACTAGGTCAAGTAATCAGTAGAGAAGTATGGAATGAAAGTTTACAACATATACATCATTGTTCATTAAATGCTAGACACTCCTTGATACAATTTAAAGTTATACATAGATTACATCTCTCAAAGTCCAAATTAAATAGAATTTTCTCAAATGTGTCCGCAATATGTGATAAGTGTCAACAATTAGAAGCTAATTTAAACGCATTCATTCACAAAATGTATAAAAATGACTAATTTTTGGATAGAAATTTTTAAGATAATCTCAATTGTAGTTAATGCAAAGTTAACTCCAGACTCAAAACTAATTATAGTGGGAATATTAGAAACAAATCAGATATTAACAACACAACAAATAATTTTTATCGGTTATAGTTTAATAATTGGTAAAAAATTAATACTAAGATTTTGGAAAGGTCCTACTTCCCCTACAACTAAAATGTGGATTACAGAAATGTCGGAGACATTGCACTTGGAACGATTAAGGCTTGCCCTGATGGACAGACTGGACCAGTTCAGAGGAATATGGTCTCCATTTATTGAATATTTAAAGGGTCAAGATGGTCCGGTTCGAAGCCATGACGGAAGCCTGAATGTATGAATGGATGAAGAATTATAGACAATAGATCATAAATATGTCTCCAATGAAGAATATCTTGTTTAATATTCCACTCAATTAGTTTATCTCTCTTTTTTTTAATTTCCTACTGCTATAAAATAAAAAGAAAATTGTAGAAGTACAAATAAGATTGATTGTAAATTTAACAAATATTAAGAATGTATGTAATGATAATATTTAATTGGATTTTATATTTCCTCTTTATATGTAATTACTTCTAATAAAAATATTTTACAAAAAAAAAGAAAGGACAGGCAGGTGGGCAGAGGAGGAGGGGTAGCTCTGTTGGTGAGGGATGGAATTCAGTCCCTTGCGAGGGAAGACATAGGGACTGATGAGGTAGAGTCACTGTGGATTGAGTTGAGGAATTGTAAAGGCAAGAAGACACTAATTGGTGTTATCTACAGACCCCCAAATAGTAGCCCAGATGTAGGGTGTAAGTTGCAGCAGGAGTTAAAACTGGCATGTAGCAAAGGTAATGCCACTGTGGTGATGGGGGATTTCAATATGCAGGTAGACTGGGAAAATCAGGTTGGTTCAGGACCCCAAGAAAGAGAGTTTGTAGAATGCCTCCGAGATGGATTCTTAGAGCAGCTTGTAATGGAGCCGACCAGAGAAAAGGCAATTCTGGATTTTGGGTTGTCCAATGAACCAGATATGATGAGAGAACTCGAGGTAAAGGAACCGCTTGGAGGTAGTGATCATAATGAGATTAGTTTTAATCTGCAATTTGAGAAGGAGAACGTTAAATCGGAAGTGGCAGTGATGCAGTTGAACAAAGAGGACTATGAAGGCATGAGAGGGGAGCTGGCCAAAGTAGACTGGAAAGGGATCCTAGCAGGAATGACGGTGGAACAGCAATGGCAGGAATTTCTGTGCATAATCCGGAAGACACAGGATCATTTCATTCCAAAAAGGAAGAAAGATTCTAAGGGGAGTAGGAGACAACCGTGGCTGACAATATAAGTTAGGGATAGAATAAAACTAAAAGAAAAGATGTATAACACAGCAAAGAGTAGCCGGAAGCCAGAGGTTTGGGAAACTTTCATGGGACAACAGAAGGAAACAAAACGGGCAAATACGGGCTGAAAAGATGAAGTACGAGGGGAAGCTGGCCAGGAATATGAAGAAGGACATAGAACCATAAAAACATAGAAAATAGGTACTGGAGTAGGCCATTTGGCCCTTCGAGCCTGTACCGCCATTCAATATGATCATGGCTGATCATCCAACTCAGTATCCCGTACCTGCCTTCTCTCCATACCCCCTGATCTCTCTAGCCAGAAGGGCCACATCTAACTCCCTCTTAAATATAGCCAATGTACTGGCCTCAACTACCTTCTGTGGCAGAGAATTCCTGAGACTCACCACTCTCTGTGTGAAAAATGTTTTTCTCATCTCGGTCCTAAAAGATTTCCCTCTTATCCTTAAACTGTGACCCCTTTTTCTGGACCTCCCCAACATCGGGAACAATCTTCCTGCATCTAGCCTGTCCAACCACTTAAGAATTTTGTAAGTTTTTATAAGATCCCCCCTCAATCTTCTAAATTTTAGTGAGTGCAATCCGAGTCTATCCAGTCTTTCTTCATATGAAAGTCCTGACATCCCAGGAATCAGTCTGATGAACCTTCTCTGTACTCCCTCTATGGCAAGAATGTCTTTCCTCAGATTAGGAGACCAAAACTATACGCAATACTCCAGGTGTGGTCTCACCAAGACACTGTACAACTGCTGTAGAAACTCCCTGCTCCTATACTCAAATCCTTTTGCTATGAATGCTAACATACCATTCACTTTCTTCAATGCCTGCTGCACCTGCATGCCTACTTTCAATGACTGGTGTACCATGACACCCAGGTCTCATTGCATCTCCCCTTTTCCTAATCGGCCACCATTCAGACAGTAGTCTACTTTCCTGTTTTTGTCACCAAAGTGGATAACCTCACATTTATCCACATTATACTGCATCTGCCATGCATTTGCCCACTCACCCAGCCTATCCAAGTCACCTTGCAGCCTCCTAGCATCCTAGCATCCTCCACACACCTAAAACTGCCCCCCAGCTTTGTGTCATCCGCAAACTTGGAGATGTTGCATTCAATTCCCTCATCCAAATAATTAATATATATTGTAAATAGCTGGGGTCCCAGCACTGAGCCATGCGGTACCCCACTAGTCACTGCCTGCCATTCTGAAAAGGACCTATTTACTCCTACTCTTTGCTTCCTGTCTGCCAGCCAGTTCTCTATCCACATCAAAACTGAACACCCAATACCTTGTGCTTTACGTGTATGCTAATCTCTTATGTGGGACCTTTTGCAGTCAGTTTTTATGTTCCCTGCCAGTTTTCTTTCATAATCTATTTTCCCTTTCCTAATTAAGCCCTTTGTCCTCCTCTGCTGGTCTCTGAATTTCTCGCTGTCCTCTGGTAGGCCGCTTTTTCTAGCTAATTTGTATGCTTCATCTTTTCTTTTGATACCATCCCTGATTTCCCTTGTTATCCATGGATGCACTACCTTCCCTGATTTATTCTTTTGCCAAACTGGGATGAACAATTGTTGTAGTTCATCCATGCAGTCTTTAAATGCCTTCCATTGCACATCCACCGTCAACTCTTTAAGAATCAATCGCCAGTCTATCTTGGCCAATTCACATCTCATACCCTTAAAGTTACCTTTCTTTAAGTTCAGAACCCTTGTTTCTGAATTAATTATGTCACTCTCCATCCTAATGAAGAACTTAACCATATTATGGTCACTCTTGCCCAAGGGGCCAGGTACAACAAGACTGCTATCTAGACAGTAAAAGCTTCTTTAGATATGTTAAGGGGAAAAAGAGTAGCAAAGTCAAATGTGGGTCCCTTGAAGGCAGACACGGGTGAAATTATAATGGGCAACAAGGAAATGGCAGAAGAGTTCAATAGGTGCTTCGGTTCTGTCTTCACTAAGGAGGACACAAACAATCTGGGAGCAGAGGAACTGAAAGAAATTTTCATTAGGTGAGAAATAGTATTGGGTAGGCTAATGGGACTGAAGGATGATAAATCCCCTGGGCCTGGTGGTCTGCATCCCAGGGTCCTCATGGTGGTGGCTCTAGAAATAGTGGACGCATTGGTGATCATTTTCCTATGTTCAATAGATTCAGGATCAGTTCCTGTGGGATTGGAGGATAGCTAATGTTATCCCACTTTTCAAGAAATGAGCGAGGGAGATAACAGGGAATTACAGACCAGTTAGCCTGAGTTCAGTGGTGGGAAAGATGCTGGAGTCAATTATTAAAGAGGTAATAATGGGGCATTTGGATACCAGTAAAAGGATTAGTCCAAGTCAACATGGATTTATGAAAGGGAAATCATGCTTGACTAATCTTCTGGGATTTTTTGAGGATGTGACAAGTAAAATGGATGAAGGGGTGCCAGTGGATGTAGTGTATCTAGACTTTCAGAAAGCCTTTGATAAGGTCCCGCACGGGAGACAGGTGACTAAAATTAGAGCACATGGTATTGGGGGTAGGGTGTTGACATGGATAGAAAATTGGTTGGCAGACCGGAAGCAAAGAGTAGGAGTCAACTCTTTCAAAATGGCAGGCAGTGGCGAATGGAGTGCCGCAAGGCTCGGTGTTGGGGCAGCAACTGTTTTGCCAAATATATTAATGATCTGGAAGATCATTAATATATTTGCAACACTAGCAGGTTTGTGGATGACACAAAGCTGGGTGGCAGTGTGAACTGTGAAGACGATGTTAGGAGGTTGCAGGGGGACCTGGACAGGTTGAGAGAGTGGGCAGATGCGTGGCAGATGCAGTGTAATATAGATAAATGTGAGGTTATCCACTTTGGTGGTAAAAACAAGGGGGCAGATTATTATCTCAATGGGGTTAGGTTAGGTAAGGGGGAGGTACAGCGAGACCTGGGTGTCCTTGTACACCGGTCACTGAAAGTTGGCGTGCAGGTACAGCAGGCAGTGAAGAAAGCTAATGGAATGTTGGCCTTCATAACAAGAGGATTTCAGTATAGGAGTAAAGAGGTTCTTCTGCAGTTGTATAGGGCTCTGGTGAGACCACATCTGGAGTATTGTGTACAGTTTTGGTCTCCTAATTTGAGGAAAGACATCCTTGTGATTGAAGCAGTGCAGTGTAGGTTCACGAGATCCCTGGGATGGCGGGACTGTCATATGAGGAAAGATTGAAAAGACTAGGCTTGTAGGCTTAGAATAAAAGTGAGGTCATTTAAGACTGAGGTGAGATTAAATTTTTTTTTACCCAGATAGTTGTGAATTCATGGAATTCCCTGCCACTGAGGGCAGTGGAGGCCAAATCACTGGATGGATTTAAGAAAGAGTTGGATAGAGTTCTAGGGGCTAGCGGAGTCAAAGGATATGGGGAGAAGGCAGGCACGGGTTATTGATAGCGGACGATCAGCCATGATCACAATGAATGGTGGTGCTGGCTCGAAGGACCGAATGGCCTCCTCCTGCCTATTTTCTATGTTTCTATGTTTCTATATCCTGTGGTTGCAGGGGAAAGTGTCTGGGGGATGGTAGTTTGGCTGGGAAGGGACGAGTTGACAAGGGAGCTTCGGAGCGAACGGTACTTGGTACATCTTGTACTTAGCCTCTTAGTTTTGCTTGCACATCTAGCCTTGCTGTGAAAATGTTTTCTCTATTTTAATTGATATTCAGGTTTAATTTAATTTGTATCCGTTGAATATGTTTTCAATATTGAGTTGCAAATTATTTCTATATATTTCAATTGTTTTCAAATGTTTATAGTTATGTGACACATTTTGTAAGAGTTGGAAAGGTATCTGATAGCTCAGGCTATTTAAAAATCACTGGAGTGGGGCTCACGATCTGTCGCTTGAAAACTTGTCACTGCTCATGTATTGCAGTGTATGGGACAGCCATGACTGCAGAGAATAGAGGACATTTAGTTCTGTGAGGGCGATAGTGAGACATAGCCTGAAGAAAGTTGTTGTTCAATGTTTGCACAGAGCCGCAATATGTGGGCTGGTAACAATAGAGTCATAGACTTATACGGAATGAAAACTGCGCCTTCGGCCCAACTTACCCACACTGGCCAACATGTCCCATACACTAGTCCCACCTGCCTGCATTTGGCCCATATCCCTCTAAACCTGTACTATCCATGTACCTGTCTAATTGTTTCTTAAATGCTGCAATAGTCTCTCCCTTAACTACCTCCTCTGGCAGCTCGTTCCGTACACCCACCACCCTTTGTGTGAAATATTCAGTGAACTATTTGTTATTTGTGGGGCAGTGGAAAGAGAGATTGAAGGGTATTGCAGGTTGGTCCTCCAATAGAATTTATTGTGTTAAATACATGTATCCTCACATTCACGACTATTGGAACCCGAATATTTTAAAATCCAATATCCCCGGTAAAATACTGTTATGGAATCAAAATTCCAAGAAACCAGGGAGCTGGTTAAGTTGGTAACATCAACTATGGAAGTCGGTAGATGGTTAGCCATGCTAGTATGGCTAGCACTAACTACACGAATACTAGATCTAGTTTTTTTCCTTCTTTGTGCACATTACTAACTTCTTAATCTATCCTCTTCTCTTATATTATAATCTATCATTATTATTTTCAGTTTGAATGGAGTTATAAATTGGATCAAAGGAGATATATACGTGAGAGACATTCAAGGGTCTTGAAATTAATAGAAACATAGAAACATAGAAATTAGGTGCAGGAGTAGGCCATTCAGCCCTTCGAGCCTGCACCGCCATTCAATATGATCATGGCTGATCATCCAACTCAGTATCCCGTACCTGCCTTCTCTCCATACCCTCTGATCCCCTTAGCCACAAGGGCCACATCCAACTCACTCTTAAATATAGCCAATGAACTGGCCTCAACTACCCTCTGTGGCAGAGAGTTCCAGAGTAATCTATTCGGAGTTCGGGTGTAAGGTCAGGTCTGTCGAACTGAACCATTGGCTCTATTATAGACCTCCATAGACAAAAGATGCAAGATTTAAAAATGAATACGGGGAATGAAGGAATAACGTTTTGTAGCTGGAACGTTAAAGGTATTAATGAACCAATTAAGAGAGGTAAAGTACTAGCACATTTAAAAGCACTTAAAGCTGATGTAATTTTTATCCAAGAAACACACTTAAAAAAGATGCTGAGCATAGGCTGAAAGCTAAATGGGTAGATAAAACGTATCATTCTTCTTTTACACACAAATCCAGAGGCGTAGCAATATTATTTCGTAAAGGCACTTTATTTAAACACACATCAACTATAACGGACAGTGATGGTAGATACATTATTGTAATAGGAGAATTAAATGCACAAAAAATGATTTTTGTTAATGTTTATGGACCAAACTTTGATAGTCCACTGTTCTTTAAGAAAATATTTAATACCATCCTGGAAATAGCACAACATAACTTAATAATTGAAGGAGATTTAAATTGTACACTAGACTCTTATTTAGATAGATCCACAAGACAAAGGAAAATCAAATCCCATTCCAGTGACTTATTAAATGCATACATGGATACTAGTAATATTAAAGATGTTTGGAGAGTAGAAAACTCAACTGGACGAGAATATTCATTTTATTCACCTGTACATAAAACGTATTCAAGAATAGATTATTTTTTGGTAGACTCTAAACTTATCTCACTTACTTACAATTCAAAATACCATAATATTACAATCTCAGATCACGCACCTTTAACATTTATGATTAAAATAAATGGTAAAACGGAAAAAACAGGGACAATGGAGATTTAACCCACAAATTTTAAAAGACAAAATAACTCAGGAATATATTATAGAACAGATCAAGATTTTCTTTGAAATAAATGATAAACCGGAAATATCTTCTTCCCTATTATGGGAAACCTTTAAAGCATATGCCCATGGAATTATGATTTCTTCTCAAGCATTTTATAATAAAGAGAATCAAAGGGAACAACAGGAATTGTGAAAGGACATTAAACAATTAGACACAGAGAATGCTGCTAATCCATCCATGACAAAACATAACAAAATCGCTGCACTGAAATATAAATTAAATAAAATATACTCAGATCAAGTTGTAAAACTCTATCAATATACTAAACAATTACAATTTGAATTCGGAGATAAACCCCAAAAATTATTGGCTCGTCAATTACGGAAAATGGAGGGAGAAAAGATAATCCATAGGATTAAATCATACAATGGCGAACCATTAGTACAACCCAAAGATATTAATGAGAGATTTTTGCAATATTATAAAAATTTATATTCAGCCAAAACGACAGAAAACCGGATAGGAATAGAAGCATTAAAAAAAAAATGTAATCTAAAAGGGTTGGATTCAGAAAATAGAGAATCACTAAATGCTGAAATATCAGTAAAAGAAATCGAAGAATCTATCAGATCATTTAAAAAATGGTAAAACACCGGTACCAGATGGTATCGGTTCGGAATTTTATAAAGCATTTTATGATCTGATTGCACCACGTTTGAAGATACCCTATGAATAGATCTATACCCACCAGAAACGTTAAATGAATCTATTATAACACTTATACCTAAAATAGACAAAGATCTGGATGACCCAGGATCATATAGAGCTATAGCTCTTTTAAACACTGATCAAAAGATACTAACTAAAATATTAGCACAAAGACTAAGCACAGTTATCAATAAATTAATTCACCCGGATCAAACAGGATTTATACCAAAACGATATTCCTCATATAACCTGAGACGATTATTCAATATTATATATTCGAAAAGAGGTATTAATAAAGACCTAGTAATTATATCGTTAGATGCGGAGAAAGCCTTTGACCAGGTGGTATGGTCTTACTTGTTTTCGGTCATGGAAACTTTTAAGTTGGGAGAGAAGTTTATTACATGGGTTAAATTATTATACACTAATCCAACAGCCAGAATACTAACAAATCAAATGCTATCAACTAAATTTAATTTATTCCGAGGCTGCAGACAAGGTTGTCCCTTATCTCCGCTATTGTTTGCACGTGCAATTGAACCATTAGCTCAACGTGTGAGATTACATCCTGAAATATATGGGTATGAAACCAGAGATACAGAAAATAAAATCTCCTTAGTTGCGGATGATGTATTACTTTATATTACAAAGCCGGAAATTAGTATTCCAAATTTATTAAATTTAATAACTGAATTTGGCTTATTTTCAGGATATAGTATTACTTGGAATAAAAGTATGGAATAATATTACATACATTACAACAATTTCCTTTTAAGATAGCAAACGAAAAAAAATCAAATATCTTGGAATTTATGTAACAAAAAGATTTGATTCTTTATTTAAATCTAATTTTCCACTCTGACTGAATAAATTAAATAAAAATATTTTATATTGGAAAACATAACCTATTTCAATGCTAGGTAGAATTAATGCAATAAAAATGATTTTTCTCCCGCAATTACTATATCTCTTCCAATTCATTCCGATATATCTTCCTAAAAAGTTTTTTAAGAAGGTTGATTCTATAGTCACCAACTTTATCTGGGATTATAAGAGCCATAGAATAAATAAAAAACATTTATAACAATTAAACAATTAACAATTACAATTACAGCACGGAAACACGCCCTCTCGGCCCTTCCAGTCCGTGCCGACCATTTGTTTTCCCCTAGTCCCATCTACCTGCACTCAGACCATACCCCTCCATTCCCTTCACGTCCATATACCTATCCACTTTACTTTTAAATGTTAAAATCGATCCTGACTCCACCACTTCTGCTGGAAGCTCATTCCACACAGCCACCACCCTCTGAGTAAAGAAGTTCCCCCTCACGTTACCCCTAAACTTCTGTCCCTTAATTCTCATGTCATGCCCTCTTGTTTGAATCTTCCCTACCCTCAATGGGAAAATAGTTACCACGTCAACTCTGTCTATCCCTTTCATCATTTTAAAGACCTCAATCAAGTCCCCCCTTAACCTTCTGCGCTCCAAAGAATAAAGACCTAACTTGTTCAACCTTTCTCTGTAACATAGTTGCTGGAACCCTGGCAACATTCTAGTAAATCTCCTCTGTACTCTCTCTATTTTGTTGACATCCTTCTTATAATTAGGCGACCAAAATTGTACACCATACTCCAGAATTGGTCTTACCAATGCCTTGTACAATTTTAACATTACTTCCCTACTCCTATATTCAATGCTCTGATTTATAAAGGCCAGCACACCAAAGGCTTTCTTTACCACCCTATCTACATGCGATTCCACCTTCAGGGAACTATGCACAGTTATTCCTAGATCCCTCTGTTCCACAGCATTCCTCAATTCCCTACCATTTACCATGTACGTCCTATTTTGATTTGTCCTGCCAAGATGTAGCACTTCACACTTAACAGCATTAAACTCCATCTGCCATCTTTCAGCCCACTTTTCCAAATGGCCCAAATCTCTCTGTAGATTTTGAAAATCTACTTTGTTATCCACAACACCACCTATCTTAGTATCATCTGCATACTTACTTATCCAATTTTCCACCCCATCATCCAGATCATTGATGTACCTGACAAACAACAGTGGACCCAACACAGATCCCTGAGGCACCCCACTGGTCACTGGCTTCCAACCTGACAAACAGCCATCCACCATTACTCTCTGACATCTCCCATTCAGCCACTGTTGAATCCATCTTGCTACTCCGCCATTAACATCCAAAGATTGAACCTTCTTAACCAACCTATGTAAATCAAAAATAAGTGGAGGTCTAGCACTGCCAAACTTTATGTTTTATTACTGGGCAGTTAATATTAAAAATATGAATTTTTGGTTAGTAGAGTCAGATAATCAACCAATCTGGTTAAAAATGGAACAAGAAGATTGTTCGCCTTTTGAAATTAGCTTGATTTTATTCGCCAATATTAAACTAGGTAAGAAAACCTATAGAGAAAACCCTATAATAGAAAGTGGGATATGTATCTGGAAACAAATAAAGAAAACATTAAAATTGGAATGTATACCACTAGCCCTTACCATTGTAAATAATGTTACATTTAAACCCTCAATGATGGACAAAGGTTTTTTACAATGGAAAAACTATGGAATTAATAAGATGGGCAATCTCTACAGGGAAAACTCCTTCCTTTCATCTTTTGAATTACAACAAATTTTGTGGATTACATTCAAAAGATTACTTTAGATATTTACAAATTGGAGACTATGTAAAAGCAAACACACAGGAAATTAGAAATAGAAAGACAAAAATTTTAGATGAATGTCTAAATAAACACCCGAACACAGAAAAATTGATATCATATATTTATAACGTTTTATTGGAAAACGATGTCCCAATGACAGAAATATATAGGCAATCATGGGAAAACGAATTAGGTCAAATAATCAGACCAGAAGTATGGGATGAAAGTCTACAACATATACACCACTGCTCGTTAAATGCTAGACACTCTCTTATACAATTTAAAATATTACATATTCAAATTCCAAATTACATAGTATTTTTTCAAATGTATCTGCCATATGTGATAAATGTCAGCACTTAGAAGCTAACTTAACGCACTCATTTACAAATTGTATAAAAAATTACTACATTTTGGACAGAAATATTTAAGATAATTTCGAAAGTTGTTAATACGAATCTGATTCCTGACTCAAAATTAATAATATTGGGAATATTAGAAACAGATCAATTAATAACAATGAATCAAAGAATTTTTATTGATTACAGTTTAATAATTGGGAAAAAATTAATATTGAAATTCTGGAAAGGTCCTACATCCCCCACAACCAAAATGTGGATTATAGGAATGTCGGAGACACTTCATCTGGAAAGATTAAGGCTTGTCCTACTGGACAAGTTGGATCTTTTCAGAGGGATATGGTCCTCTATTTATTGAATATTTAAAGGGTCAAAATGGCTCGGTGCGAGAGCCTGACTGAAGCCTGAATGAAGGAATAGATGAAGAATCATACATAACAAACCATGGATATATCTCCAACGATGGATAACCTGTTTAACACTCCACTCATCTTTTTGATTTTCTATTTTTACTTTATTTCTCTCTTTTTTCCTATCTGCGTTAAAAACTAAAAAATGTATAGAAGTACAAACAAGACATAATTGTAAATATTAAGAATGTATGTAACAAGTATATTCTTTTAATATGTACTTCTAATAAAAAATATTTAACAAAAAATAATTTATTGTGGTTGCAAAGTAGCAAGTTATGGACTCGGAGAATATGGGGCTTAAATTCAAAATTTAAGAATGTCCTCGGAATTTATTTGTTCAGATACAAAAAGTTTGAAGCAGGAACCTATATATATATACAGGTACCAGGCATTTGTCCAGCAACCCGATGATTTTTAACAGCCTGAGTTATCAGAGACTTTCCAACATCTTTCAAAATATGTTGGATACGTATTGAAAAAGATGTAAACTCTGATGCAATCTTCGACCCTCTATTTTTCTCACCTATATCAAAAAATAATGGCGGCTAAGTATGTGCAGTACATTTGCCAGGCAGAGCAAATGAAGCATCAAATGCATCAAATGCCAATTCGATGATCAAGAAAGAGCAGGGGTAATTTTACCTGACCGTGTTGAAGTTGACCCATTAGAATTTGTGAAGAATTGGCATGATTGAAAATATTTAGCACACAGATCTAAGTATAAATGATCAAAGAATTATTGTCAGCAAGTGTTAAGCCTTTTTGTTGCACAAGAGTGCCTGGAAACCTTTGAAAATGGTTCTGAGTTCATTACTCTTTCTTTTTTCATGTTATTTAATTAGAAATGTACATATTTTAAACATCTGTACTTAAAACTAGAATGAAAAAAGATTATGCTTCACTTTACTGCCACTACCAAACCAAGGAACGTAGTGGTTAAAAAAGGCAACTCTACCATCATCTTCTCAGGTTGGTTGGATTGCTTGTGGGATTGTAAACCCGAGTGGCATTTTCAGCAGAGCATTCACTTTCAAGATCACCTTGTCACCACCCCCATCATAAACAGGAGAACAGATATCTTAGCTTCAGCATTAAAGGCCAAGGTATTCGCTCAGTTTAAGATATAAAGCTTTTTGGCATCCCGAAATTGCAAGGATCGGTCGAGGAATCAAGTACTCATTTTACTCCTTGGAACTGATCAACTGATCAGTGGTAAGTACTCAGAGAGTCTTGGATATCATGGAGCCATAGAAACATAGCTATATGGAAACGGATCCTTTGGCCCTACTTGTTCATGCCGATCAAGTTGCCTAACTGTACTAGTCCCACTTGCCAGTACATAATCCATATCCTTCCAAACCATTTCTATCTAAGTACCCATTTAAATATTTTTTAGTTTAGTGATATAGCGTAGAAGCAGACCTTTCAGCCCCCGAGTCCATGCCCCCGAGTCCATGCCAACCATTGATAACCCATACGCTCCTTCTATCCTACGCATTATGGATAATTCACAGCAGCCAATTAACCTATAAACCTGCACAACCTTAATATGTGGGAAGAAACTGAGAAAACCCAAGTGGTCACAGGGAGAACGTACATACTCTGTACAAACAATCCCATTGTCAAGATTTAACCCGGGTCTCTGGTGCTGTAAGGCAGCAACTATTAATTTTAATAATTTCCAATCATTTTAATTATTGAATAGTTTTAACAACTCGATCGTTTAAAATGACATCATTGTATTTGCCTTTACCACTTTTGCTGGCAGCTTGTTCATGAACGTAGCAGCCTCTGTGTGGAGAAGCTGCCTCGTGGCTCCCTCTTAAATGTTTCTTCGGTCATCTTAAACCTATGCTCTCTAGCTCGCATCCGTGCTCATGAATAGCTCAATATTAACATATGCATATAACAAGAAATAAATAAGGCAAACTGATCTTTTCCAGCTTTCTTCTCTTACCCCCACCATCCCCTACAATCATTCTGAAGAAGGGTCTTGACCCAAAACGTCATCTATCCATGTTGTGCATAGATGGTATTGGACATTCTGAGTTACTCCTGCACTTTGTGTCCTTTTGTGTATTAACCAGCAACTGCATTTCATTGTTTCTACAAGGCGAGCTATGTGTTTGTAGCATCAGGTAAAAATGAAGCAAACTGGACCTATGTGAGGCAAAGCATGTAAAATTCTTCAGTATGAAAGTGCAGATACAGAATTGATGTTGCCCTTGAAGGAGTGTCTGAACACAAGAGTCAGGGTCTCAAAATAAGGGATCATTCATTCAGGATTGGAAGGAATTATTTAGCCTGAATGACTACAGTGGCTCAGTTGCTCAGTGCATTAAGCACAGGGAATCACAAATGTTTTGATATTAAAGTCACCAAAAGGTATGGGATATTAGTGCAGGAAAGTGGTCGAGGCAAAAAATAATTCTTGACTTTACTGAATGGTGACGCAGGTATAAGGAGTCTATTGCCCCCCCCCCCCCCCCTCCTGTTTCATTTTATGTTCTTAAGTGCACCTTCTCAGTGTCCTGAGATGACAAGGAATGATGGTTGAAGTTGGCTGCTTTATTATTTCTCCCGGAGTGAGGAGCTTACTGTGAGTTTGGACAATGCTTCATCTTTGCTCTGCTGAAGCCTAGCAATTCTCCTACTCATTGACAGTCTCCAAGACATTAGCAATGCTATCCTGCTGAGCAGTGGAGTGGGCTGCGTCGTCTGATACGAGCTCTACAAATCCGTCCCTGCCATCACCATCTGCTGTTGCTCATTTGTGAAGCATGGGTCACCGTATGAGAGCTTGGCCCCTCTCACTGAAGTGCATCTGATCTGCTACACAGCATCTGTGAGCCTTGCAATGGAACACTATCAGAAATACCCAGCTTCTCTGCCACCTTCAGCACCTGCTGCTGCATGTGTGAGGCCACGTGTGATACCGGGGATACAAATCAGCACAGTCAGAATAAGAATGGCACATTGTGTAGCCATATTTCACTGTTAGCGTGACCATTACTTTTTACGGTAAAGGACTTTAGACTTTACATTACGCTTTAGAAATACTAGCATGGAAAGGCTCTGGAGAAGGGTCTTGACCCGAAACATCACCCATTCCTTCTATCCAGAGATGCTAAATGTCCCTCTGAGTTGCTCCAGCATTTTGTGTCTATCCTCGGTGGTAGCAGCCCACTGAGCCTGCTCCACCAATGATCACCCTGTCCACCAGCAGTATCCTTCACACTACGGACAATTTACAATAAGCGAGCTCGGTATTCCGAAAAATGGATATCATAGAGTCATAGAAACATAGCGATATGGAAACAGGTCTTTGACAAATCATGGGATTTGCCAAAGATCGCTCGCTGTAAAGAAAAAGCGAACAAAGTGCTGGCTGTATAAACTGTGTATAAATTCTGATCATAATTCATAATTTATGTGTAAGAAGACATTGAATCTGAGGAATGGGGGTGCCAGGTAGTGGGAGAGCGGGGTGGAACAGCGAGAGAGAGGGGGCAGATGCGAGTGGGAGACAGGGGTGGGGAGACTGGACCGGAGGAGAGACATTCTCGGCAGCTGCATGCACATAGACCCGCAGCTCATCCGCAGCCAGGATCGAACCTGGGGCCCCGGCGACGCAAGCGCTGCCGAACTGCCACTGGACCGTTCCCGTCCCGAGCACCAGCCATCAATGGGGACACACACAAAATGCTGCAGCAGCTCAGTGGGACAGGCAGCTTCCCCGGAGGAAAGGAAGGGATGACCCTTCTCCAGAGATGTAGCCTGCTGGCACAGAGGGGGCCCAACCGACAGCCACTGGACAAGGTGAGAGGCGTAGCCGACGGTCCCCACTGGGCCCCCCGGGAGCCGGAGCAGAGCTGAGATGGAGCCAGCCCCCTCCGTACCAGCTGCAAGTATGCCGCTTCAGGCCTGCACCCCGCCAGTCCAGGGCTCCCGGCTGGACAGGCAGCACCGAGCTGGAGCCAATTCCCCTTTGTCGCTTACTTTATTATGGGAGATGTGTAAACTCAAATTACTAAACAAAACAGGGGGTAAATTTACTTTCAAAAAGTTGCCAGGGTGCAAACACGACTAAAAAGGTTGGGAACCCCTATTCTGAAGGCATGTTTAGTTTAGTTTAGAGATACAGCATGGAAGCAACCCTTCGGCCCATCCAGCGCACGTCGACCTTCGATCATCTCTAGGCACTAGTTTTTTGTCATAAGGTCCGTACACACAAGTGGAAATTTACAAAAGCTAATTAACCTGCAAACTCGCATGTCTGAGATGTGGGAGGAAACATAGAAACATAGAAACATAGAAATTAGGTGCAGGAGTAGGCCATTCAGCCCTTCGAGCCTGCACCGCCATTCAATATGATCATGGCTGATCATCCAACTCAGTATCCCGTACCTGCCTTCTCTCCATACCCTCTGATCCCCTTAGCCACAAGGGCCACATCCAACTCACTCTTAAATATAGCCAATGAACTGGCCTCAACTACCCTCTGTGGCAGAGAGTTCCAGAGACTCACCACTCTCTGTGTGAAAAAAGTCTTTTCTCATCTCGGTCTTAAAGGATTTCCCCCTTATCCTTAAGCTGTGACCCCTTGTCCTGGACTTCCCCAACATCGGGAACAATCTTCCTGCATCTAGCCTGTCCAACCCCTTAAGAATTTTGTAAGTTTCTATAAGATCCCCTCTTAATCTCCTAAATTCCAGAGAGTATAAACCGAGTCTATCCAGTCTTTCTTCATAAGACAGTCCTGACATCCCAGGAATCAGTCTGATGAACCTTCTCTGCACTCCCTCTATGGCAATAATGTCCTTCCTCAGATTTGGAGACCAAAACTGCACGCAATACTCCAGGTGTGGTCTCACCAAGACCCTGTACAACTGAAGTAGAACCTCCCTGCTCCTGTACTCAAATCCTTTTGCTATGAAAGCTAACATACCATTCGCTTTTTTCACTGCCTGCTGCACCTGCATGCCTACTTTCAATGACTGGTGTACCATGACACCCAGGTCTCGCTGCATCTCCCCTTTTCCTAATCGGCCACCATTTAAATAATAGTCTGCTTTCCTGTTTTTGCCCCCAAAGTGGATAACCTCACATTTATCCACATTATACTGCATCTGCCAAACAATTTGCCCACTCACCCAGCCTATCCAAGTCACCTTGCAGTCTCCTAGCATCCTCCTCACAGCGAACACAGCCCCCCAGCTTAGTGTCATCCGCAAACTTGGAGATATTGCCTTCAATTCCCTCATCCAGATCATTAATATATATTGTAAATAGCTGGGGTCCCAGCACTGAGCCCTGCGGTACCCCACTAGTTACTGCCTGCCATTGTGAAAAGGACCCGTTTACTCCTACTCTTTGCTTCCTGTTTGCCAGCCAGTTCTCTATCCACATCAATACTGAACCCCTAATACCGTATGCTTTAAGTTTGTATACTAATCTCGAAACCCGAGCACCCAGAGGAAATCCACACAGTTAAAGGGAGTCCATGCAAATGCCACCCACACACAGTACCCGAGGGCAGGATCGAACTCTATTCTCTGGTGTTGTGAGGCAGCAGCTCTACCAGCCATGCCATGTGTTCATGCAATGGTTGCAGTGGACTTGCTGAGATGACTGCAAGGAGAAGAGGCTTGTTGTTATTTGTCCAACAACACTGGCAAATTTAGAGATTGAGTGCCTGCAATGCTAGTGCAAGCAAGATTGTCATCGTACCGCATGTGACAATTAACTCAACCTGAATTGATGGGGCAGTTGGAGATGATTGCAACTAAGATAATGCAACATGAAATGCCTGCAATGAAGTTGAGGAACCACAAATGACCAGATTCATCTTCCTTTTTGCTGGGTGAGGCACCAGCCAGTCGACAAACATTATTCCCTTTTGAATCCAGTTGACTTTAGTTTTTCAGAGCTCCTTGATTAGATGGGTACTTAAATTCAATTAAAGTCAATTAAATGAAGACCTGAAAAGCAGCCGCTCTGGAATTCAGATTTGAAGTCTCTCTAGTTTGTGTTTAAACCGCAGATAAGGTCTTCAGTTGAATTGCTTTACTACCATTCAACCCGAGCATTACGATGTTAATCATTGGTTGGTGAATGTCTCTGGCAGAGTAGGTTGGGCCTTAAATATCTGTCATACCCTCCCTCGCTTGTATCTACCCCATCACTTGCCAGGCTTTGTCCTGCTCCCACTTCTTTTCCTGCTCTCTCCCCTCTCTTACAAGCGGCCTGAAAAAGGGTCCAACCCGAGACATCACCAATCCATGTTTTTCAGAGACGCTGCCTGATCCACTGAGTTACTCCAGCACTTTGTGTCTTTTTTTGTAAACGAGCATCTGCTGTTCCTTTTGTCTGGAATATCCCAAGTAGATTCAATCGTGATATTTCCATAACCTGGAAAGTGGCTTCTCTGTGACGATGCTTGCCTATTTTGGTGGCCCGACTAAGATAGTTGGATGTCTTTGTCCTCTTTTATCTGTGAAGCAGTTGAACGTGTTTGTGTCTTGGAAACTATGCTGTGAAACTCCTGCAATCAGTTCCTAAGACTGAAATGTTTAATCATTAACAATCACAGTCATCTTCCACTTTGTCATCTGTGGGACAAGTGAAAGAGAAGACATGGGAATAGCAGTTGATAGGATGTGCAGAAGGAGTTTTCCTGATTTAGACACGTTAAAATTCTTGGGATAAGCTGGAGTAACTCAGCACGACAGGCAACATCTCGGGAGAGAAGGAATGGGTGACGTATCGGGTCAAGACTCCTCTGCAGACTCTACAACCACGTTTTAACCCAATTCTACAACCACATTTTAACCTACCTATTCCTCCTCTCCATAGATTGTATTGTATTGTGTATCTTTATTATCATTTTTTCCTGAGTATTTACATACCCAGAGGAAACGAAAAAAAACAGTGTCCATTCAGTGTGCGGTAAAAAAATAAATAGAAATAAAGAATAAAAATACATATATCATGAGTTCCAATCGGCTGCGGCAGGACAATGGCTCTGCTTCAGTGTGTCCAGGTTGGTGTTTGGTGCGCGATACTTTGGCAGGGGGCAAAGTCCGTTTATCAGTCTCCTAGCCTGCGGGAAGAAGCTGAGGAGTATCCTGCTGGTTTTGCAGCTGATGCTCCTGTACCTCTTCCCAGATGGCAGGATGGAGAATATGTGATGCGATGGGTGGTAGGAGTCTTTGATGATGGAGATGGCTCTGCTGATACATCTCTTCCTGTATATGTCCAGCAATAAAGGGAGTGGAGTACCAATAATCCTGCTGGCGGTCTTCACAATCCTGTCCAGTTGGTGCCGTTCGTATGCCTTGCAGCTCCCAAACCAAGAGGTGATGCTGTAGGTTAATGTGCTCTCGATTGTCCCCCTATAAAAAGTTCGTAGGTGTTGCAGTGGGGGAGACCTGCTTTCCGTAGTCTTCAGAGAGAGTGTAGTCGCTGCTGGGCTCTCTTGACCAGTGATGTGGTGTTGGTCGTGGTCGACAGGTGGAGTCCTAGGAACTTCACACTGCTGACCCTTTCCACATCAGCTCCATTGATGTGCAGAGGCGTATGCCGTTGTTTTTCCCGCCCTCCTGAATTCAACCACCATCTCCTTCGTTTTTCCCACGTTGAGAATGAGGTTGTTGGATTTGTACCATCCTGTGAGCAGCTCCACCTCCATCCTGTACGCCGACTCATCATTGTCACTGATGAGACCCACCACTGTTGTGTCGTCAGCGAACTTGTTGATGAAGTTGTTGTTAAGTCTAGCAGTACAGTCGTGTGTAAGCAGACTAAACAGCAGGGGGCTTAGGACACAGCCTTCGGGTGAGCCTGGTTTTTGATGTCCTACTGCCCACCCTGACTGTCTGCTGCCGTTGCGATAGAAAGTTCAGGACCCAGTTACATGTGCCAGCATCAACCCCCAATAACTCCAACTTCTCCACCAGCTGCTGCGGAATGATTGTGTTAAAAGCAGAGCTGAAGTCTATGAAGAGGATCCTGGCATAAGTATTTTTCCGATCAAGGTGTGGCAGTACGAGGTTCAGTCTTGTTGAGACTGCGTTCTCTGTGGATCGGTTGGCTCTGTAGGTGAACTGCAGTGGGTCTAGGTCGGCAGGTAGGCTATTTTTGAAATGCTGCATAACCAGTCGCTCAAAACACTTTATTACTATGGGTGTTAGAGCCACTGGTCGAAGGTCATGCCGCCTGTCCAGCTTTTTGTGTCTATTTTCGGTTTAAACCAGCATCTACAGTTCCTTCCAACACTTAAAATTCATGGGTATAGCTAATGATTGAATCAAACACGTCGGAATGCCAAGGGGTAAAGAAGCCTGTCTAATTTTCCATTTATATACGGATACAATGGAGCAAAACAAGAAAGAACAGTTGTGAGCCAGAGATATGCATATGTATACTGGGAAGGAAGATAGTAAGAAAGGAGACTGTATCTGAAGCCTAGTGCTAAGATCATTTAAGTGATAAGAAATGGGGACACCACATATAAAAGACCATAGGGAAGAGCCTAAAGAACAAATGTATTACCAGGCTGCATTTATAAAGATCTTCTTGCACTACTACGAAATCTTTATAAATGCAGCCTGGTAAGACATTTATTATTTAAGCACTTTCACAAGAGAGAGTTTGGTTTAGGGCCAAGGGAATTAAGGGATATGGGGAAAAAGCCGGAACGGGGTACTGATTTTGGATGATCAGCCATGATCATATTGAATGGCGGTGCTGGCTCAAAGGGCTGAATAGCCTACTCCTGCACCTATTTCCTATGTTTCTTTAGTTCTATATTTCCTGCAGTCTTTTATATGTAATGCTCCCGTTTCTTATCGCTTAAATGATCTTAGCTGTAGGCTCAGATACGGCCTCCTCTCTTACTATTTCCTTCACCGTATGCACATGCAAATACTGACTTGATTTTCTCTCCCCTCAAATAGGTCATTAAAGGTGAGAGGGGCAAAGTAGATGTGTGGGGCAAGATTTTTACAGAGATTGGAGAATGCCTAGAACGTGCTGCTGGCTATGTGGTTGAGGCAGATATGACAGTGTCATTTAAGAGACATTTGGATATGCAGGGTATGGAGGGATCACATGAATATGGAGGGATCCGGAAGTGGCGGCGCTGCCCAAGCAGCTGCGGCTCACTTGAAGTCCGTCTGCCTTTTCTTTTTTTTTTGTTTTCTTTTGTTCTGTAGTTTGGTTTATTTTGGTTGTGTGTTTGTGTGCGGGGGGGGGGAGAAACTGCTTTTAGTATCTTCCTTCGGGGGTGATGCGACATTTACTTGTCGTGTCCCCGTCTCCATCTGCGCTGAGGCCTATCGCGGAGCTGGCGGCCTCCAACGGGGACCGACCGCGAGGCTCCCAGATAAATTGAGCCAGGACCTACCAACAGGCTGGCGGACCGGGCCTGTGGTGGCGTTGCGGCGGGTGGCGACCCGCCTTCGGAGCCTCGGGAGGCCCGGCCGCGGGCCCAGTGGACGACAACGTCGGGAGCTCGCAGGTCCCAGGTTGGTGACTGGTTTTCCGGAGCTCCCGCAACGACAGCCCTCGTCCGCTGGACTGGAGGGTGGCAGCTTCTGCAACTTCGACCCGCCCCGGGCCGCGGAGTTTGAACCAGCCCGTTCGCGGAGCTCGGATGCGGCCGCTGGACTTATTATCACCCGGCGGGGTCCCTACATCGAAAGCTGGATCGCCTCAACGCAGAGGGAGACGAGGAGGGAAGAGACAAGGACTTTAAGACTTTTGCCTTCCATCACAGTGAGGAGGTGCCTGGTAGACTCACTGTGGTGGATGTTAAATCTGTGTTAAGTGCGTGTTTTGTTATCTTATTCTATGTTATGACTGCAAGGTATACAATTTCGTTCGGACTGAAATGTCTGAATGACAACAAAGGATACTTTACTTTACTTTACATGCAGGTCGATAAGAGATGGTGCTGGCATCATGTTCAGTTGCAGACATTGTGGGCCTAAGGGCATGTTCTTGTGCTGGACCGTTCTATGTTCTATCCACTTGTGTAGAATGTTTAAACACGTTGCCATTAATTGTTTTTGGTGAGCGAGGCCAATGAAGTGAGAAAATCTATGATAAGCCCTTTGGTATATACAAAATGCTGGAGTAGCTCAATGATACAGGCAGCATCTCTGGAGAGAAGGAATGGATGACGTTTTTGAGTTGAGTCCCATTCCTTCTCTTCAGAGATGCTGCCTATCCCCCTGAGTTACTCCAGCATTTTGTGTCTATTTTCGGTTTAAACCAGCATTTGCAGTTCCTTCCTACGCCTTTGATATATATGGATACATCTGAGGTTATTTGATTTGAATAGTGATTAGATCTTCCATTTTGGTTCATTGCTCAGTAGTAATTCGTGTTTAATGATGTCACTGTTTCCCGTAATTTTATTAACTGAAAGTGGAAAGAGAAATAGCTTTAATATTATTACTAATCATGAAAAATAGTCTTAAATTATAGGTGCAAAACAAATCAAGAGGTGAAAACAATTAAAGAGGTAGTGTCCCATGAGGAATAGTGTCCTTGACTTTGATTGGAACATAATGGGGATCAATCCTTTGTAAATCATTCGATAAATCACAATACCATTCAGTGTAAATGTGTATTATTTTTGTATATATTTAATAGCAATGCTATATTTTAAATTGCAGATCCAACGGAAGATTTCATTGAGACATTTCACAACAAACATGGACATAATATCACATTATTACACAAATTACTGACAATTCCAATGAATAGAAACATAGAAACATAGAAATTAGGTGCAGGAGTAGGCCATTCAGCCCTTCGAGCCTGCACCGCCATTCAATATGATCATGGCTGATCATCCAACTCAGTATCCCGTACCTGCCTTCTCTCCATACCCTCTGATCCCCTTAGCCACAAGGGCCACATCCAACTCACTCTTAAATATAGCCAATGAACTGGCCTCAACTACCCTCTGTGGCAGAGAGTTCCAGAGACTCACCACTCTCTGTGTGAAAAAAGTCTTTCTCATCTCGGTCTTAAAGGATTTCCCCCTTATCCTTAAGCTGTCACCCCTTGTCCTGGTCTTCCCCAACATCGGGAACAATCTTCCTGCAACCTTATGAGATAACATTTGATTAAAGTGGAGCCAATCCCTTGCATATTCACAGTGTTTAAAACATCCATAATATGGATATTGTTTGGCAGACAGGAAATATAGAGTAGGGATTAACAGGTTCCTTCAGAATGGCAGGCGGTGACAAGTGGGGTACCGCAAGGCTCGGTGCTGGGGCTATTTACAATACACATCAATGATCTATTTATTTATTTATTTATTTAATTTATTTAATTCTTTATTTCGAACAGAATAAAAAGCAAGTGTGAAACAGCGTACAAAAAACAAAACAAGAATATTTATAAAGTGTCATAAACAGTATCTATAAATAAATGAAATCGTATGTGTCCGAAAAGGGGCAGGAGGAAGCCAAAGCTTATTAATTCCCACCCCTTATTCAGCTGCTTATAATTATCTTATACAACTTTAGCAGCTATATGTACACCATATGTACACCAGCAGCTATATGTACACCAAATTATTTACATTTATACACTAATCAAATATTTACAAAGCCATACAAAAAAAAGAGGAAAAAAAAGAAAAAAGAAAAGAAAAAAACCCTCATATACTAAACAGTATCTCTTAGTCATATACACAACCCATCACCATATAATCACCCTTCCCAATACAATCAATATAACAAATATCCCACTCACAATCACCTATCCTCATCCCAATATCCTTTAAAAAAAGTGTTTTTGTACATTTTTTAAACTGAATTATGTTTGTGTTAAGTTTTATATCCTGTTCCAGACCATTCCACAAACTTAGATGGAGGGATTTAAAGTAACATTAGCAAATTTGTAGATGACACAAAGCTGGGTGACAATGTGAACTGAGAGGAGGATGCTATGAAGATGCAAGGTGACTTGGACATGTTGGATGAGTGGGCAGATGCATGGCAGATGCAGTTTAATGAGGATAGATGTGAGGTTATCCACTTTGGTAGCAAGAACAGGAAGGCAGATTATTATCTGAATGGTGTCAAGTTAGGAAAAAGGGGAAGTACAACGACATCTGGGTGTCTTTGTTCATCAGTCACTGCAGTAAGCATGCAGGTACAGCAGGCAGTGAAGAAAGCGAATGGCATGTTGCACATTATAACAAGGGGAGTTTGAGTATAGGATCAGAGGACCTTCTGCAGTTGTACAGGGCCCTAGTGAGACCACACCTGGAGTACTGTGTGCAGTTTTGGTCTCCAAATTTGAGGAAGGACATTCTTGCTATTGAGGGAATGCAGTGTAGGTTTACAAGGTTAATTCCCAGGATATGTTGATAGAATGGAGTGAATGGGCTAGTTTACACGAGAATTTAGGATGAGAGGGGATCTTATTAAAATATATAAGATTATTAAGGGATTGGACATGCTAGATGCAGGAAACATGTTTCTGATGTTGGGGGAGTCCAGAACCACAGTTTAACAATAGGCCATTTAGAACGGAGATGAGAAAAAACTTTTTCACCCAAAGGGTTGTGAATCTGTGGATTTCTCTGCCTCAGAAGGCAGTGGAGGCCAATTATCTGGATGCTTTCAAGAGAGAGTTATGGGCATGTCCCACTTAGGCAACTTTTTAGGCGGCTACAGGAGACTATGCGGTCGTGACATGGTCGCCACATGTTCGCAGGTGGTTGCCGGGAGTCGCCTTCATGGTCGTGAGTAGTTCCCGCAACCAGAATGAAGCTGCCATGGAGAGTAACGAGAAGTCTGGTGCCGTAGGTGGAGTGGTAGTGGGTCGCCAGGAGTTCGTACGTTGTTGTAGGTTCTTGTAGGCTGTCACTGGTGCTGACCGGTAAATTTCATTGGCTCCTTATGGAAAAAGAACCAAGGATAACCGGCCGGTAATGTTAAATGTCCGCCGAGCTTCACAGCTGTGTATCTCTGGCTTCTTTAAAGTTATATCCACTCCTTCTCCCCACCCCGTCTCCCCTGTCTCCACCTTCTGCCCCCTCTCTCCCCCTCTTTTAAAGGACTTAAGTGTCCCTTCCCGTACACTGTGCTTTCACCGTCTTAATTACAGCGCCAACCTTCCTGGTCATCGCGGTGTGTGTCTGTATCACATTAGCTTTGCACCGTGTGAATTTCACTCAGACACGCACCGCCTGCTTGCCCTGTCCCCTGCCTGCATAACTGGCTGGTGAAGAAAGTGGTGTGTGTGTGTGTGTGTGTGTGTGTGTGTGTGTGTGTGTTCCACTCTGACAGTCGCTGATTCAGTCGCCGGTTTTTCAGTGGCCTGCTACAACTTGACAGTCGCTGGCAGTCAACTGAAAAATCGCCTAAGTGAGACAGGTCCATAAGATAGGGCTCTTAAAGATAGTGGAGTCAGGGGATATGGGGAGAAGGCAGGAACGGGGTACTAATCAGCCATGATCACAGTGAATGGCGATGCTGGCTCAAAGGGCCAAATGGCCTACTCCTGCACCTATTGGCTTCTTCTTGCGAATGGCGTGCACAGCCTAAAGTTGTAGGACAACTTGTTCTATTTGATCTTACTTGATTGTGCATGTCGGGTTGATTGCATTCGGCGAAACAGGGCGGACCACGTGAAGGTTGCAATCTCCCACCCCCACCTATTGTCTATTACATACAAGGAACTGCAGATGGTGATTTACAAAAAAAGACCCAAATTGCTGGAGTAACTCAGCGGGTTAGGCTGCATCTTTGGAAGAGATGGAAAGGCAATGTTTCAGGTTGGGACCCTTCTTCAAACTAATAGTAATTGCAATTAACATGACGAGCCCCATCTTGAAACATCACCTATCTGTGTCAAAAATATAATTTTCTTACAATATGTAATGAAATGAAAATAGTTCTATTTTTGTGCACAGAAGTTTTAAAATAATGAGAAATACAAGCTGGGAAATACTGTTAGCTGAAGTTGAACGGTTTTGAAGAGTACAATTTCCAAGAATGATGATTTCTACTGCTGCAAAGGAATTCCTGGAAATAATTGTATTTTACCAGTAAGTGTTTACGTTTCCTTAGTTTAACTTGGCATAATGTATGGTAAGGGCATTGTGGGCTGAAGGGCTGTTCCTGTGCTGTACTGTTCTATGTTCTGAAGTAGTATTTTGTATTCTAAAAGCTTTTTCGCTTGCTTGAAGCTTTATGAAGCTTCCCAGAAATATAAAAGCTGATTCTGTATACAGAATGAACAAAGATAATCATGATACCTCGTTAAGCAAGATTTTCATTATAACTGTATCTCAGCGTACTTGTGCATACGACAATAAAGACTCACCTCGACTCAGCTTAACTCATCATCCAAACTAAAGGTGCGACTGTCCTATTTGTATGTTGGGGATCGCTTGGAGAAAAATCGATGAGGCAGCGTAAAATCACAGCTCAATTACATCATAAAGAAATATTCTGTCTTGTACATTTTGTTCAAGTACAATTAATCCTACGCAAAATGAAATGTAATTGAACTGTGGTCTAAATACCTTAAAGAAATATTCTGTCTTGTATATTCTCTTAAAGTACAATTAATCTTACATGATCTTTCGAAGACCAGTTCAGCTTATCAATTATACACCAGTTCAGAGCAATCTATTCACCATAATTCTCATCAATTTTCCCCAGAATTATAGCACTCATCTATATAGTAGGGGCAATTTACCAAGCACCACGCATGTCTTTGAGATACATGAGGAAACTGGAATACCCGGGGGAAGCCCATGCAGTTATAGGGAGAAAGTATAAATCTCACACAAATAGCACCTCAGGTCAGGATTGAAGGTGTGATGCTGGAGTAGTGAGACAGCTGGTTTTCCAGCTGCACCACTATTAACATGTAGAAATATCTTGGCTAGCATGAATTGACTTGTTTGTACAATTGAAATTCCAAACAATGGTATTCAAGAGTGGACAATTTTCTCAATGGCGTGTGATGTTAGCCCATTAACATTTGAACTGGATTTCTTCATGCTACTAGGGGTTTTGTGTAAAACAGGTATCTGAGGCGTGCCTGGGAAGCAATTGTCCTGTGATGATGCATCCTCAATCTCTCTGTGGAGATGCCATCTGGAGGGCCTTTGGCTTCTAACTTGAATCATAGAATAATATCACACAGAAAGAGGTGATTTGGCTCAACATGTCCGCGCTGACCAAAAGTGGATGTTAGGTTAATCTCACTTCCTGGATTTTGGTTAAGGAAATCTAAATCCCATCCAAATATATTTTGAAAATGGTGAGAGCTTTTGTGTCCACCACCCTTTCAGGCAGTAAATTCAAAACCTCTATGAATGAATTAACACAACAATTTGACCCTGCTTCACTATCATCAATGTTTGCTTATGGTAGAATGAAGCAATAAACTCAAATTATTGACATGTGTGATTCAGCTCTCCAGCAATTACCAGAGTGAGAACGCTCAGTGCATTATTAACTTGCAGGTTTTTGCAATAATAGTGATTTCTATCTAAATTGTATCCAAATTGGTTAGATCAATAAAAATGCCTGTATATTTGAAGTTGTCCATTTTTATTTTCCCCGGATCCTCTGCGCACTTTTATATTCTGTAATGATAGACCACATAAGCTTTTGATTGTCATAATAAATTGTAACAAAATTGGTCATGGAAAAAATAATACGTGCGCATTGAAAGTTGTCCATTCCCAATAAGCGACTTCAGTATTCCGAAAAGCGCAAGGAATCATGGGATTTGTCAAAGGTCATTTGCGATGAAGAAAATGCGAACGAAGCGCTGGCTGTATAAACTTATTATTTTAATTAATTTTCTTCTAAATTTATTATTTTTATTTAATCCTTAATGTGTTTGCTACTGGAATAAGAAAATGTTACTTGGGTTTTAAACAATTTGTTATTTTTGTTCATAATTTATGTGTAAAAATATTTAATCTGAGGAACAGGGGGTGCCAGGTAGCAGGAGAGCGGGGTGTAACAGCGAGAGAGAGAGGGGGGGGGGGGGGAAGATGCAAGTGGGATACAGGGGGAGAAACTGGACCGGCGGAGAGACATTGTCGGCAACTGAGCTGCTGCGTGTGTGCAGACCTGCATTTCATCTGTAGTCAGGATCGAACCCGGGTCTCCGGCACTGCAACACTGTCGAGTTGCTACTGGACCCGTCCCCGTCTCCTCCCGTGTGTCTCATCCCTGTCTGGCAGCGGCCGTAGATGTCTGGGGTGACCCCGGACTGACGGGACACCGAAACGGAGCAGTGGCGGCCCCAGGCAGAGCAGCGCAGAGAGGAAGCGCTAATTCCAACTCAACTCTGGTCCACTCCTGAGGAACCCGTTCCCCGACGTGCCGGGACTGTCGTCTGCGCCTCTCGCATTATCCAGTGGCTGTCTGTTAACCCCTCGGTGCCGCTGAAAGCAGAGCACCAGTCATCAACGGGGATACACACAAAATGCTGGAGTAACTCAGCGGGACAGGCAGCACGTTTGGAGAAAAGGAATAAGTGACGTTGTAGGTCAAGACCCTTCTCCATTTGTATCTGTATTTTGGAAGCAGCATTTTGAAAGTTAAAGTCGAAGACAACAGTATAAATTACGAGATCAAATGGCAAAAAAAAGGTTGGTGGTGGATTGAGATGGGGAGGGGAGGTATTTCTTGGTTGCTATCATTTGGAAAATACAATATCTGTTATTTGTAGTAGTTCACCAACCATGGTGATTATTTTATCCTAATCCAGGAAAACAAAAGCAAATTTTACTACATAGCTGAGTAGATATTGTTACCGTATTTTAGCATTATTTGAATCAGGAGGTAGATTTTAAAGGGTTCAATTTAAAAGTTTGTATTATGTTTTTTTTAATTATTGACCTAATGTTTATTATAGAGACACTATCCGGAACAAAATCATCTAAAGTGTCTTTTGGATGTTCAATAGATTCAGGATCAGTTCCTGTGGATTGGAGGATAGCTAATGTTATCCCACTTTTCAAGAAAGGAGCGAGAGAGAGAAGTGGGAATTACAGACCAGTTAGCCTGACTTCGGTGGTGGGAAAGATGCTGGAGTCAATTATTAAAAAGGTAATAAAGGGGCATTTGGATAGCAGTAAAAGGATTAGTCCAAGTCAACATGGATTTATGAAAGGGAAATCATGCTTGCCTAATCTTCTGGAATTTTTTGAGGATGTAGTGTATCTAGACTTTCAGAAAGACTTTGATAAGGTCCCACACGGGAGACTGGTGACAAAATTAGAGCACATGGTATTGGGGGTAGGGTGTTGAAATGGATGGAAAATTGGTTGGCAGACTGGAAGCAAAGAGTAGGTGTGAACGGGTCCTTTTCAGAATGGCAGGCAGTGGCGAGTGGAGTGCCGCAAGGCTCGGTGTTGGGGCCGCAACCGTTTACCATATATATTAATGATTTGGAAGAGGGAATTAGGAGCAACACTAGCAGGTTTGCGGATGACACAAAGCTGGATGGCAGTGTGAACTGTGAAGAGGATGTTAGGAGGTTGCAGGGTGACCTGGACAGGTTGAGTGAGTGGGCAGATGCGTGGCAGATACAGTATAATATAGATAAATGTGAGGTTATCCACTTTGGCGGCAAAAAACAAGGGGGCAGATTATTATCTCAATGGGGTTAGGTTAGGTAAAGGGGAGGTACAGCGAGACCTGGGTGTCTTTGTACACAGGTTATTGAAAGTTGCCGTGCAGGTACAGCAGGCAGTGAAGAAAGCTAATGGAATGTTGGCCTTCATAACAAGAGGATTTCAGTATAGGAGTAAAGAGGTTCTTCTGCAGTTGTATAGGGCTCTGGTGAGACCACATCTGGAGTATTGTGTACAGTTTTGGTCTCCTAATTTGAGGAAGGACATCCTTGTGATTGAGGCAGTGCAGCGTAGGTTCACGAGATTGATCCCTGGGATGGCGGAACTGTCATATGAGGAAAGATTGAAAAGACTAGGCTTGTATTCACTGGAGTTTAGAAGGATGAGGGAGGATCTTATAGAAACATATAAAATTATAAAGGGACTGAACAAGCTAGATGCAGGAAAAATGTTCCCAATGTTGGGCGAGTCCAGAGCCAGGGGCCACAGTCTTAGAATAAAGGTGAGAAAAAACGTTTTCACCCAGAGTTGTGAAATTATGGAATTCCCTGCCACAGAGGACAGTTGAGGCCAAATCATTGGATGGATTTAAGAGAGAATTGGATAGAGCTCTAGGGGCTAGTGGAGTCAAGGGATATGGGGAGAAGGCAGGCATGGGTTATTGATAGTGGACGATCAGCCATGATCACAATGAATGGCGGTGCTGGCTCGAAGGGCCGAATGGCCTCCTCCTGCACCTATTTTCTATGGTTCTATGGATGCAATAACTGTTATCCAGACCAAAACATAATATCCTAAGTAGAGGTTGGTGGTGGAAGGTTGTGTTTTGGACTGGAGGCCTGCCACTAGTGGTGTGCCTCAGGGACCAGTGCTGAGCCCATTGATTTGTCATCTATATCAATTATTTGGATGAGGATGTTGCCAGTTTGAGGCCCTGAGCTGTAGGTAGAGGTTGGGCATGCTAGGACTTTATTCTTTGGAGTGCACCAAGGAATAATCTTACATCTGGGGAATAACCTGAGGGTTGATCTTACAGAAGTGTATAAAATCATGAGGGAAATAGGTAGGATGAATGCACACAATCTCACCCTTTCTACCTTTCAGTAGGTAGCCCCATTGAAACTGAGACTTTGTCCAAACCATTAGTCAATAGACAATAGGTGCAGGAGTAGGCCATTCGGCCCTTCAAGCCAGCACCACCATTCACTGTGATCATGGCTGATCATCCCCAATCAGTACCCCGTTCCTGCCTTCTCCCCATATCCCCTGACTCTGTTTTTAAAGTCACCCTTCTAAAATATTCATTTCTAGGGTTGTTGTCTTTTTACCCTAAGCTACCATGTTGATGGGAACTTTTTGTATCAAAAAGTACTAGTAAAGGGCCAGTTTTCCGGCGACTGCAGCGTCATATCAGGATCGCCAAACGATTTTGAATATTTCAAATATCAGCGGCGACAAAAAAATGTTTTGACACTAGAAAAAACACCAAGTGTTAATACGTCATCGCGCTGAGTCACCGCCGCGTCACGCCACATCATGCTGCGACTTTTTCGGTGACCTGATACGTTAGTCGCCGAAAAAATCGCAACGTGAGACAGGCCCTTAAGTTGCTAAAACCAATGGATGAAATACAAGCTGGAAACCTATCATTATTCCTGGCATTAGGGGATAAACTTTATATTGTACATGTTAAACATAATGGATGATAAAAATGGTCACATGTTGATGCTTTATGACCCGTGTATTTAGGTTACTAATGTGGATCGATTGAAACAATTTGAAATAAGCCAATTTAGGACGTAAGCAGTTGCGGAAATCCCCGGGGGGAGGGGCAGGGGGGACACATAGAAACATAGAAAATAGGTGCAGGAGCAGGCCATTCAGCCCTTCGAGCCTGCACCACCATTCAATATGATCATGGCTGATCATCCAACTCAGTATCCCGTACCTGCCTTCTCTCCATACCCTCTGATCCCCTTAGCCACAAGGGCCACATCCAACTCACTCTTAAATATAGCCAATGAACTGGCCTCAACTACCCTCTGTGGCAGAGAGTTCCAGAGACTCACCACTCTCTGTGTGAAAAAAAGTCTTTCTCATCTCGGTCTTAAAGGATTTCCCCCTTATCCTTAAGCTGTGACCCCTTGTCCTGGACTTCCTCAACATCGGGAACAATCTTCCTGCATCGAGCCTGTCCAACCCCTTAAGAATTTTGTAAGTTTCTATAAGATCCCCTCTCAATCTCCTAAATTCTAGACACGAAACCTTCTGTTTTGAGAGGTGGGGGACAATCCCCCCCCCCCCTATTTTTTGTAATCCAGATTTTAAAACCCAGTGAAATCTCCGCTTTCCGCGAGACAGTGGGGGTGGGAATGCTGATCGAGGGCGCCGATTGGACGAGAGAGACATTGGTCAGGAGGCCATGGGGGCGGAACATGATGATTCAGCGCGATGATTGGAGGAAGGAGGTGTCGGTCAGAGATGGAAGTAGGGGGGTGGGACTGAGGATAGAGTGCGGTGATTGGAGGAGGGAGACATGTCCAGGTCATAGGGTCACAATGGCAGCCCTGGACACAGACCTGTGCCTCATCCGCAGCCAAGATCGATCCCAGCCGCCTCTCCGGCGCTGCAATCACTGCCGAACCGCCACTGCACCATCCCCGTTCCCACCCGAGGCCCCCCCCCCAACACCAGGGGATGGCCAGGATGTCGGGAGTCAGACGGGTGGGTGCCCCCAGGCCCACAGCCAGCGCAGAGAAGCAGCGCTAAACCCAGCTCAACTCAGCCTCTCCCGCTGGGTTAACCTACAGCCCTGCCTGGACTTAAGGGAAACGTGGCCCAGGCTTACAGCCAGTGCGGAGAAGCAGCGCTAGCTCCACGGCACTGGACTGGTGTTCCATCAGTCCAGGCAGGGCTGTAGGTTAACCCGGCGAGACAGGCAGAGTTGAGCTGCATTTAGCACTGGATTGAGCTGTAATTACCATTCACTGGGCCCACGGCAGAAGCCTGCGAAGCCTCGCATGTGTGTGTGAGTGTGCGCATGCACACGCGGCCCCCAAGAAATTGTCCCCCCCCCCCCCACCCGTCCCCTGGTCCCCTCCATATTTTGATAGTGATTTCCGTCACTGTTAAAGTAAGAATATATTAATTTTTTTTCCTGGGTGTAAAAAATGCTCAGTGAAATTGGAACTGCAGATGCTAGAATCTCGAACAAATCCCAAAGTGCTGGAGTAACTCAGAGTAACTCAGTTCATATCCCTCCAAACCTGTCCTATCCATGTACCTGTCTAACAGTTTCTTAAATGTTGGGATAGTCCCAGCCTCAACTACCTCCTCTGGCAGCTTGTGCCATACACCCACCACCCTTTGTGTGAAAAAGTTACTCCTCAGATACCTATTAAATCTTTTTCCCTTCTCCTTAAACCTATGTCCTCTGCTCCTCGATTCACCTACTCTATGCAAGAGACTGTGCATCCACTCCTTGATTTTATACACCTGTATAAGATCACCCCTTATCCTCCTGCACTCCAAGGAATAGAGTACTAGCCGACTCAATCTTTCCCTGTAGCTCAGACCCTCTAGTCCTGTCAACATCTTCGTAAATCTTCTCTGTACCCTTTCCAGCTTGACAACATATTTCCTATAACATGGTGCCAGAAGTGAACAGAATACTCTAAATGCGGCCTCACCATTGTCTTGTGCAATTGCAACGTGACCTCCCAACTTGGAACAATGTGGCCTTTGTACACTACAAAAACTAACCATAATATGCCTGCTGTTTCAGAATAATCTGATACAATCAAATCAATTATAACCTCTACTAGAATCCTTGCAGATATTGCTCTGAAAAGAATCATGCGAAATTAGAAAAAAATTATCGCAGCTATTAGATACACCCTTCCTATTATATCGTATCAGTTCTGATATCTTAGAGCAGTTTGGATTTCTTTACCACTCTGCAAAATATAACATTTCCAATTATATAACTATTTTAAGTGTTCTAGTTAGAATGCCATGCAGTCAGTATTATGTGTGCATATACACAATGTATTACACGGGGGGTGTATTTCTGCCAGTGATGACAATAGTCATGTAACAACTTATATGTCAGCACATCCTGTGAGAAAAGCCTCTCTATCATTGGGTTATAGATTCAAAAGACCAAAGTGATATGTTGTTTAACATTTGCAAAGATTCAAAATATGAGCCGGGCTCTTTACTTTCTAGATGCTGCTAATCCATGCAACATAACAATCTTGGCCTCATAGTTGGACAGAATACATTTATTGAGTTTGCACTGCATTTGATTTGGGTAATGTTGTACTTGTGGACCAGGATGTATGTGAAGGACTATTTTACTCCTTTGACTGACTCCTCTGAACTGTAGTTTCTCTTGTGATTCTACAATCACTTTCTGCGTTGTGTACGCATTCATTGTATTCTTCAGCTCGCTCTTGGATCCCTTTATCGTTTCTTCTCTGCTGATGATCATCCTCAAGCAGCAGCAGTAGTAGTTAAGAGTTACGAGAGGATGAAAGCATTTGGGTAGATCTAAACTTGGAGTGAAGATAATTGAGATAGGGGTCAGCTATGTACTTCAAAACAATAATTACAAACAATTATCGGATTTTGCTGATGGTTTGATAAAGCATCAAATTCTATCTTCTTCTTTCGTATGCCGTGCACAGCCTAAAGTTGTTGGACAACTTCTTCTATTTGACGGTCTGTTCATGCACGTCGAGTTGATTGCATTAGTCGAAACAGGGCGGACCACGTGAAGGTTGCAATCTTCCACCCCATCAAATTCTATGTCCATAATGAACATGACAAGATACCTCATCACAGGTCTGAACTGATGGGAAACATACATAGGGGGCAATATCACCCTAAGTGAATGGTGTTTAAACTAAGCATTTACCAAGGATTTGATAGAAGTATATTCAAATCTCTACATTGATCCACATTCATCTGTAAATTTAAAGTAATTACTTTTATTAGAAATGGGCTTCTGTGTTTTTAGAAGATTGCTGGACATTTCATTTGTTTACAAGCTACTACACATTTTGAAGGGGGATTTATTCAGATTCCATGCATGGAACACTGTAGACCATCAATAATTGGAAACTGGAAGTAGCAGAACTCAAAAATTACATTTTGCTGGTTTCATTTGTCTTAAGCTGAGAGCAAAATGGAAATTACTTCCAATCTTTAAATATTCAACATTATGCATTTTTCTTTGCACCATAAATATTCAGACTTCACTTTGTAAGATGTGCTTTTAATGATTTTTAGTACAGAATATTTCACTGTGCAAATACTGTAATTTGTAAGTACATAATTTGTACCACTCAGTACTCTGCTTTCCATTGCATTTAATTCATATTTATTGAAAAAATATTTACGTTAAAATATATTTATATTTTGTTTCCTATTTCCTATTTTAAAATGATACTCGTCTTGAAGCTTTGCATCATTTAACTTATCGCCCATAAATTTGTAGATTCAGTCATACCACGTGGCTGAGCAAACTTTGACTCATGACTTAGTACTCATGCTCAAATCTAATAGTATCTTGAGTACCCTTTGGTTATAATATTGGGTCCATATGATTTATTTAGTATCACAGGAAAGATCCATAGCTATATAATCATGATTGAAATGTTGTGAGGAACTTTGTGAGGGGACTTGGCATTTAGCCCACATGGCAAGAATTCATTATTTTACTTATGATCTCCTCGTGATTTATCTTATCCTAAAAATCTAGCCAGGGAAAGGTTTCTACTCAGCATTGATGATTTCATTTGGAGAACCAGAGGAGCAAAATCATTGATATGGGTGGGGCAATTTAGTGCATTTGTGTTTTGCACATGACCCCGGAGTTTGTGAATGGCCCTTATGATCATGTCAATGCTTTAGATGGTGGAACTTTCACTGTCAAGTCAGCAAGGTTGCAGGTTTAAATCCAGCCTCAGAAAATAGCACAAGAATCTAGTACACAGAGATTGACACGAGGATCGGGAAGGCAGCTACAACTATCCCTCGCCTCACAACTCGAGTGTGGATCAACCCAAAGCTGACAGTGAAGACAAAGATAGCAGTCTACAATGCCTGTGTCATCAGCATGCTGCTATAGGGCAGTGTGACATGGACTACATATGCCAGGCAGGAGAGAAGACTCAACATCTTCCACCTGAGAAGCATTCGCCGTATCCTGGGCATATCCTGGCAAGACAGTGTCCAACGCTGACATCCTGTCTCGCACTGACCTTCCCAGTACGTACATTCTACTCGGGGAGCGCAGACTGCGGTGGCTGGGCCATGTCCACCGCATTCCAAAAGACATCTTCTATGGAGAGCTGACATCTGGGAGGAGAACCATCGGCCGCCCCCAGCTACGTTACAAGGATGTCTTCAAGAGAGATATGAAGATGCTAGACATCAATGTGGAGTCCTGGGAGAGCCTTGCAGCTGACCGCATGAGGTGGAGAGGTATCCTGAACTAACATCTCAAAACAGGGGAAGAGAAACTGTTAAACGCAGCGGCAGAAAGGAGCGCAGTAACTTCAACAAACCAGAGACCGCACACAAATGTGACCTTTGCCACAGAGACTGTCACTCCCGCATTGGTCTCTACAGCCACAAGCGACGCTGCTCCAGCCGAGGTTTGGAGCAAGCAGCCAACAACTAGGATGCATCACCCATGGTCAGTTATGACGGAGGGGGGCCTATGAATTCTGTTATTTTGAATTTGTTTTAACTCCCTTGATTTGCTTTGGTTTCAGAATCATTAATATCTATACTCTTAGCCTTCTGTGGATGTGCCCAACATTTTATGTCCAAATCACGATCAACAGCTTGGTATTTCCTCACTTGGTTTTGCTGATGGACTGAATTGTAAATTGGTTAAGCCGTTTATGATTTTGTTTTAATTCTGGCATCATTGTTGTCATTTGTCTTGTTATCCAGTTACAATACTGATTGCTTTTGTTGCTGAGAAGTTTGAATTAATCATTACAGTCTATCAAACTGCCTTTACCTGTTAGTTCTCAGCTTTCCATTTTAACTGTATCCTTGCCATTTAACTTCCAGCTTGCATTGCAGCTTCTTGCTATTTCTTTTGCAGTGCACCAACTCTGCAGAAGGTTCTATAATCGTTTCAATTTCATCAACAGCTTGCCTACTTAGTGTAGAGCATCTTAAAAAATGAAAGCCTCAATGTTCCAATACTTCCACATCTGAGGTGGGTGCTGTGTGCATAACAGCATGGTACATAATGTAACATGGTTGTTAATCAACAATTCAAATCCATAATGTGACATAGATATTACACTTAAGTACACCACAGGAAAGGGTTCAGAGAAGATTTGAGGATGTTACATAGAAACATAGAAAATAGGTGCAGGAGGAGGCCATTCGGCCCTTCGAGCCAGCACAGCCATTCATTGTGATCATGGCTGATCGTGTTGGCACATGGAATGATCATATTGAATGGCGGTGCAGGGCCGAAGGGCCGAATGGCCTACTCCTGCACCTATTTTCTATGTTTCTATGGAAGATCATGTTGCCAGTAGAGGATCTGAGCTAGAGAGAGAGGTTGAGTAGGCTGGCTCTCTATTCCTTGGAGCGCAGGAGGATGAGGGGTGATCTTATAAAGGTGTATAAAATCATGAGAGGAATAAATCGGGAGGATACACAGAATCTCTTGCCCGGAGTGGGGGAATCGAGGACCAGAGGACGTAATTTTAAGGTGAAGGGGAAAAGATTTAATAGGCATCTTTTTCACACTAATGGCTGATCATCCAACTCAGGATCCTGTACCTGCCTTCTCTCCATACCACCTGATCCCTTTAGCCGCAAGGGCCACATTTAACTCCCTCTTAAATATAGCCAATGAACTGGCCTCAACTACCTTCTGTGGCATAGAATTCCAGAGACTCACCACTCTCCGTGTCCAACTAGGCTAGCCTAGATATTGTGGGTACCAGATAAACCAAGTTTAAATGATCTATCACACCTTGGGGAATATAAAATGACCAACGACAGAACAATTATCCGCTGACTTGGGTCTATCAGACCCCCTAAATGGGCCCTTGGGCCCATCTAGGCTAGCCTAGATATTAAAGGTACCAGCTAAAACCAGGTTTAGATGTTCAATCACAGCCTAGGAAATACAAAATCACCCATGCCAGAATAATAACCCATGGCCTTGTTCCTACCTTACTCCCCAAATAGTCTCTTATTCTGGGGGGGGGGGTCTGATTGGCAAAAGGCAACAGATAATTGCTCTGGCATCGGTCATTTTGTATTCCCCAAGGTGTGATTGATCATTTAAAGCAAACATTTAGCCCGATGGCAAACATGTGAACCTCATTTGTATAAGGCCCTATGTATTTTTAAAGTTTATTATTAATGTACTTGTGTACAGAATGATTCATGAAAGAAGAACAGACTCAAATGTTTATCCTACCCCCAAGGAAAATTTATTTCGTTATGTTACATAGTTACATTAAACCTTTAAATTCGAAAGATATTAACCTCCAAATTGTGTAGCATATTCTGTACTTGTTTACCTGAAAATAATTCTGAAAAGAAAACTGGGTCTACCGTTACTCAGTTCTTAGATATGGTCATTTCAAAACAAACGTTATGCACCAAAAGCAGTCTGAAGTTGGCATTAGCAAAATTGGCAAAAAGTGACCAGCTGGGATATTTTTTGCAATGAGAAAAATATTAGCTTGACAACTGTTTCTAAGTTTTATATATGTTTTACTATAGATGATATGATCTTCACAACCATGTGGAAAATGGTTTGTTCCCTTTATTATCAACAGCTTACAATGGCTTGTTCCCTTTATTATCGATACTTTTTTGCATATCTTTCATTCATTGTTCTTTACCTCTCACATCACCGTCTATATCTCTCGTTTCCCTGATCCCTGACCAGTCTGAAGAAGGGTCTCGACCCGAAACGTCGCCTATCTCCTTCGCTCCTTAGATGCTGCTGCACCCGCTGAGTTTCTCCAGCATTTTGTGTAACCCATGTGGAAAATTTAGTGGGTTGCACATCAAGATGTTAAGAAAAATCACAAATATGCCCCAAAATGCTTATTTTTGCATTTAATTCTGGCTCATTGCATGCTATGATTTCCTAGTAGCTTAATGGAATGGTAAATCTTCATTGCAGTTTACAGGACCCTATATGTACATTGTCTTACTACTAGTACTAGCTAGGTTTGGTAATTTGCCCAGGATAATATTAGCCTGAACTGTACTAAAAAGCTTTTAATGGGAGAACAATGTGGACTAAAAATATTCTCCTTCAAAGCTTGTTTCTCCATTTGAATGTAGAAAACTTTAAAAACCTAGTTCATCAAAGTATTTCTTTATTAGTTTGGTTCAGGGTGGTAAACCTAACAAACAAAAATAACAAATTATGAGTTTATGAATCGCAAAAAAATTTACATTATTGTTGCAATTATCTTCTTGATCTGTGATATATGGTAAGTAAATATTGCAAATGTTCCAAAATTCATACTTACAATTTTAAACACGAGACTGAATGTAATGAATCTAAAGTACAGAACAAGTATCTTCAAACTATTTGCTGACATTGCCACAGATAAAATATCCTATAATGGCACAAATTGAGGCTGACAATAGACAACATTATTGAGCTTAATATTTTAAAGCATGCACTCACTGCATCACTACTGATATTGCAATTACGTCCATACTATAGGATGTCTGATACGGCTTTCCGTAGTTTTTCTTAAAGACGGGAGATGACTCTCTAAGCTTATCAAATTAAAGTCCATCGCTATTTAAGATAAATCACCATCAAATAACATAATATTTCAGCTTAAATTGTACAGGCCCATATAGCATAATTTATGCACAAATTCCACAGCGTTTTTATATAAATGCATTAGGGTTAGGGTTAGGGTTAGGGTTAGGGTTAGGGTTAGGGTTAGGGTTAGGGTTAGGGTTAGGGCTGATACTTGATCATAATCACGTGTCAGTCATTGTCCCTCTCTGCAGGCCATGTGCTCTGGGCGAGGCATCGCCCCATAGCATTGGTTTTAACGTAAATTATCAACTGAACACTATAACTAAATCGTGCATGATGTCCCTGCATTATAATAGCACACTATAATTATGTAGCAAAGTAAAACAACTTGCCTCAAACAGCCGTAAACTGTGATTCTTTACTGCAAAAACTTCCATCCAATCTGATGCTGATATATTGTTTGGCTGCGGCTAAGGAGAGCTTATCACCGCATTCAGCCAAATGGCCAAATACATAGAAAGCCAAATAGGACACTCCAACAGTTTATACCTACTATTAGCCTCTTGTCCCTCTTTTCTCATTGAAATGGGTTGTTGTGGAAATGGTTGATAAAGTGGTTAATGTTTTGACATGAGTCACTTTGCATACACTAGCCGAAGGTTGTAGTTGATCATATAAACCTGGTTCAGCTCAAATCTTTAATACCTAGACTAGCCTACTTGGGCCCGAGGACTTATTAGGGGGGGGGGGGGGGGGGGGTCTGGTAAGGCCAAGGCAATGGGTTATAATTCTGGCATGGGTCATTTTGTATTTCCTAGTCTGTGATTGATCATCTAAACCTGATTTTAGCTGCTACCTTTAATATCCAAGGGCCCATTTAGGGGGTCTGGTAGGCCCAATGAAGCAGATAATTGTTCTGTCATATGTCAATGTATATTCCCCAAGGTGTGATAGATCATTTAAACTTGGTTTATCTGGTACCCACAATATCCAGGCTAGCCTAGTTGGACAGCAGTGTCTATGGTGTCCATTTTTGGGGTGTCTGGTACCTGTAGTGAAGCGGACTATTTGTCTGGCGTAACCCATTTTGTACTCTATGAACTCAACTTTTTCATTTGGCATTATTTTTGCATGGCACCTTGCTCGTCTATATGTTAGCCCATTTTTAGGCCCTTTGTAGGGTGTCTGGCGGGCCATTTGCGGGGAAAAATGTCTGCCATCTGTGTTGTTGATCTAGGCGTGGCAGTGAGCGCACCATGGTAGTGGATTTAAGTGGTACCTCACTCATCTTTTGAGCACCCATTTTTTAGCCCTTTGGGGGGTCCCCCAGGCCTACACGCAGTGGGTGGTACCCGGCAGACTCCCAATTCCGTTCATTTCAGGTGACCCCACACACTCCCATAGTCAGACATTGGTACCTAGTTCGTCTCACCTAATATCTCTGGGCTAAAGGTCTATTTTGGCATTTTGCTCTTCATCAGTCAGAGTATTGAGTATAGAACTTGGGAGGTCATGTTGCAGTTGTATAAGACGTTGGCGAGACCGCATTTAGAATACTGTGTTCAGTTCTGGGCACCATGTTACAGGAAAAATTATTGTCAAGCTTTAAAAGGTTCAGAAAAGATTTACAAGGATGTTGCCAGGACTAGAGGGAGTGAGCTATAGGGAGAGGTTGAGTAGGTTGGGTCTCTATTCCATGGAGCATAAGAGAATGGGGGGAGATCTTACAGAGGTATACAAAATCATGAGAGGAATAGATCGGGTAGATGCACAGAGTCTTTTACCCAGAGTAGGGAAATCGAGGACCAGAGGACATAGGTTCAAGGCGAAGGGGAAAAGATTTAATAGGAATCCGAGGATAACTTTTCACATAGAGGGTGGTGGGTGTATGGAACAAGCTGCTAGAGGAGGTAGTTGAGGCTGGGACCAGGCACGTGCCATGAGTAATTAAGTAATTACTCAGGGTAGGCAGTCAGTCGGCTTAAAAAAAAATTAAACCACACATGCGCAGTTTGTTCACTCCATAAAAATAAAAAATAATTCAATTTGCCCAAGGCTACCTAGTCTCCTTTATTCTTAATTACTGAATGGGTGGGTGGTGAAGGGTGACGGCAGGTGGAGAGATGGTGGGAAAAACGGGAGTACAGGGAAAAGTTGAATCAGTTGTCATCTTATTGAAAGATAGAAACATAGAAATTAGGTGCAGGAGTAGGCCATTCAGCCCTTCGAGCCTGCACCGCCATTCAATATGATCATGGCTGATCATCCAACTCAGTAACCCGTACCTGCCTTCTCTCCATACCCTCTGATCCCCTTAGCCACAAGGGCCACATCCAACTCACTCTTAAATATAGCCAATGAACTGGCCTCAACTACCCTCTGTGGCAGAGAGTTCCAGAGACTCACCACTCTCTGTGTGAAAAAAAGTCTTTCTCATCTCGGTCTTAAAGGATTTCCCCCTTATCCTTAAGCTGTGACCCCTTGTCCTGGACTTCCCCAACATCGGGAACAATCTTCCTGCATCTAGCCTGTCCAACCCCTTAAGAATTTTGAAAGTTTCTATAAGATCCCCTCTCAATCTCCTAAATTCCAGAGAGTATAAACCGAGTCTATCCAGTCTTTCTTCATAAGACAGTCCTGACATCCCAGGAATCAGTCTGGTACATCCCAGGAATCCCTATTGAATGACAACACTTGCTCAAGGGACCAATTGGGGGGAAGTTCCTTTCACAGCGTATGGGGAGTCTGTGCCAGGGGTAAAGTTGCGGGGAGGGCATGAGAATTGAGAAGGAGGGGGTCGGGGATAATGGCAGTAACTCACTCACTCACCGCTGCCACAGCTCTCCGGGCTCGAAGCCACGCACTGTAGCCGGGGATAGAAGCAGCTCGGGGAGCTGCGAGCGGCCGCCGTGAGCTGACAGCAGTAGCTGGCTGCTATTTCTGCCGGCCCGCTCACCTCTGGCTCTCCGCCTGAACACCTCACACCTGCCACTCGCTGGCTTCGCTCATGTCAGCCTCTTCCGGCAAATCCTTAAATTCCCACAGCCGAGTAACCTCAATCACGCTGTTGGAATTTAAGGATTTGCGGGACACGAGTGAGGCTGGCGAGCGACAGGAGAGAGGTTTTTAGACGGAGAGCTGCCAGGGGTGAGCGGGGGCTGGCAGAAGGCGCTGAGATGGCGGCCGTGTTCCTCTATCTGGATCGACTGCCGCTCAAAGCCACCCGAGCTGCTTCTTCCCATCCTCAATGCAGTGGCTCCGTGCAAGGAGCGTCGCACGTGGCATTATCCCGATCCCCTCCTTCACAACATTCGTGCCCTCCCCGCAACTTTACCCCAGGCCAGACTCCCAAAACGCTGTGAAAGGAACTCTCCCCCCACCCCCACACCCTGGGAAATAGGGTATTTTTTTTTAAAAGCACCAAGAAATGTACTTACCATGTTATTGGTACACAAATTCCATTCTTCTCTCTCTGTTTCCTAAGATGTGAAAAATATACATCTGCTAGATGAGCTGGGACACATCCTCAGTGATGTGACCTGGGGTCATCGGGTGTTTCGGGTCTCACAACATCAGACACCCTCGCCCAGGCGACCCAGCCGGGGTTGATCAGACCCCAACTTGCGTCCCAGCATCAACCGCCCACGGATCAGCCATTTTAATAACTACTCTGCAGGGGTAGGGAGCCTCTAGTGCTTGGAGGGACTGGGCTCTGTGGGGTGACTCCCGGCCGGGCTCCCCCTGCGTCTCACCAGGTTCAAGGCCTGCGTGTGCGCTGCACCTCTTTCTCCTTCTCAAAGCATTTCATTCTCGCCTGATGGATGTTTAGGCCACGATGGTTCATTCGGCCTTTCCGTAGCTTTGTTGGGTGTCTTTCTCACGAAAGACACAGACTGGGGTGCTAACCCAGCCTTTCCTGGGTGCCGTCTTTCCGTGCCGTCAACTGTCTCTCCAGTAGTCACCAAACTATTCTTGGTTGTCACCCAGTCTATTAAGATACACTTAAAATAATGATAAGCCATATTTGAAAACCCCGCCAAGAAACTCGCGCTGCGCATGTGCAGTAGGCTGCCGCGCCTGCGCAGTGATGCAAAGGCAGAATTTCTGCTGCCTTCAGCCCCACTTGAGCACGTGGGCTGCACAGACCTTCTCGTGTTACAAGCGCTGCGGATGAAAGGCACGGAGAATTATGCCTACCTAAGAGATCGATCTCTTACATAGGCATAATTCTCCCATAATTTTAGTCAGGGTAGGCAGTGCCTACCTTGCCTACCCTGACGGCACGTGCCTGGTTGGGACTATCCTATAATTTAAGAAACAGTTGAACAGGTACATGGATAGGACAGGTTTGGAGGGTTATGGACCAAGCGTGGGCAAGTGGGACTAGGGTAGCTGGGACATTGTTGGCCAGTGTGGGTGAGTTGGGCGGAAGGGCCTGTTTCTACACTATATTAATCTATGACCCTATGACTCTAGTTGTTGATGCCTGCCATTGCACCTTCCTCCACTTTGAGTGGCCATGTGATATGGGTTCCCAGAGGTCAGTGAGATGGTGCATTTTATCAAAGAGGTTTTGAGAATATCTGTAGATCATTTGCTTCATCCATGACCCATTTGATGGAGCCATCTGAGTGTAACTAGGCCTCAATGATGGGATGGTAGCCTCAAAGTGGACATAGACATTGGTTTACTTAACCTACCAATGCATTTGTGGAAGTCAGAATCAGTGGCATATCCATTGCTCTGAGGTGTCAAGTCTAAGGGATGCATGGATGAGCATGGGCTTCTCTATCTAATAGACCATGAGTTCTGTACTAGGTCTGAGGTCTTGAGGTTTACTGATATTTGTCTATAAATAGCCAAGGGCTCTGTAGGTGTATTGTAGATAATTTCATCATCAGTCTCTAGGTCACTGAAAGGTAGGTCCTGGGAGGTGGACAGTGCTCCAAGCATTTGAGGGTCTTGCTGTGAATCTTTAATGTTGGAAGGTGGCCTGATGAAATGAGGCCAGATAGGTTAAGGACCTTTGTTTTGCAGATGCTGAGTACAAGGCCCATTCTCTTGCATGCGTCAATGGAAGAATCAATAATGATCTGGAACTGGTCTTCCAAACATGCTCTGCTGCGCACAGAATGAGATTAGGGTGACCTTTTAGTTTATTAGTTTATTGAGTTTAATTTATTGTCACATGTACTGAGGTACAGTGAAAAGCTTTTGTTGCATAAACCAGTCAGCGGAAAGACACTACGCGATTACAATCGAGCCATCCACAGTGTGTTGGCTTGTACTCGCTAGAATTTAGAAGACTGAGGGGGGATCTTATAGAAACTTACAAAATTCTTAAGGGGATGGATGCAGGAAGATTGTTCCCGATGTTGGGGAGGTCCAGAACAAGGGGTCACAGTCTAAGGATAAGGGGGAGTTCCTTGGGGACCGAGATGAGGAGACCATTTTTCACGCAGAGAGTGGTGAGTCTCTGGAATTCTCTGCCACAGAAGGTGGTTGAGGCCAGTTCATTGGCTATATTTAAGAGGGAGTTAGATGTGCCCCTTGTGGCTAAAGGGATCAGGGGGTATGGAGAGAAGGCAGGTACAGGATACTGAGTTGGATGATCAGCCTTGATCATATTGAATGGCGGTGCAGGCACGAAGGGCCGAATGGCCTGCTCCTGCACCTATTTTCCATGTTTCTATGTATACAGAATAATGTCAATAACGTTTAGCGCAAGATAAAACTGGTAAAGTCCGATTAAAAATTGTCAGCAGGCCTCCAATTAGATAGATGGTAGTTCAGGACTGCTCTCTAGTTGTGGTAGGTTGGTTCAGTTGTCTGATAACAGCTGGGAAGAAACTGTCGCTGATTCAGGATGTGTGAGTTTTCACACTGGGTTCACACACTGTTCCTGGGTCGGAAGCAACATAGATTGAGTAGTTTAGCATTTGATCTACAGATCGGTTCTACTTCAGGGGGAAGCTTGTTACAGGTGAAGTACAGCATTACCGTGAGGAAGAATGGATAAAAATACTGGGGCGATGAAGCAGCCCTGTTTGACACTGGAAGAGGAAAGTTAAACAGCTCTCCAGGCAGCTGAAGGCTGAGGTTCAACAAAATATTATGAGCTAAGGAACAGATGGTGAGGTGAGCAGTGCAGGAGGCTTGCTGATGACCATGATGTGTGTGGATTATTCTTGCTGCCGAACCCATCTTGAACCCAGGCAGCCAAGGTCCCACCTCACTGACAGCCAAGAATGGAAGTGAAGTAGTGAAAGATAGGAAGATAGTCAATGCCTGCTGGAAGAAACTCTCTGATGATATTAATAGCAACACTTTCTTTGATGTAGCTGCTTTGATTCTACCCTACAGAGTCTCTTTGGATCAAAATTGTATTTTATTGATAAGACGTCAAATAGGTCACAAGCCAACTAACAAACAGGTTGGTCATAGACAGTGTCGCTGATGAAATTCTAAAGATTAGCAGTGAAGAATAATGATCACAGTCTCATTTCTTGAAAATGGAGTGAAGATGATACACCCGCACATTTAAAAGACAACATCTTTAAGAATGGAGACAAATCTGTCTGTGGTAACCGTAGAGAGGTAATTACAGGGGCATCCTCCTGCTGTCTGCCACAGGGACACGTGTATTATATCTAATATATTAATAATGTTGCTGTAATAGTGTTTTGGGATTAGTACATCAGCATTATACATTTACCATCCACATCATTTGCATAAATACAAAAAAATTGTTCATACCAGTCGTGAGAGAGGAGGTCAGAAAACAAGGTTAAAAGGATGCAGCTTGCAACACTGATGGTAACAAAATAATACCACGTCTGACATCCAGAAGGTGATGTGGTTAGGTAGACTCGCCTCTCTCCTTCTGCAGCACCCATTATGGCAAATGACATCCCTTGGTCGTACGTTGATGCACACAACAAAAGCTTTCCACTGCACCTTGGTACACTTGACCAATAATAATAAACTAATCTACAGAAAATCTACAGCTCGTTCTCTATCAATACCAGCTAACTAACAGATTGTGCATCACACCTCAGAGTTCCTTGTGTGATGTTCTGCATGCAAGCATCAAATAAACGCAAAAGATGCACAGGGTTAATCGGCTAGGAATAATTGTAACTTGTCCCTAGTACGTGTAGGATAGCGTTAGTATGCGGGGATCGCTGGTTGGTGCGGACTCAGTGGGCCGAAGGGCCTGTTTCCAAGCCCTATATCTAAACTAAAACTAAATTAAACGTAGTCACCCCGGGAATAGACCCAAAATGCTGGAGGAACTCAGCGGGACAGGCAGCATCTAGTTAAGGTTAGTTAAGGTTAGTCACCGGGGAATTAGTTAGAGTCATAGAGTGATACAGTGTGGAAACAGGCCCTTCATCCCAACTTGCCCACACCGGCCAACATGTCCCAGCTACACCAGTCCCACCTGCCCGCGTTTGGTCCATATCGCTCCAAGCCTATCTTATCCATGTATCTATCTAACTGTTTCTTAAATGTTAGGATAGTCCCTGCCTCAACTACCTCCTCTGGCAGCTTGTTCCATACACCCACCATCCTTTGTGTGAAAATGTTAACCCTCAGATTCCTATTAACTCTTTTCCCCTTCACCTTAAACTTATGTCCTCTGGTCCTCGATTCCCCTACTCTGGGCAAGAGACACAGTGCATCTACCCGATCTATTCCTCTCATGATTTTATACACCTCTATAAGATCATCCCTCATCCTCCTGCGCTACAAGGAATAGAGACCCAGCCTACTCAACCTTTCCCTATAGCTCAATCTCTCCCTCTAGTCCTGGCAACATCCTCATAAACCTTCTCTGTACCCTTTCGAGCTTGACAACATCTTTACTCTAAATATGTTGACAACATGTTAACTTGACAACATAATACTCTAAATGTGGTCTCAGTATACAACTGCAACATGACCTCCCAACTTCAATACTCAATACTTTGACTGATGAAGGCCAACGTGCCAAAAGCCTTTTTGACCACCTTATCTACCTGCCACTCGACCTTCAAGGAACCATTGCAGCTTCACTCCTAAATCCCTCTGCTCTAGAACACTCCCGTGAGCACTACCATTCACTGTGTAGGTCCTCGGTACATGTGACAATAACAACAAACTAAACTAATCGGGAGAAAATCTACAACTTGTTCTCCTTCAATACCAGCTAATTAGCGTAGATTGTGTATCAAACCTCAGAGTTCCTTCTGTGATAATCTTCAGTAAGCTAAATGGTTATAACGTGGTTATAACTTCTGTAGTAGCTTTGCAGATTTCTCTAATGATCCCCCCGGTATGGAAATCAAGATGGTTGCAGGTTTATCCCTGATTCAAAGGCTGGCTGACCTAAGCAGACTTGCAGGTGTAAGCACTTTCATGAGATTTCTTTGCAGCTTCGTAGGGAGGGGAACATTGCTATTTAGTGACCCCTGCTGGCAGAGTGTGGACATTGATTAAGAACAATCTTGTCATCGTTCGTTGAACAGACTGTTGGCATTGCATGATGCTCACTCAAGATTCATGATCACTTAATTAAGCTATTGTAGGATGCCAAACATCCAAGGAAGTATTTACCAATAAGAAAGGGAAATGAAAAACTGTACACTTTCTGAACAGAAAAGAAAATTATCAAGAAAGATGAAATACATTTAATTAAATATGTGATATATTTAGTAAGTTTACAACTGTTTATTCTATCAGTGATTTTGCACAATATATTTTGCTTTTACTTTTAACCAGGCTTTTATCTTTATTATTTCATTAGCTGCTTTAATTCTTAGTGTCTTAAGTTATTTTATTGAACATAAATCTGTTAATGGAATATTAGACAATAGATGCAGGAGTAGGCCATTCGAGCCAGCCCCACCATTCAATGTGATCATGGCTGATCATCCCCAATCAGTACCCCGTGCCTCCCTTCTCCCCATATCCCCTGACTCCGCTATCTTTAAGAGCCCTATCTAGTTCTTTCTTGAAAGTATCCAGAGAAGCGGCCTCCACCGCCCTCTGAGGCAGAGAATTCCACAGACTCACAACTCTCTGTGAGAAAAAGTGTTTCCTCGTCTCCGTTCTAAATGGCTTGCCCCTTATTCTTAAACTGTGGCCCCTGGTTCTGGACTGATATTGCGCATGGATCAATGTTCAATGGATATTTATTGTCACATATGTAATTAAACATTGCATAATTAAATTCATTTTGCATATAATAATGCCAGCGCGGCCATGTTTGGCGGCATTTCATTAAGTTCAAAGTCCGGAAGCCCTCGTGTTCTTTCTACTGGTGCGGCTCCCGAACCCCTCTCTAGTCTGCGACCGACTTGGCCCGCAAACCGTAGTCCCTCACTTTCCCCTCACTGGCCATCTTTGTGTCTCGGAAGCAACCACCTGGTCTATCCTGGTTCACCCGGGCCCTTGCTCTCCTCGCCCGATATCTCCAGTGACTCCATCCCACTATTCCACATCTGACAAGCTTCCACAGTATGTCACAGTAGCTCAGTGCAGCCGGTCCAACTGCCATTGCTTAATATTAGTGATAGAGTATTTGAAAGATGTGAATGTTTCCCGTCACAATTACACTCTAAGGAAAACTTTCTAGCCATCTATACGATTTTCTTCTCCAATGACCTACAGTGTGGAAGCTGCTCGCTCCATAATTATTACAATGGTTCTTCCAAGGTATTGATAGTTACACGACGCTGTCCTTCTTAGCAATAATTATGCATTAAACAGACATTTCATTAGAGGTTTCATATGCTGCAGGGATCTAATATTTTAATAAGGTAAAATAGACATGATAAACTTGATGATTTCTTCAAAGACTGCTTTAACTTCCTACTTTTCAAAATAAATGTCCACTCTCTTACTTCAGTCATTTAGGTTTATTTTTCCGATTCATTTTTAGAACAAAAGATTCTACACTGCAGACTATTTACTCCAAACCATTGAATAATTCAAATTTTTGTTTCAGAAATGAACTGGGTTTAATCTGAAGTATCTGGAAATGTGTGCACACTTATATTGTGATGAGCTGCTGGCTCCGACTGTGTGTGTGTGTGTGTGTGTGTGTGTGTGTGTGTGTGTGTGTGTGTGTGTGTGTGTGTGTGTGTGTGTGTGTGTGTGTGTGTGTGTGTGTGTGTGTGTGTGTGTGTGTGTGTGTTTAGCCATACATTAAATAATGTTCTGATGATCTTCCGTGCGTTACCAAGGAGAGTTATTTCACTGAGATCGATGATGTCACTGGGAACAGCTGCTTGGGGATTTATCTTGCTGGGACAATCAACCGTCTCATTTTATTTGTCTCAGACTGTGATGGATGAATATAGGGCCTTGGAGTAGAACTGTACACATCTTTTCAGCAAAAACCATTGGACTCATTCTGTGCTGGTTTAGTTTAGATGCAGTGTGGAAACAGGCCCTTCGAGCCCACAGAGTCCGTGCTGACCAGCGATCCCTGTACACTATCCTACACACAAGGGACGATTTACAATCTGTACTGGTCAGTTAACCTGTATATTTTTGTGGCGTAGGAGGAAACCGGAGCTCCAGGGGAAAACTCGCACGTCACGGGGATAATGTACAAACAGCACCCGTAGTCAGGATTGAACCCAATCGATGGTGCTGTAAGGCTACAACTCTACCCGCTGCACCTTCTGAGTTGTGAGTGGATGATACAAATGTCAAAGTGCAGTGCTTTCTCCAAAATGTGAAATTTGGTATAGATCTAACTTCTATAAATGTCCTCGTTACAACGGGACTGACATTGGGCCACCAGCCAGCTTTGCCATTTATTTTTCTTCACCTCATGTGAAGTGGTCCATTAACCCAATTTTAGTGGACTCGTCAGGCAGAGATTCATTGTCTAGGTGTGTGCTAAATGTGCAATAGAGTAGTTAATGCACTTCTGGATTCTCGTTCCATTGACCAATAGAATATCTGAACTGGAGTTCAAAGTGCACATGTTACATGTAGCTATAGGACCAATTTATATCCTATTGCATTTCAGCAAGGCACAAGAGGTGATAAGGAGCCCTACAAACATCAGTATTTGTGGGTAGATTTGGTTGCCATGTAGGTGTTATATTTAGTAAACCTAAAATCCAAGATAAAATGAAAAATTGTTTGAACTGTGGAAATAAGATCATGTTGAATTGGATGACACTACCATTTACCCAGCTAGGCCTATGAACAATAGTTTAATCTTTTGAATATCCTTCAATTCTCAGTTCCCTCCATTGATGCCTGGGGCAGTCTGTTTTCCTTCTGTTGTGCTGTGGAATGCTGTGGAACAGAGGGATCTAGGAATAACTGTGCATAGTTCCCTGAAGGTGGAATCGCATGTAGATAGGGTGGTAAAGAAAGCCTTTGGTGTGCTGGCCTTTATAAATCAGAGCATTGAATATAGGAGTAGGGAAGTAATGTTAAAATTGTACAAGGCATTGGTAAGACCAATTCTGGAGTATGGTGTACAATTTTGGTCGCCTAGTTATAGGAAGGATGTCAACAAAATAGAGAGAGTACAGAGGAGATTTACTAGAATGTTGCCTGGGTTCCAGCAACTATGCTACAGAGAAAGGTTGAACAAGTTAGGTCTTTATTCTTTGGAGCGCAGAAGGTTAAGGGGGGACTTGATTGAGGTCTTTAAAATGATGAAAGGGATAGAGTTGACGTGGATACGTTTTTCCCATTGAGGGTAGGGAAGATTCAAACAAGAGGGCATGACATGAGAATTAAGGGACAGAGGTTTCGGGGTAACGTGAGGGGGAACTTCTTTACTCAGAGGGTGGTGGCTGTGTGGAATCAGCTTCCAGCAGAAGTGGTGGAGGCAGGATCGATTTTAACATTTAAGAGTAAAGTGGATAGGTATATGGACGTGAAGGGAATGGAGGGGTATGGTCTGAGTGCAGGTAGATGGGACTAGGGGAAAACAAATGGTCGGCACGGACTGGAAGGGCCGAGAGGGCCTGTTTCCGTGCTGTAATTGTTATATGGTTATATGGTTATATGTTTAACACAGCTAAAACCCCAGATACTGCCTGATCCATTGACTTCCTCCAGCACTTTGTGTTTATTTAAGATTCCAGCATCTACAATCTTTTGTGTCTTCGCCTAAAAACCTAAAGTATAAGTTGCCCCCCCTCCAAACCTGAACCCACATTGTCCGTCACAATCTGGCACATTTTCTTGGGACTTGGCTCATTTCCCCCTGTGCTTGAACAGTTTTCCTTTATATTTGCAATATATGCCCATGTCAGAGTCTGAAGGCGTGAAACAAAACCGCATCCACGTTAAATAATACAATTCGTAGGAATTAGATTAGGATGCAGAGTATCTCGAATTCATACCTACAGTTTATTTCAGCACACACCTTCCATTAACCAACATTTCTCATTTAAAAGAAATATGCATTACTGATAACCATGATGTAGAAACAATGATTTTGGAAACAATTATTTGATCACCTGCTAATCAGAATCGTGTTCTTCTGATTTAAGTGGAGTATTCAATTTGCAACAGTAATAAGATTTTGTTCATGAAGTTCCATGGATTTGCACCCAAGTTGAGTGGAATGATAACAGAAACTTGGCCTAAAGTTTACAAGCTTAGGAGAACAACAAAGACGGTTAATTAATTTAGATTGCTAATGCAGAGATATTTTTAGCTGTTGAAGGTAAGAATCAGGTGAAGGGGAAAACAAAAGGTATTTGAAATAGGTGATTCAGTGCAGTGGAATCAGTGTTTTGACTGTAGCAGCCTGTATGGACAAGGTGAAATAGCTGTCCTCAAACCTGTACACATTTTGCCTGGAGATTCTTCCTGGATATCACTAAATGTGTCCTGTAATTGTGGCTGCAATTCCAGTGCATGTATCACAACTGACCAGGCTTGAATTTCTGGGCTTAGCTCCTATGTGAATCATAGAATCATAGCCCTTTACCAGTTCACAGGAAATCTGTAGCTATAGGGATGGTCATCTGTGTCCTGTTTTCTATGTCCCTGATGTACTGTTTGATCGGGAAGATACTGGTGATCATGGGGTCATCGGGCCATTCCAGTATTTTTATCGAAGATAGACACAAAATGCTGGAGTAACTCAGTGGGACAGGCAGCATCTCTGGAGAGGTGGAATGGGTGACATTTTGGGTCGAGACCCTTCTTCAGACTGGTTAGGGATAAGGGAAAGGAGAGAGATATAGGCGATGATGTAGAGAGATAAAGAAAAATGAATGAAACAAATGTAAAAACGTAACGATGATAAAGGATTTAGTGTTAAAGAAGGAACTGCAGATGCTGGAGAATCGAGGGTACACAAAAGGAGGTAGAGGTCAGGGATGGGGCCCTGGTACGCCGAGAACAAGGATTGTTCGACGTACCCGACAAAGAGGCAAGCGTAGCTGGGGCCCATGCGTGTGCCCATAGCTATGCCTTGTGTTTGGAGGAAATGGGAGGAGTCAAAAGAGAAGTTATTGGAAGAACTGGAGGGCTTTGAGACAGTCCTGGTTGGGGATGGAGGTGTAGAGTGACTGGACGTCCATGGTAAAGATGAGAGGATGGGGGCCTGGAGAATGGAATGCACGGAGCCGACGGAGAGTGTCTGAGGTGTCTTGAACATAGGTGGGGAGGGATTTAACAAAGGGGGATAGGATGGGGTCAAGGTATGTGGAAATGTGTTTGGTGGGGCACGAACAGGCAGAGACAATGGGTCTGCCAGGGCAGTCGGGTTTGTGGATTTTCGGGAGAAGGTAAAATCGGGCCGTGCGGGGCTGGGAAACGATGAGGTTGGAGGCTCGGGGGGGTAGGGAGCCGGAGCTGATGAAGTCGGTTATGGTGCTCGAGATGGCGGCCTAGTGTTCGTCAGTGGGGTCATGGTCCAGGGGTAAGTAGGAGGAGGTGTCCGAGAGTTGGCGCATGGCCTCCGCTTTGTAGAGATCGACGTGCCAGACTACCACGGCACGTCAATTCTTCCCTTCCCTCCCGCTCTACCCCTCCCCGGGCACTTTCCCTTGCAACCGCAAGAAATACTACACTTGTCCCTTCACCACCCCCCTCCACTCCTTTCAGGGACCCAAGCAGTCCTTCCAGGTCCGACAGAGGTTCACCTGCACCTCCTCCAACCTCATCTACTGCATCCGCTGCTCCAGATGCCAGATGACCTATATCGGTGAGATCAAGCGGAGGCTTGGCGATCGTTTCTCCGAACACCTCCGCTCGGTCCGCATTAACCAACCCGACCTCCCGGTGGCTCAGCACTTCAACTCCCCCTCCCATTCCGTATACGACCTCTCGGTCCTGGGCCTCCTCCACGGCCAGAGTGAGCAACACCGCAAGTTGGAGGAACAGCACCTCATATTCCGCTTGGGGAGTCTGCATCCTCTGGGCTTGAACATTGAATTTTCTCAATTCTGTTAACCCTTGCTGTCTCCTCCCCTTCCCACCTCTCCCTCAGCCCTCAGGCCCTGGCATTCTCCTCTCTCTCTCTCCCCCACCCTTGTCGCACTAGCTTCTCATTTTCACACCACAAACAGCTTACAATGGCTTGTTCCATTTATCATCGATACTTTTTTGCATATCTTTCATTCATTGCTCTTTATCTCTCTACATCACCGTCTATATCTCTCGTTTCCCTGATCCCTGACCAGTCTGAAGAAGGGTCTCGACCCGAAATGTCGCCTCTCTCCTTCGCTCCTTAGATGCTGCTGCACCCGCTGAGTTTCTCCAGCCTTTTGTGTACCCAAGATGATAAAGGAAACAGGTCAATTGTTTACTGTTTGTTAGGTGAAAACAAGAAGCTAGTGCGACTTGGGAGGGGGGGGAGAGACAGAGACAGAGACAGAGACAGAGACAGAGACAGAGACAGAGACAGAGACAGAGACAGAGACAGAGACAGAGACAGAGACAGAGACAGAGACAGAGACAGAGACAGAGACAGAGAGAATATATGCCAGGGCTACCTAAAGTGTGAGAAATCATAATTCATACCACTGAGCTCTAAGCTGCCCAAGCGCAATATGAGATGCTGTTCCTCCAATTTCCGTTTAGCCTCACTCTGACAATGGAGGAGACCTTGGACAGAATTAAAGTGTTTAGCAACCGGGAGATCACCAGTGTTGTTATCTGCAGCCTCTTAGCAATGAAAAAAACCCCAGCAAAAACGGATGAACTTCTTGTGATGTTAATGTCCAAGTACTCCCTCTAAAGACAAATTGATGAACTGTCTCATAAAAAAAAACTTAAAGGACCCTGCTACACCCACACAGTCATTGCAATTTTCTGAATGTTTTTTTTTTAATGGAACAAAAGTCTATCCGAGCACAAATTTCAGGCTCTGCTCCGAGGATGTGTTTAACAGCCAGTGAAACCCTATCTCGGTCTCACAAAGCTGCCATTCAAATGAGAATTAGCAGATGTCTTTGGTAGTCATTCAATCCCTTAAAAAAATAAATACTTGAGCAATAAATTTGTACATAACTACTATAATTGATTGAAATTGAAAAATGAATTTTGCTTTTTCATACATATCTATGGAGAGTAGTTCCTCGTAGGAAGGAACTGCAGATGCTGGTTTACTCAGAAGATAGACACAAAATGCTGGAGTGCCTCAGCGTGTTAGGCAGCATCTACAGAAAAGGAAACATGACGTTTTGTGTTGAGACGTGCACCAAGATGGGTTGAGGTGGTCTGAAGAAGGGTCCCGATCCGAAAAGTCAACTATCCTATTTCTCCAGAGATGCAGCCTGATTCACTGAGTTACTCCAGCATTTTCAGCCTGTCTTGTTTAATGTTTAATATGTCATTCCGAACTGTCACTGTATGTCATGCTGTCACTTGTGGGCAGAGTATCAAGGAAAACTCCTTGTATGTGAATACTTGGCCAATAGATTTATTAATTCATTCATTCTGGGGAGAATAATTTGTTGCCATTGATTAATGAGTATCTGCAGAGCAGGTGCAGGTCTAATTTGGTGCAAGCGCAGGCAAGCAGCAAGGAAAGCTGAGGAAGTCTGTGCTGTTCTGTCAGCTCCACGTGCAAATTCATCAGGCAGCTTGGGTGTGCTGAATAATATTTCAGCTGAGTGGAGGGCTTCCCTACAGCTTGTATATTCCTCTGCTTCTGCCAGTTAAATAGGTAAAAACTCATCCATCCAAGAGGATCAGCTTGTAAGTAGGAGATCATGGTGATACAGTCTGTTGTAAGATCTGGCAGTCTAACTGTAGAACATCCTCAAATAGATAATGCAAGTAGAATATTTCATGGAAAAAGATGATTCAACAAAATAATTTACATTTCGTGCCAATATTTTGTAAAATCGATTATATCTTTAAATGCACAGATGTCAAATGATAGAACATCATAGTCAAACTTTGTGATTACATTCAATCAGAATTGCAACCTTCCTGAAACTCGACAATGGTAGTTAGTGAGAATAACAGTTTGACATGGATATAAATTCTCCACCTCCAACTTCTTCTGGAATGTTGTAATATTCTTTATGGGAATGGCAGCCTTCAATAATATGCACAGCCATGATGTTGTGGCAATCAGTGAAACATGGTTGCAGGAGGGCTGTGATTGGAAACTAAATATTCCAGGATTTCGTTGCTTCCGGGGTGATAGAATTGGAGGGACCAGAGGTGGAGGTGTTGCATTGCTGGTCAGAGAGGATATTACAGCAGTGCTTTGGCAGGATAGATTAGAGGGTTCGTCTAGGGAGGCTATTTGGGTGGAACTGAGAAGTGGGAACGGTTGTAGCAACACTTTTAGGGGTGTATTATAGA